>JARHVA010000744.1:895000-975000 GCA_037957365.1 Torreya grandis | reverse complement strand
GGTTTGTATCAAGATTTTAATATAATAATATAAAATTTGAGTGTTTTTTAGGGTAGGAAGTTGGTTATAATATCAAATTCATCCTCACTACTTGCCTAAACTCGTTCACTACCTGTATGACTCCATTACCACCTACAGGGGACCTTGACAGAGGTCTTAAAGTTAATTTTAAAGCATTGAAGCATGAGATTAAAAAATATTTGAGGTCTTATCATGATTTTTACCATAATATATCCATTTTAATGTGTCAATTTTTCAAATTGGAGTTGAGATCACTTCAAAATCTCAAAGGATTATGTTCTAGGAAGTTGTCCCTAAAATTGCAAAACAGAGCTCCCTAGGATTTTGTTGATGTCTTTTAAAAGGGTTAAAGATGTCCTTAATACCTAAAAATGTGTCCATATTGTAGTATATAACAATTAAAAATACTATGAAAAAGTTTAATGGCATAAAGTAAATGGAGATTGGTCATTCAAAGGACTAAAGTTGCCTACAAAACTACTAAATTTAGGCATAGATATCTACAAGCTTAAACCCAAAAGTGACCTTATGCTCTAGTTTGACCATCCTAGATCATACAAATTTTTTTGTTGGTTTTAAATTATTAAAAGGAAACTCATTACCTAAAATATATTTAGTGTATTAGATGGACTTTTATTTTCCTTGCATGGACACTCCCAATCCATACATCGTGTAGATGTTGACATACAACAGACAGGCAGTCAAGGAGTAAGTAAATTGAATTTATTGAAATGTATAAAGAATAAAAGTGGAAAAAATATTATAAAAGATTTATAATTTCACTTCAAGAAATGTTATAACACTTGATGCTAGGGTCTTAAGGACACAAGCACCACCTATAGATCTTAAAACTCACCTATAACCAATTGTGACTGAGACAAATAGTGAGCGAAAGACATTGTTACAAGTGATGGTATAAGATAAAAAAAGTGTCCAATAAGTTAAAACTACGCCAAGCAGTAAGTGGAAATGAAGTATGTTTGGTGTTTGAAAGGCATGAATATGGAGGAAATAAACATGATTAATGATATTAATGTAATAAATGAGGGTTTGTATACCTTAATTTCATGTCTATACAAATAAATAAAAACTACAAGTGTGAATTTTGAAGCAAACACAGTCAATATTATACTAGACCCTTTCCATTTATAAGGTCCATAAGGATTAAAAGGATGGTTTAGGATAATGATTGGTTATGTAACATCCCAATAATTCTCATAAAAATAATGAAAAACCTTTATAACATGAAAATATGAGTAGGAGAACTAGAAGTTGGACAACATATAGTCTATATACCTTTTCTACACACAATCTACCTATAAAAAGCCCACTCTTGGATTTTGAAGCAATTAGGGGGTTAAATGGTCTAATTTAAGGCTGAATTTTTGTGTAAGAGGTATCTATAACTTAGAAAATCCTCTATAATGACTAACACTATCTTAAGAAATAAGGGAGTGCCCTCTATTTTGTCTTAGAGAGAGGACACTCCCTTTGTGTATGAAACCTACAGTCATAGGAAATGAATGTGGAGGATGAATCAAAGGTGAATTGGAAAATTTTTGGAGGTTTTTATAGTTTATTTACACCTATGCAAACATTGGAAACCAAAAAAAAGGGATAAGATACAACATAGTGGCCTAGGTAGCTAAAGTTGTAGATAGGCTCATGAAGGGCTAGGGCCCAAATGAGTAGTCACTTCCATTTATAGCATAAATTAGGCATATAAATGTATTAGAGAATGTTTGTGAAACTAATATAGAGGTGAACAAGCTCTTGGAAGACTGAAGGAACACAAAAAATACACATTTTGGATCTTAGAGATCTTTAGGTTTTTTAGAGTGAGAAAGGGAACTCGATAAGGCAATTTTAGAATCTCATAACTTCTTGGAGGATCTAAATGGGAATAAAAGAAGTTAAAATGAATTAGACGAGGCCCTAGAAATAAATTTATGGCATTATATTAAAAGTCCAATGTGAAACCTTTATGAATAAATCCTAAGAGGGAAAATAGGTCTAAAACCCTTGTTAAACCCTTACAGAGACCCAATTGGAGAAATGGAGCTAAAAAGTTGATCTAAATTCATATTTTCCTCATGAAACCTTCTATACCTTTCATATGAATCACTCAAGATCCCTCACATGCCAACTAGCTGTATAGAATTGTATAGATGTGGGGTAGAAATAGGGTTTTTCTCATAGTTTTGTGTGTTTTTTAGGTTGTAGGAGGTTTTAAGAGATTAAAATCACATGGATGAAAATATTAAGACTTAATATCACCCTATATATCACTCTCATTCCTTTAAAAAATTTATAAGTGTCCAAACCAAGTGCTTCAACTCAGCTGATCAAAACTTGCATAGTGGAAAAGCTAGGGAGAAGAGTGAAAACATCAAGTGGATGTTTTTAAAGGTTTCCTTAATTCTTATAAGTCCATGGAGCATCTTTAAACATGTAATTAAATTCCTTGTATGTATATTTAAGTACAACTTATGCATTTTTGGAAGTCAAGTGTGCAAGGTGTATGGAAGAGTAGTTTTCTAGACAACAGATGATGATGGCTTCATTCTAGGTGATTCCAAAAGACCAAGCCTAAAACAAATGCATGGAGATGCATGTTTGATGTCCATATACTACATACCCATAATAAAACCTAGTAATAATTAGTTATGGAATTTTAAAATAGGGCCAATCATGAAGGCAATTTTTTTGAGCCAAGATGAGGAGTTTCTTGCCATTTTTCATGAGGGTTATGACTTGGAATGACACTTGTGGCTTCTGACCTTGCATGGTTAATACAAAATTTTCTTCTCATATACAAATAAATTATTTTCTCATCTTGAAAAGTGTCTTTATGACCCTTAGACTTCTCTCTCTCTCTCTCTCTCTCTCTCTCTCTCTCTCTCTCTCTCTCTCTCTCTCTCAAGTTCTATAAGAACTAGCAATTTTGGCCTTTATATTCTATGATCCACCTGAGTATGGTAAATCCCTACTCAAATGTATATCTTTTGATAAATAATACAAATTATTTTTACCTTCTCTATGACTATTCTTAGTGTGTTTAACTGGATGATGAATCTTGCTTGGTGAAAACTATAGATTCCTTAGCATGTTGTTCTATTCTTTCACCTATTTATAGCCTCTTCTTGCAGGGCATGTGAAGTTTTCCATGAGATTTTCATGGTTTAATTTATTTATTATATTAATTAGTTCCCTCATATGCCTCTTGTCTAGTCTTCCTGACTTTGCACATTCATCCATAACCTCATAATGTAACATTGATGTGAGAAGATGAATATTGGAGAAGCATAGTTTCAAATTACCCTTTGATTTCAAGTGTAACATGTATATGGTTGGATGTCATCATGTTATTTGGTGTATCACCTCCCTTAGAATAGTTTGATTTTAGTTATCTCTCTTCCTTTTCACCCTCTAAGTTTAACAGTAGTTGCAATCCAAAGTAGTACATCAAGGGAGCTAGCCCTATCTAGAGATTCACCTCATTCTTTAGGCTACCCACAAGCTAAGAGGTGAATCCATTATGCCACTTAGATGAGGAGAGATTTTAATCTCCTCAAAGGGTGAAAATCTAAGTGAATTTTTTTTTGTCACGCTTGGTGGGACTCTTATTCCAAGAAGTTGAGATATTTTTGGTGTTGTCTCTCAACAAGCTGAATTTGGAGGCATCTATTAAAGCATCAATGGTAAATTTAAATTTGTATCAACTATTAGTAGTCTAGGTTATCCTTTGAAGATTTATGGTAACATGTTTTATTTGTGTTCTTGATTTCAATAAAGTTTCATGATTGACTTTGGTTTTGAGTTTTGTTCTCTATGTTGGGGGATCAAACCAACAATAGATTACAATTGTGATAGCAATAAACGCGGAATTAAATTAGATTGACAAGTAATTAGAATGATAATAGAAAGAACAAGAGATACAAGAAAACACCCTGAAAACTTGTATTAACAAACTCTTTACAAAAGGAATACAATTGAAGAAAGCTTCTTTCTTCCACACCTCTCCTAGATGTATAGATCTCTCAATAGATCTCTATTCCTCAAGATCTCTCTCTCTCTCAAGAACAATCAACTCCAACAATCCTAGATTGATTCAATTCTGTACTGTTCTTCACACACCAATTCTTCTACAATACAATAACTACAACAAAGCTAAGAAGATCTAATTCTACATATAGAATTAGGAGACTTGAGCATGTACTTCCAACAAACAGTTAAACCACTTAAACAAGGGCTCTAAAAATAGTAATGCCAATAATAGAGATGCGAGCTTGAGTCTATAACTCAAACTTATCATGCAAACACTCGCTTCTGTCCATGGAAATAGCTTTCTGGACACGTAGGTAATCGACGTCGGTTCCTGCTACTTGTCTGTGACCGCCGTCGGCCGATTCTCTGCCGACGTCGGCATCTCTGTAACTGCCTGTGACCGATGTCGGTTGCTCCTGACCGACGCCGGTGTCTGTATAGACCCAAAACTGCTAATGAATGCTCCTTGGTGAAGTTTTTAGCTCCACACCCTAACAATCTCCCACTTGGAGATAAATAGCTGCACCAGTACTTGTACAGCAAAATCTTCTAGCTCCTCCATCTTCAACTCAATCATGAAGACCAACAGAAGTTGAATGAAGATTCAACTTCTCCTTTGTAATCAGCTTGGTTAACATATCAGCAAGATTCCTATCTGTATGGATCTTCTCCAGCTTCAACTCACCATCTTCCAATACCTGTCGTATGAAGTGATACCTTAGCTGTATGTGCTTTGTTCTTGAATGAAAGGCTAAATTCTTAGCCAAATGGATTGCACTCTGATTGTCACTATACAATCTACAACTCTCATGCTCCCTACCAAGCTCATCCATGAACCGTGTCATCCATATCATCTCCTTGCTAGCTTCTGTGGCAATAATATACTCTGCTTCTGTAGTTGACAAGGCAACAACCTTCTACAACTTAGATATCCAGCTAACCACCGTTCCACCTACAGTAAAAACATAACCTGTAGTGCTCCTCCTGCCATCCAAATCACCTACCATATCTGAATCTACATAGCCATGTAGAGAAGTATCTGAACCTCCATAGCACAAGTGCCTACTGCTGGTTCCTCTCAGATATCTAAGGATCCACTGAGCTGCTTTCCAATGTTCCTTACCTAGATTGGCCATATACTTACTTATCACTCCCACTGCTTGGGCAATATCTGGTCTAGTACACACCATTGCATACATCAAATTCCATACTGCGGAAGAATATGGAACCTTACTCATGTACTCTACCTCTTCATATGAATTAGGACATTGTTCTTTACTCAACTTAAAATGTCCAGCCAAAGGTGTGCTTACCGGTTTAGCATCCTGCATATTGAACCATTTTAACACCTTGTCCACATAGTCTTCTTGAGACAATATCAACCTGTGATTTTTCCTGTCTCTCTTAATGCTCATGCCAAGGATTTTCTTTGCTGCTCCCAAGCTCTGAGATATCCTGCATGTGAGACCCTGTAACCAGCATGTCATCTACATACAACAATAGAATAATATATCTACCATTATCAAATCTCTTGAAAACAATGGTCTGATTGACACCTACTGTAGCCATGCTCAGTCATAAACCTATCAAATTTTAAGTACCATTGCCTAGGAGCTTGCTTGAGGCCATACAAGCTTTTCTTCAACCTGCACACAAACTTCTCCTTACCCTTGACCTCGAATCCTTCTGGCTGTTCCATATATATTTCCTCATCCAAATCTCCATGAAGAAACGCTGTCTTAACATCTAGCTGCTCAAGATGTAAATCCTCAAAAGCAACCAAAGACAATACAACCCTTATTGAAGTCATTTTAACAACAGGAGAAAAAATCTCACCAAAGTCAATACCTGGATTTTGTGCAAATCCTTTTACCACTAATCTAGCCTTATATCTCATCTGTCCATTCTCACCTTCCTTCAACCTGTAGGTCCATCTGTTCTTAAGTGTTCTCTTACCAGCTGGCAATTCAACTAAATCCCATGTTTGGTTTTCTCTTAAGGACTCCAACTCCTCAACCATGCCACGCTCCCATTCACTCTTGGACTCCACCTGTATTGCTTCTTCAAAACTCTCTGGTTCTCCACCATCAGTTAGCAATAAATAAAATAAAGAAGGAGAATATCTAATTGGAGTCTTACTCACCCTTTCTGAGCTCCTGATGGGTGTCTGAGACTCATCCATAACACGCTGTCCACCCAAATTCTCTGACAGTGACCAACCTCGGTCACCTGTAGACCTGTAACTGGCCGACGTCGGTTCTGCCTGACTGACCTCGGTACCTGTATGGCCGACATCAGTCTCTGTATGGCCGACGCTGGTTTCTGTCCTGCTGACGCCGGTTCTTAACCTGTCGACGTCGGTCTCTGTGTTTTTCTGTAAGTGATTATTTCTTTTTCCCGCGAGCTCATCTTGGACTTTCACCTCATCCAATTCACCATTGCTCTGCTCAAATTGATTCAACTTCCTTAGCTGATCACAATACATCACTCTTTCATTGAAAACAACATCACGGCTCCTGATTACCTTGTTAGTTTCTAGATTCCACAATCTATAACCAAAATCATCTGAGCCATAGCCAATAAATGTGCATCTCATAGACTTAGCATCAAGCTTCTTTCTATTTTCCTTATCTATATGCACAAAGGCTTCACAACCAAAAACTTTGAGATATGAGAGATCAACCTTTTTACCTGTCCATGCCTCTTCTGGAATACCACCATCCAGAGCTGTAGAGGGTCCTCTGTTAATCAGGTACACTGCAGTGTCAACAGCTTGTGCCCAAAATTGTAAGGGCAAACTGGCATGCAATCTCATACATCTTGCATGCTCCATTATTGTCCTGTTCATTCTTTTAGCAATTCCATTCTACTGAGGTGTCCTTAGAACCATCCTTTGCCTACGGATTCCATGCATGTAACAATAATCTCTGAACTTATGACTGTAGAACTTACCACCATTGTCTGATCTCAGGCACTTTAATCTTTTACCTGTTTCATTCTCAACCATAGCTTTCCAAACTTTAAAAGTCTCAAATACATCAGATTTCTTTCTAATACAATAGATCCATACCTTCCTTGTGGCATCATCTATGAAAGATACATAGTACTGTGATCCTCCAATGAAAGCAACCTGAGCCGGTCCCCACACGTCTGTGTGAACAAGCTCTAACTTGTGCCTCTTCTTAGTAGACCCAGTTTTGAGAAAACTAACCCTTTTCTATTTTCCAAATACACAGTGCTCACAAAACTCTAGATCTATGCCTTTTAAATCTGAAAGCATACCTTTAGACTTAAGAATTGACATCCCCTTCTCACTCATGTGGCCAAGCCTTGAGTGCCACAATTTAGCGTCCACATCTGAAGTAGATAATACAGAAGGAGATTTGTTAGTAACACAATTACACAAATAGAGAGTACCTTCTCTCTTACCTTTGGCCATAACAAGTGCACCCTTGGTCACCTTCCAAGATTCTGCTGTGAGAGTTACTGTACAACCCTCATCCCCTAACTTTCCTGTAGAAATCAAATTTCTCTTCAAGCTAGGAACATGCATCACATCTCTCAACACCCATGTGTTGCTATTCTGCATCTTCAGCTGCACTTTACCTTTGCCAGTTATTTTACAGGGCTCATCATCCCCTAGATACACTATTCCAAAATCTCCATGGATATAGTCACTGAAATATTCCCTGTTAGGAGTAGCATGAAAAGATGCACCAGAATCTAATACCCAAGATTCTATATTATTATGCAGAGAGAAAATTAAAGCATCCTGTGCAATACCTGCAATCTTGGCTTCTTCCTTTCCTTCATGCTGATTGTCCTCCTTAGTCTTTGACCAACAATCTTTGCTTATGTGCCCCATCTTTCCACAATTCCAGCATTGTGGCCTTCTGCCATTTCTGGATTTAGATCTGCCTTTCCCCTTTGATTTGGATCTTGCTCTGCCTTTCTTGCTCTTCTCTTTTTGCCTTCCCCTGCTCTCAAAACTTAAAGCGTTCCCGGATGCCTCTTCTGTGCTTTTCCTATGTATTTCCTCATTCAAGATAACACTAACAACATCCTCTACTTTCAAAATATTTGATGCAGATGCAGTATTACTTACTGCCATTACTAAGCCATGCCAGCTTTCAGGCAAAGAACATAATATTAAAAGAGCTTTTATCTCATCATCAAACACTATATTTACTGAACTTAATTGATTCACAATACCATTGAAATCATTTAGATGAGTAGAAACAGATCCACCTTCATTCATATGCAAATTAAATAACTGCTTCATAAGATATACCTTATTGGAAGCTGAGGGTTTTTCATACAAATTTGCTAACGTAGTCATCAACTCTACCGTAGACTTTGCCTGTGATAAATTGGATATCACAGTGGATGCTAGACTCAGTCTTATAGAACCCAGAGCCTTTCTGTCAAGAACTTCCAATTCTTCATCCTCCATGTCTTTGGGCTTCTTTGCAATACCTCCTAACGGTAAGTAGAGATCTTTCTGATACAGATAGTCCTCTATCTGCATTCTCCAGTGTTGGTAATTTTTGCCATTGAACTTTTCCATTCTTAATTTACTTTCATCTGCCATTGCTTCTCCCACTCAAATAGAAATCCCTGCAGAAACTCCTGTGAGAACCTGTAATCAATAAACACTACATAGATCTGAACCACCTGTTAGTGAACCTGAACTTTGATACCAATTATCAAGCTTTGAACCTGTAACTTGGCTCTGATACCACTTGTTGGGGGATCAAACCAACAATAGATTACAATTGTGACAACAATAAATGCGGAATTAAATCAGATTGACAAGTAATTAGAATGATAATAGCAAGAACAAGAGATACAAGAAAACACCCTGAAAACTTGTATTAACAAACTCTTTACAAAAGGAATACAATTGAAGAAAGCTTCTTTCTTCCACACCTCTCCTAGATGTATAGATCTCTATTCCTCAAGAGCTCTCTCTCTCTCAAGAACAATAAAATCCAACAAGCCTGGATTGATTCAATTCTGTACTGTTCTTCACACACCAACTCTTCTACAATACAATAACTACAACAAAGCTAAGAAGATCTAATTCTACATATAGAATTAGGAGACTTGAGCATGTACTTCCAACAAATAGTTAAACCACTTAAACAAGGGCTCTAAAAATAGTAATGCCAATAATAGAGACGTGAGCTTGAGTCTACAACTCAAACTTATCATGCAAACACTCGCTTCTGTCCATGGAAATAGCTTTCTGGACACGCAGGTAACCGACGTCAGTTCCTGCTGCTTGTCTGTGACCACCGTCGGCCGATTCTCTGCCGACGTCGGTGTCTTTGTAACTGCCTGTGACCGACGTCGGTTGCTCTTGACCGATGCCAGTGTCTGTATAGACCCAAAACTGCTAATGAATGCTCCTTGGTGAAGTTTTTAGCTCCACACCCTAACACTCTATAAGTTGGTGAAACCTTCCAAGCTTGTACCATTCCCCATCAATATGAATGAGTTATTAATTAAACTTGGTGTGAATATAATAATAATTATCATGAAGTGTATCAATCCTAAAATCATCCTTGCTATGAACCACATTTGATCCCTCAATAGTCCTATGAGCCATGGCTATCCTATGGTCCTTCATTTTCTTCTCCATAGGACACCATGTTGTTAGACAACCCTATGAAAATAACTACCAACGAAGCTATTAAGAGACACCTATCTATTAGCTTCAAGATAATTCCTATGATTATTGTCATATAAAACTAAATTTTTTCATGGATTTTACTCAAAATTATAATTGCAAATATGTATCTCCTTCTCATGTATATGCTACTCCTCCTAATCAGTCCAATAATTCACTTTCATATGAGCATTAGTGTTTTCATATTTTCCAAACCCATTCATAAGTCTTCTCTTTCATCCCATAATCCATCTGCAACTACTTCACCTACCATTACATCTCATGCTCCAGATCCGTCAACTCAAATTCATGAGTGTATCCATCAACCTTTAATTCTCAAAGAAGAACCTATCTTTAGAGAAGCAAGTAAATAAGAACAACTTCAATTCATGGATGATCAAAAGGCTCTCATGAGTGATCGTGAGGAATAAATCACCATATGGACTCCATTTGGTGAACAAAAGGATACTCCACTAGATAATGTCTCTATATTTGAAGGGATGCCTGTCCATGAAGATTCCCCTACACTTCACCCTCAATCTGACTTTGAGTTTTATGTGCCACCTCCACCAAATAGTTCATCTTATCACCACCCTATCAATCTTTTCCTTGATGGACCTATGGTATGGGAACCTAAGGAGGATCATATGGTTGATAAAGAAAGATAAATCTTTCTTGAAGATAATCTACCTCCTTGGTAGCCTCATTAGGCTAGGTCACATGATTTTAAGATGCCTAGTCTTAGCATTACCATGAAGGAGAAAAAGATGGAGGATATTATAGCCATTGAATAAGACTCTACAACTAATCAAAATGTTGTAGATGACCATATAAAATGTGAAGTATAATGTACTATCAATAATTAAAGTCAAGTCATCCCTCAAGAAATGGCATTCCTAGGAGAGCTTCATGAGACCAAGATAGAGGAAATAGTTCTTGAGGATGGCATCCATGAAGAAAAAGATTTAAGGTATAAGTTCAATGCCATTTGCAAGGAATTTGATGGGTTATGTGAAGAATCTCCTTCTCCAAAAGATTACACACCTGATGACAAGTTTGTTGATTAGTCTAACCTTGATATTGAGTGTTCAACAAAACATAAAGATGAAGCCCTTTCTGCTGGTCAAGAACCTACTATCATGAAATCACTTGCTGATGTTAGTATACAAGTAGTTGTTAACAAAGATTATTGGTAACTACAAACATAGATATTTCAAGAGATAGAGGAGCTTTTCCAAGCTAAGGGTCAAGTGCAAGATAAGGTAAATAAATAATCTTCCATGGAGGATAATGATTAAGATTGGACAAAATTTGAAAAACTCCTTGATGAGCTAGAAGAACTTGTAGCTGAGAGGCGGCCCAATCTTATTGAAAACACTATGGAGGACAAGAAGGTATGTTTTTTGAATCATCATTTGAAGTTGAAATTGAGGATCCACATGACAAAGTTGAAGATGTTTGTATGAAATAGGAATACTTATACATTTCAGGCCTATTTAAAGTTGGTATACTTGAGAGCATGGTAATTGAAGTTCCAAGGAATAGGTCTAATCCACAGAACATCCAATCCAAGGAGAAACATGATTTGTACCATGTTCCATCTCATGAAGAAGATGATGCTTTAAACTTTCCCTTTGATCTATGAGTATGTATTTTCATTTTTATTTGTATATAATAGGTTATTTTTTTATTCTCCTAAGTTCTTTGAGCACATGTGTGTGTTTGCTCTCTTTGTCATATGTGTCTTTGCTTTGTGTGTTGATGTAGTCATTAGTTATTTTATCTTGGTCAAGCTGAAAGTCAATGTTCAAAGGTCTCCTTGTTTGCCTTAGACTTTAGATGACCCATAAGCCCAATGGATTGATAAGGCTAATGGTCTAGTTAGTAGAGCAGACATACTACCCTAGAGTCACCAATTTATTGCCCAAATTTGACTTTTTAGTCAAATTGGGGCACCTATAGGTAAAAAATTGGGTTTTAGGTCTATAGTGGGTGTAATATGAGTGTCATGGGCTGTATTACATGTTAATGAATGTCAAATGATGTTATATTAGCTTTAGTAAATTAGTTTTAATGTCCATTTATCATTTGGGTCATTTTAGGGGTCAAAAGGGTGCATTTAATGAGTTGTATGATTTTATTTGGAAATGTGAAGGTGTAAAGATGTGATTTCATTCCCCATTTTTCCATAGAAGTCATAATTAAATGACAAAACTGAAAGATGGTTGGTTATGTAGAAGAATGGATAGTTTTCTTGAGGAAGAGGAGAAATTTGGCACTTGTATGACCTCCTTGGGAAGTGTACCACTTATAAAGGTTTAAATATGAATATAAGAAACCCCATGCTTAGTTATATGATTTTTTTGATTTGGAAGTGTCATTTATTTCTCAAAACCATTCATCCCCTTTTCACCCTTCTTGGCAAGAAAAAATGACTTGTAGGTTTGTACCTGGTATGGATAGCTCATGAGGCTTCAGGACAAATGATCTTGGTAAATGATAGTAAACATAAATAATTTAATTCTAATTTAAGGAGTTTGAAAATTGATCAAATGTGCTTTATGAACAATTGGTAACAAGTTGACTCTACAAATCTGCTAGCTATTTTATGCACCCAATGGGTTTTACTCTTATTTGGGAGATTCCATACAATCTAGATTATGATTATGATTCTAAATGATTTTTAATTATTCCTCCAATTTTCCCCATTATTTTTCTAATGTCTTGTAGTGTTTAGATTAGAAAATAACCTCAAATTTGTAGACTGGTCTCTTTGAGTGCAATGGGAAGTTTTCACCAATATTAGGAACTTTGTGTTTCTCCATGGATTAATAAAGTTGTTTTAAGTTAATTTAAATGTTTTAAAAGTTTTATTTATTCCCCATTAACCTTTAAATCTCATTATTCAAAGCAATGTTCTATGAGGATGTAGTTATGAACACCATACAATCAACTTTGCTCACTGTTTATTGTAACCATAGTAAATCACATGTATGAAACTTATATGCCACATTCATAGAGTTATATTAAATATTTTAAGCCTTGGTGTTTCTATTAATATCATTAAGTAGTGAATAAATCTTAATTTTATTCAAAGAAGGATTGTGTAGTCATGAACAACATCCTCACATAGTCTTCCATGAATATGCATACACAGGTGCTTAGAGAGTTTTCAAATGTGGAAATGAGAGATGGAGGTTTGAATAAATATTTTAATATCATAATCTACCATTTTATTTATTTTAATGGTATTAAGTTGGTTATAATATCAAACTCATCCTCACTACCTGCCTAAACTCTTTGATTGCTTGTATGACTCCATTACCACCTACAGGTGGCCTTGATAGAGGTCTGAGAGTTCATTTTAGAGCATTGAAGCATAAGATGAAAACATATTTGAGGTCACAAAATGAGGTTGACCATAATATAACCATTTTAATGTGTCAATTTTTCAAATTGGATTTGAGACCACTTTAAAATCTCAAAGGATTGTGTTCTAGGAAGTTGTCCTTAAAATTACAAAACAAAGCTCCCTAGGGTTTTGTTGATGTTTTGTAAAAGGGTTAAAAATGTCCTTCATGAATAAAAAAGTGTCCATATTTTATTATATAAAAATTAAAAATACTATGCAAAATTGGAAGGGTATAAAACAAATGTAGATTGGTCATTCAAAGCCTAAAGTTGCCTACAAAACTACTAAATTCAAGCATAGATATCTACAAGCCTAAACCCAAAAGTGACTTTATGATCTAGTTTGACCATATTAGATCATACAAAATTTAGTGTTGGTTTAAAATTATTAAATGGAAACTAATGACCTAAAATATATTCAAAGGAATAGATGGACTTTTATTTTCCTTGTATGGACACTCCTAGTCTAACACTATGTAGATGTTGACCTACAACAGATAGGTAGGCAGGGAGTAAGTAAATTAGATTTATTGAAATGTATAAAGAATAAAAGTGGCAAAAATAGTATAAAAATGTTATAATATAACTTTAATAAAGGTTATAACAATTGATGATAGGATGTTAAGGAGACAAGCACCACCTACAGATCTTAAAACTCACATACAACCAACTACGGTTGAGACAAATAGTGAGCTAAATACATTGTTACAAGTGATGGTATAAGCTCAAATCGGTGTCCAATAAGTTAAAATTAATTTATTTGATCATGTAAGCTTAAATATGGACATTTAATCATTTTTTCATCTTTAAACATACAAACATACACCTACAGGTGTGAGGTTTTGAGGCCAACAGAACTAGGTGTTGACTAAGCCAAGCAATAAGTGGAAATGAAGTATGTTTGGTGTTTCAAAAGAATGAATATGGAGGATATAAACATGATGAATGATACTAAGGGAATAAAGGAGGGTTTTTATACCCTTATTTCAGGTCTATACAAGCAAATAACACCTACAGGTGTGAAGTTTGAACCAAACATAGTCAACATTACACTAGACCCCTGCCATTTGTAAGGTCCATAAGGAAGAAAAGGATGCTTTAGGGAAATTATTGGTTATGTAAAATAAAAATAATGATCATTAACACAATTATGAACCTTTATACCATGAAAATAGGGGTAGGATAACTCCAAGGTGGACAATATATAGTCTATATGCCTTTTCTACACAGAGTTTACCTATGAAAAACTTAGTGTTGGATTTTGAAGCAATTAAGGGGTAAAATGGTGTAATTTAAGGATGAATTTTTGTGTAAGAGGTATCCATAACTTGGATAAGCCTCTAAAATTACTAACACTATCTGAATAAATAGGGGAATGCCCTCTATTTTGTTTTAGTTAGAGGGTACTCCCTTTGTGTATGAAACCTAAAGTCATAAGAAATGAATGTGGAGGGTGAATTAGAGGTGAGTTGGAAATTTATTGGAGGTTTTTAGAGTCTTTTTACACATATATAAAAATTGGAAACCAAAAAACAAAGGGATAAGATATAACACGTTGCCCTAGGTAGCTAAAGTTACAGACATGCTTATGAAGCAAGGGTATGCCTAGGGCCTAAATGAGTAGTCACTTCCATTTCTAGCATAAAAAAAATATAAATATATTGGAGAATATTTTTGAAATAAATATAGAGGTGAAAAATCTCTTGGAAGACTAAAGGAAAATAAAGGAGACATATTTTGGACCTTAGACAACTTTAGGTCTGTTAGAGTGAGAAAAGGAGCTCAATAAGGCAATTTTAGAAGCTCATATCTTCTTGGAAGATCTACACGGGAAAAAAATAAGTTTATAAGAATTATAAGAGGTCCATAGAAATAAATTTGTGGCATTATATTTAAATTCCAATGTGAAACCTTTATGAATAAAGCGTAAGAGGGCAAACATGCCTAAAACCCTTGTTAAACCCTTGCAGAGACCCGAATGGAGAAATGGAACTAGAAAGGTGATATAATGGAAAGTTTGCTCATGAAACATATTTTACATTGTAGAGGAATAACTAAAACTCCCTCACATTCTAACTAACTATACTGACTTGTACATATGGGGATATAAACTATGTTTTTCTCACTATTTTTTGTGTTTTTAAGGTTTTAGGAGGTTTTAAGAGATGAAAATCACATGGATGAAAATATTAAGACTAAAGATAACCAATAATATAAATATAATTCTTTGAAAAAATTCCTAAGTGTCGAAAACAAGTAATTCAACTTAGGTTGTCAAAACTAGCATAGTGGACAATCTAGGGAGAAGAGTGAGAAATTCAAGTGGATGGCTTTGTAAGGTGTCTTTTGATGAGGCCAAGATATGCCATTAAATGTACAATAAATGACCTCATCTTACTCTCTCTTTATATTAAGTTTGACTGAATTTTGTGACTTTTATTTGATATGATATGAGTTAGGATGTAATTGTCCATCTTTTGTTGATTGTGATTCTAACATTTAAAAGCTCTATAATTTATAACAAAGTGTTTTGGAAAATTCAAGTTTTGTAATAAAATAGGTCATCATCAGGCTAAAGAACAAATATGAGGTGGATTTCATGTTTTTGGAAGCATTGGAATCAATATAGCTTAGTTTTGAAACTCCACCACACTATTACAAGTTTTGTCACTTAGTTCCAGACCTTTCAAACTTAGTTCCAAAACTTTCAGATTTAGTTCTAAAATTTTTAGACTTAGTTCCAAAACTCTATATTTAGTTTCAAAATTATTGGAACTTTCACGGTTAGACATGGAATGATTTCCTTTAGTTTCAGAATGCTTCTAAAGTTCTAGAATTGATAAAGATCTATTTGAAATGGCCAATGATTTGTCGAATAAATAATCCTATTAATTAGGAGTAGACTTCTGATTTCCATACTTGCAGATCTAAGACACTTATCACATAGATGTACATCTAGCCACATTTTAATTTAGCATCTATTCTGGGCATGATTCAATTCCATCATATCCGTGAAAAAGTTACGGCCATCAATGCACCACAAGAAAGAAGAATATATATACAGACCTAGAAGAATATAGGAATAAGGGTATTAATTGAAGAATAAAGAAATAAGGATAGATATAGATTTATATAGATCTAGTACATTTTTGTAATGTAAAACATTTTATCAATAAAATAGGCATTTCTATTTTGAGAAAGAATTAAGTTATCCAATCCTATTTCTAGGCAGAGCAAGGGCCCACTCCTCCAAGAACCAGGATCTTCATTTTTGTTGGTATTTATATTTTATTTTCAAAAGCAAATAGGTGGATCTGTTAAATTTCTAAATGCTTTCAATTCCTTAAGTTAAATTTTTTTGTAGATTTGTCCCTATAGGTGTTCTAGATTAAGTTCTCATTTCTTTACAATCATTTTCCAAGCATTATAAATTGTGTGTTTAATTATGTAAAGTTTATTCATTTTTAGAAATATATTTCATTCTATAAAAGTGTGTTTATTTCCAGCAAATTCATTTTTACAAAGTGTGTTTATTTCCAAAAATTTATTTCTATAATGTGTGTTTACTTCCAGTAGATTTTCATAGTTTGATTCCAATAAGGTTTTAACCAAGAAGTCCTTAAGACATTAAAGATTAAAGATCCCAAAAAACAAAATAAAAATACAAATACCTACAATCAATTACTAAATCGCTAAGATTCTTCTTGTTGCATATAGCTTTAGACACACCCTTGGTTGAATATGACATCAACAGAGAGTTGATTAAATGAAGGGAATAAAGACACCCATCATTTTTGGCACCATTGCTGGGGAACAACTAGATGGAATTTTATAATTAGTTGTCAACAGGAGCAACAATTATACATTTAGTAATTGAAGAAATCTTCCCTAAGTTATCAAAAAATTTATGAGTAGACCAAGAGACTCCAAGGGTAGATTTATCCCAAAATTATTTGAACAAGAATTTCCATCATCCTCTAGTTTAAATTAGGAAGTTGAGCAAGAATTGGAGGCACCATTATCTCCTACAAGACAAGAAGCAAAGTTGTCATCTTTAGAATTTTTGGATCAGTCACTAAAAACAAGTAGAACTTTAGGGAGGAGGATTATTTCTCAAGATCCATTAAGGGAAAGTTTTGATTCTCAATTGAGTAGTCAACCTCCTACTCATAACTTTTCAACATCCCCAAAGTAGACCACATACCACATTGACTGGGAGAAGGGACTAGAAAATACTAGAGAGATGGCACGAGAGGCTGGAAGAGAACCTTTACCTATCCCATTCAGTTAGAGGATGATGAAACCACTATGAAGAACATTTCACTTGCACACTTGCCCACATTTAGAGGAATGCCATCTAAGGATCTTGACCAATTTTTATTTGAGATTAAAGTACTATGTCAGACTTATGATTACAAGATAGATAATCAAAAACTCAAGTTGTTTCCATCTACCTTAAAGGATGCAACAATGAGGTGGTTTATGGGATTATCATCTAATTCTATTACCAATTGGGAACAAATGGAAACTATCTTCCTAGATAAATATCAAGATTATTGTAGAGGAAGAAATCAAAAGGAAGAATTTTTCAAAATCAAACAGGAAGAGGATGAATATATGGAAGATTATTTGGACAGATTCCTCTTTGTGAGTAAAAGATGTGGATTTGTACTTCAAGAAGAATTAAGTAAAGCTATTTTTCTCAAAGGTCTGGATGATGAATCTAGGGAAACACTTGATTTAATTTATGGTGGAAACATTAATCAATTAAGAATGGATGAAATCATAGAAATTTGTAGAAACTATTCAAGGACAAGGGGTGGACCTAGAAAGGGAAAAATGGTTAAAAATTCAAAACTAGTTATTAACAAACTAATTGATGAATTGGAAAACTTTAAAAAAAGACATATTAAATCAATTAACCTCCACCATGGATGGATTGTAAGCTAAAGCAGATTCCCAAATTGAACCATTAGCCATGTATTGTCCTAAATGCAAGAAGAAGCATGTAATAAGGGAATGTACTTTGGATAAAATAGAAGTATGTCTTGTTTGTGAATCTAAATAACATGATACTCATGCTTGTTCTCTTCTTACACTCATAAAAAATCATCTCAAATAAACTAGTACATCATCCACTGCAGAAGAATTGAATTTTGTTCAGAGATAACCCAACCAAGGACAGTTTATGTCAAAACTAGCTTCTAATCCTTGGATGATGCAATGGGCAACTCAAATAGTACCACAAAGTTGGGGACAACCACCTTGGGCCCCTTAACCAAAATGGCATCCTCAGGATTGGGCAAGTCAATCTTGTTATGCTCATGAACATCAGCAACCTTGGGCTGGTCAATGAAATCCTTTTGCTTGGCCACAACTTAGATGGGGCCCTAGTAATTGTGTGTAATGGAAAACATATCCAAATCAGAACTAAAAATCCATAATGGGATATCCAACAAAAAATCCACAAGCTGAAAATGTATTCCAAACACAAATGCTAGTACAACCAATAGCAAACCCAAGAAACAAACAAACAACTCCTGTATATGAAACATAACCAGAAAAATTAGTTGATCTAAATGCAATGGATTATAAAGACATTCAAACTAGATATGGAAAAATAGTTAGTATTCCACCTATTATAATCACTGAGATGACAAAATAAGCTGAAAACACTAGTCTGGTTATACCTAATAAAGATGAAAAAGAAAAAGATAAGGAACTAGAAAGAAACTCTACTAAGATTCCATTTCCAAAAAGATTTAAAAAAGCCATAGAAATTAAGGAATCTAAGTTGGTGCAGGAACTAAGAAGATTGAATATTGAAATACCTTTGTTACAAGTAATCAAGGATATTATAGAGTTAAACAAGTTAATCAGACTATTATGTTTTAAAAAACTTGGAAGAAATAAATAATGCCCCAGGACTATTAAGGTAGATGGGAAACTTGCTGATTTATTAGCAAGAAAACTCCTACTTTCCAAATATGGAGATCCTAGAAGTCCTATTATTTTTTTCTCTATAGGGAATAAAGATATACATAATGTTTTGATTAATTTGGGAGTAGCTATCAATGTAATGACAATGGACACTTTGAAAATATTACCATTAAAAGGCATACAACCTAATAACACCATATTACAAATGGCAGATTAGTTTGTAGCAAAACTAGGAGTTATTGAAGATGTGGTAGTAATGGTGGAGTCATGGGAATATCCAGTTGACTTCCTTATATTGCAGCAAAAAGGTAAAACACTTGGTCATTCCATTATTTTTGGTAGACCATGGTTAGTTACAATTACTACCTTAATTGACTTTAGGTCAGGTGATATGACTATTTCAAATGGTAAGAATTCTAAGCAAATTTCTTTATATCCCTTTGCATGACCTTTTATTGATAATACAGAGAAAAATTATGGATTGATAATCTTGATATTAATGAGAAAAATCTATCTTCTTTGGCTATGATAACATTATAGGATCATGTAAGGGAAATAGAAGGTATGGTTCATCCTCCATTGAATGTAAACCAATTGTCATTGGAGCAGTCGGGATTAGTTCTGAAACCTATTTTGAAAACATCACAGTTAGTTCTGAAACCACACCAACAATAATTCCTTACAAATGAAGATAATTTTTCTCCAGAGGAATGAGATTTCTCTTGGGGAGAAGAAGGATTTATAGCTTCAGCTTTACAAATATCAAGAGATGATGAAGAATTTCTAGAAAATAGTAGTAACAAGGAGTTTGACCTACAACAAGATAAGTATCATAACTCTTTTTGTTGTCCTTTGTCCAACATTCTATCTCAAGGAACTTTTGGATATGTTTCTACATATCATATGTTATTACCACATGCATGTCTACTAAACACCTTAATGAAACCATTTCAACAAATCAGTTCATCATATACTGGAACCAAACATGTTGAGATTCAACCAGGTAAAACTTTGAATATTAATAGCTGGTTAAAGAATGATGAAGAAGCCAAACTGTTTGATGTTCTAAAGGATCATACTAAAGCTTTTGCTTGGGACTATAGAGACATGAAGGGAATTCATCAAATTTATACTAAAAACATTAGACCAGTTAGGCAACCTCAGTGAAGGATTAATCCAACCTTAAGGGATATAGTCAAACAAGAAATTGAAATACTATTACAAGTATGTTTTATCTACCCTATCTTAGATAGCCAATGGGTGTCTCCTCTTGTAATTATCCCTAAAAAATAGAAAATAGAGAATTTTTGTTGACTATAGGGAACTAAAAAAATCCATCATGAGAGATTATTTTCCCTTACCATTCATAGACCAAGTCTTAGACAACTTTTCAGGTAAACAATACTTTTCCTTCTTGGATGGCTTTAGTGGATACAATCAAATCAGAGTTGTTGCTGAGGATCAGGACAAAACTACATTTACTTGTCCATGGGGTACCTTGAATTACAGGGTATTGCCCATTTGGACTATGTAATGCTCCAGCAACCTTTTAAAGAGCTATTTTAGCAATTTTTGTAGACCTAACAAATGACTGTGTAGAGGTATACATGGATGACTTTACTATGCATGGAGATACATTTGATGATGCCTTGAAAAATTTGGACATAGTATTAACAAGATATGAACAACATCACTTATCTCTTAGTCATGAGAAATGTTTGATGATGGTTGATGAAGGAATTATATTAGGCCACGATATTTCAAAAAGAGGAATTTAGGTTGACAAAAACAAAATCAAGATTATTTCAAACTTGCCTATTCCTCAAATCCCCATAGATATCAAGTTATTTTTAGGGAATGTTGGATACTATAGGCACTTTATCAAATATTTTAGTAAAATTTCTGCCCCCTTGTTTAAGTTTCTTACCAAGGATTGTGAATTTCTTTGGGATGAAAAGTGTCAACATGATTTTCAAGAAATTAAAGAGAAATTAGTAATTGACCCAATATTGAGAGGACCTAATTGGGAGAAACATTTTCACATCCAAACTGATGCCTCAAATAACTGAATTGGTGTAGTTTTGGGACAGAAAGATGAAGAAGGAAAAATGTATGCTATTTAATATCTTAGTAAAAATATTACTTCCACTGAAAGAAATTACACTACCACTGAAAAAGAATTTTTGGCTTTGATCTATGCAATTAATAAAATTAGACATTACATTGTAGGGTAGAAAATATTTGTACATACATGCCACTCAACAATTAAATATTTAATGAACAAACCAGTGGTTAGAGGTAGAATAATTAGATGGTTATTACTTCTACAAGAATTTGATATTACCATTGTAGACAATCTAGGTAAATTTAATGTGGTCACTGATTTCTTGTCAAGACTAACCACTACAGGGGAGCAGGATCTAGTTAAGGATAACATTCCAAATGAACAATTATTTGTTATTTCAACTGATACACCATGGTTTGTTGACATGGAAAATTATCTTACAATAGGGAAGTTTCCTCCTTTCACTAAAAAATAAATAAAGAAGTTAATCAAAATTAGTGCACAGTTTAAATGGTTAAATGGAATGCTATTTAAATGTGGTCATGATTTGGTTTTACGCAGGTGTGTAAGAAAAGATGAAATCCTTGACATCCTCTAGGCATGTCATGATGAACCAATTTGAGGACACTGGTTACTATTGGCCATCTCTATACAAAGATGTGAAGAGATATATCAGGTGGTGTGATCCTTGTCAAAGGATGGGACATCCAACCTTTACTAATGAAATGCCTTTGCAACCTCAAGTAGTGATTAAACCATTTGAGAGATGGGGATTGGATTTTTTTGGACCCTTTAATCCTCCTTCATAGGGAAAAGAGCACATTCTTTTGTGTATTTATTATGTGAAAAAGTGGGCAAAAGTGCAAGCTTTAACAAATGCCACTGAAAAAGTAGTTTCTGATTTCCTTTGGCACAAAATTATGGTAAAGTTTGGAGCACCAAGAAGCTTAGTTTCAGACCAGGGACCACAATTTATGTCCAATATGATCCAAGCTTTCACAATTTATTATTAGATCAATCATAAGAAGTCATCTCCCTATCATCCACAAGAAAATAGACAAGTTGAAGTAGCAAATAGAGAATTAGAAAACATTCTCACTAAAATAGTTGAAGCAGAAAGAAGAGATTGGGTAAAGAGACTACCTAAAGCTGTCTAGGCTTACAATACAAATTTAAAAACTACAACAGGGTTTTCATCATATGAGTTAGTCTATGGGAAAAATCCCTTGTTGCCTATTGAGTTTGAACTACAGACATTGAGGATAGTAGCTAAGATGGGAATTGAATTGGATATAGCTGAAAAGGAGAGAATCCTTCAACTCAATGAGTTGGATGAATTTAGAATGGAAGCACTTCACTAGATAGTGATAATCCAAGATCAAAGGAAGCAATTACATGATTCACATATCAAGGAAAGGCAATTCAAAGTAGGAGACTGGGCATCACTGTTTGATTCTAAGTACCAACAATTCAAAGGTAAATTGAGAACTAGATGGTTGGGACCTTATCAGATTGAGCAGATATTTGACAATGGTTCTATTTAATTACTTCCCATTGATGGAAGTAGAAGAATACTCTTGGTTAATCGATAAAGTCTAAAACTTTATAGGAAGCCTCCTACTAAGGATGAATTCTTGAAGCAGATTGAAGCAAACAAAGAATTTGATCATATGGAAGAACCTAGTTCTTCCAAAATGATCAAATAGTCAGATGAATAGATCCAGAATAAAAGGAAGAGGATGAAAATTAGTAAATGGCATTCTTTTTTCCAAATAAATAAATAAATCTCTTAGAGATTAATTAAAAACCAACGATGGCAGTTGATCTTCTCAAATAAATGGGTAATTCAAAATAAAAACTTCTTTGGAATTCTAACTGTTTTCCTTGTTTTCAATTTTTAGGAATGATGAGTCATCAAAATAGAGGAATTATATCATTAAGGATGGTAATTATGTTTTTAAATTGTTAAATGTTAGGTTGAAAGTTTACATGTGTGATTAGACTTGGTTTAAAAAGATTAGTATGATGCGTCATCTATTGTACATCATGATTAAACATGAGTAATCATGAGAAGGATATTGATGATGGAATAAATGGGTGGCATAGTTATAAATAATCATTATTCATATTGAATTGACAAAGTAAAAACTAGCTACAAAAAAACTTCAAGAGAGATATAGTGAATTAAATTCATGATTTCCACATCTGAGTATAGTAATTCCTTAGGCAAATTCACCAATTCTGCAACTGAGTACAGTAATTTTATAGTTGAATTTGCCAGTTCCATAACCAAAGTCATTAGTTTCACTAATAATAGAATCAATCTTTAGCTAACCTGCATAAGATTAAAGAAGAATGAATCATGGGTATTAAAAAGAAGTCAAAACTAGAGGATGATACCCAGGTCCTTGCAGATGAAGAAGTAGAAACTATCTTTTAACAAGCATGATGGCTAGAGTTTCTAAGGAAATTATCCAAATATAATGATGAATTGGTAAGAGAATTTGTTATCAATTTAGAGGAAATAAGGACACAGGTTAGGCAGATTTTCATTCCTTTTTCTGTGAATGTAATAAGTGAGATATCTGGAATACCAATGGTGCATGTTCCAAACCCTACCAAAGGGACATTAATAGACTTGGTTGAAACCTTGTTGAAAGAGGGGGAATCTGAACCCCAGTATATTTACAACACAAATAAAATCATCAAAGGAGTCAGAAGGGCCAGTTTGCCTAAACCCTTTGATAGAGTAGCATTTTGGATAGTTAAGTATTTAACCTATGATATACAATTTAGGTCAGTAGGAAAAGAAGTCCTGAAAATCCTCATATACCTTAGATATGGATCTGAAAAACTAGAATATATAGTAAACCTTCTAGGGTTTCTTTTTGATGATTGTAAAAACATTCAAACTAGATCTAGAAAAATAGTTAGCAGTCCACCGGTTATAATCACTGAAATAACAAAAGAAGTTGAAACCCCTAGTCCAGTTGCACCTAAGGAAGATGAAAAAGAAAAAGATAAGGAAATAGAAATAAATTCTACTGAGATTCCATTTTTAGAAAGATTTAAAAAAGCCATAGAAATTAAGAAATCTAAATTGGTGCAGGGACTAAGAAGATTGAATATTGAAATACCATTGTTACAAGCAATCAAGGATATTTCAGAGTTGTACAAGTTAATCAAACTATTATGTGTTAAAAAACCTAGAAGAAAGAAGTAGTACCCTAGGACTATTAAGGTAGAAGGGAAACTTACTGATTTATTAGCAGGAAAACACCTACTTCCCAAATATGGAGATCTTGAAAGCCTTATTATTTCTATCTCTATAGGGAATATGAATATATATATATATATATATATATATATATATATATAACATTTTGATTGATTTGGGAGCAACTATCAATGTAATGACAGTGCACACTTTGAAAACATTACCATTAATAAGTATAAAACCTACTAACACCATATTGCAGATGGCAGATCAGTCTGTAGCAAAACTAGAAGGAGTTATTGAAGATGTGGCAGTAATGGTGGAGTCATGGGAATATCCAGTTGACTTCCTTATATTGCAGCCAAAAGGTAAAACACTTGGTTATCCCATTATTTTGGGTAGACCATGGTTATCTATAATTTTTTCCTTAATTGATTGTAGTTCAGGTGATATGACTATTTCAAATGGTAAGAATTCTAAGCAAATTTCATTAAATCCCTCTGCACGACCTTTTTGTTGATAATCAAGAGAAATTATGAGTTGATAATCTTAATATTAATGAGCTAAACCTATCTTCTTTAGCTATGATAACGTTGCAAGATCATGTATGAGAAATATAAGATATGGTTAATCCTCCATTGAATGAACACCAATTGTCATTGGAGCAGTCAGCCTTAGTTTTGGAACCTACAAAATCTATTTCAAAAACATCACAGTTAGTTTTGTAACCACACCAACAATAATTCCCTACAAATGAAGATAATTTCAGTCTAGAGGAATGAGATTTCTCTTGGGGAGAGGAAGGATCTATAGCTTTAGCTTTACAGATATCAAGAAATGATGAAGAATTTCTAGAAAATAGCAGTAATGAGGAGTTTGACCTACAATAAGATAAGTATCATAACTCTTCTTACTATCCTTTGTTCAGCATTCTGTCTCAAGGAACTTTTGGAGATGTTGCTACATATCATATGTTGTTACCACATGTATGTCCAATAAACACCTTAATGTAACCCTTTAAACAAATTAGTTCATCATCTACTGGAACCAAAAATGTTGAGATTCAACTAGGTAAAATTTTGAATATTACTAGCTGGTTAAAGAATGATAAAGAAGCCAAACTATTTGATGTTCTAAAGGATCATACTAAAACTTTTACTTGGGACTATAGAGACATGAAGGGAATTCATCTAAGTATCTACACCCATCACATTTATACTAAAAACATTAGATGAGTTAGACAACCTTAGAGAAGGATTAATCCATCCTTAAGGGATATAGTCAAACAAGAAATTGAAAAACTATTACAAGTAGGTTTTATCTACCCTATCTCAGATAGCCAATGGGTGTCTCCTCTTATAAATATCCTTAAATAGAATGGAAAATGGAGAATTTGTGTTGACTATAGGGAACAAAACAAAGCTACCCCAAGAGATTATTTTCCCTTACCATTCATAGATCAAGTCTTTGACAACCTTTCAGGTAAACAGTACTTTTCCTTCTTAGATAGATTTAGTGGATACAATCAAATCAGAGTTACTATTGAGGATCATGTCAAAACTACATTTAATTGTCCATGGGGTACCTTTACTTATATGGTATTGCCATTTGGACTATGTAATGCTCCAATAACCTTTCAAAGAGTTGTATTAGCAATTTTTGTATACCTAACAAATGACTATGTAGAGGTATACATGGATGACTTTACTGTGCATGGAGATACATTTGATGATGCCTTGAAAAATTTGGATAGAGTATTAACAAGATATGAATAACATCACTTATCTCTTAGTCATGAGAAATGTTTGATGATGGTTGATGAAGGGATTGTATTAGGACACCATATTTCAAAAAGAGGAATTCAGAATGACCAAAACAAAATCAAGATTATTTTAGACTTGCCTATTCCTCAAAATCCCATAGATATCAAGTCATTTTAGGGCATGTTGGATGCTATAGGCACTTTATCAAGGATTTTAGTAAAATTGCTGCCCCCATGTTTAAGTTGCTTACCAAGGACTGTGAATTTCTTTGGGATGAAAAGTATCAACATGCTTTTGAAGAAATTAAATATAAATTAGTAATTGCCCCAGTATTAAGAGGACCTAATTGGGATAAACCTTTTCACGTCCAAATTGATGCCTCAAATAACTCAATTAGTGTAGTTTTGGGACAGAAAGATGATGAAGGAAAAATGTATTCTATTTACTATCTTAGTAAAAATCTTACTCCCACTGAATGAAATTACACTACCAATGAAAAAGAATTTCTAACTGTGATCTATGAAATTAATAAATTTAGATATTACATTATAAGGTAAAAAATATTTGTACATACAGATCACTCAATAATTAAATATTTAATGAACAAACTAGTGGTTGGAGGTAGAATAATTAGATGGTTATTACTTCTACAAGAATTTGATATTACCATTGTGGACAATCGAGGTAAATCTATTATGGTAGCTGATTTCTTGTCAAGACTGACCACTATAAGGGAGTAGAATCTAGTCAAGGGCAAATTTTTAGACGAACAATTGTTTGTTATTTCAGTTGATACACCATAGTTTGTTGACATGGCAAATTATGTTGCAACAGGGAAGTTCCCTCCTTCTTTCACTAAAAAAAAAATAAAGAAGTTAATCAAAACTAGTGCACAGTTAAAATTGTTAAATGGAATTCTATTTAAATGTGGTCCTAATTTGGTTTTACGTAGGTGTGTAAGAGAAGATGAAATCTTTGACATCCTCTGGGCATGTCATGATGAACCAAGTGGAGGTCACTATTTAGTGAAGATAATAATTCACAATATACTTGGCATTGGTTACTATTGGCCATATTTGTACAAAGACGTGAAGACAAATATCAGGCGATGTGATCCTTGTCAAAGGATGGGACAACCAACCTTTACCAATGAAATGTCTCTACAACCTCAAGTAGTGATTGAATCATTTGAGAGATGGAGATTGTATTTTTTTGGACCCTTTAATCCTCTTTCACAGGGAAAAGAACACATTCTTGTGTGTACTAATTATGTGATAAAGTAGGTAGAAGTGCAAGCTTTAACAAATGCCACTGAAAAAGTAGTTGCTAATTTCCTTTGGCATAAAATTATGGTAAAGTTTGGAGCACTAAGAAGCTTAGTTTTAGACTAGGGACCAAAATTTATGTCCAATATGATCCAATCTTTCACAATGTATTATCAAATCAATCATAGGAAGTCATCTCCTTATCACCCACAAGTAAATGGACAAGTTGAAGTAACAAATAGAGAATTGAAAAACATCCTCACTAAAATAGTTGAAGCAGGAAGAAGAGATTGGGTAAAGAGATTACTTGAAGCTATCTAGGCTTACAATATAACTTGGAAAACCACAACAAGGTTTTCATCATATGAGTTAGTCTATGGGAAAAATCCCTTGTTACCTATTGAGTTTGAACTACAGACATTGAGGACAACAACTAAGGTGGGAATTGAATTGGATGTAGCTCAAAAGGAGAGAATCCTTCAACTCAATGAGTTAGATGAATTGAAAATAGAAGCACTTCACCAGATAGAGATAATCTAAGATCAAAGGAAGCAATGGCATGATTCACATATCAAGTAAAGGCAATTCAAAGTAGGAGATTGGGTATTGCTATTTAATTCTAAGTACTAACAATTCAAAGGTAAATTAAGAACCAGATGGTTGGGACCTTATCAAATTGAGCAGATATTTGACAATGGTTCTATTCAATTACTTCCCATTGATTGTAGCAAAAGAATACTCTTGGTCAATTGACACAGGCTAAAACTTTATAGGAAGCCTCCTACTAAGGATGAATTCTTGAAGCAGATTGAAGTAGACAAAAAAATAGATCATATGGAAGAACCCAATTCTTCCAAAATGATCAAATAATTAGATGAATAGATCTAGAATATAGGAAAAATAATGAAAACCAATAAATGGTGTTCTTCCCCCCCCCCCCCCAAAAAAAAATAAAAAAAAAAAATAAAAAATTCAAAGATCAATTGAAAACCAGCGATGGCGGTTGGTCTTCTCAAAGAAATGGCTAATTAAAAATAAAAACTTCTTTGCAATTCTAACTTTTTTTTAACCATTTTACTTTTTGTTTCATTTTTTTAGGAATGATGAGTTATCATGAAGGAAAGATTACATCATTAAGGATGGTAATTATGTTTTTAACTTGTTAAAGGTTAAATTGAAAGTTTGCATGTGTGATTAGACTTGATTTATAAGATTAGTATGATGAGTCATTCTATTGTACATTATGATTAAAAGTGAGAAATCATGAGAAGGATATTGATGAAAGAAATTGGTGGCATAGTTATAAAGAATCATTATTATTATTGAATCGACAAAGTAAAAACTAGCTGCATTGAAAAAAACTTCAAGAGAGATACAATGAATTAAATTCATTAGTTCCACAGCTAAGTACAATAGTTTTGCAGCCAAATTTTCCACTTCTGCCACTAAGAGAAGAGTTATTTAGCTAACATGTATACGATTAAATAAGAATGAATCATTGGGATTAAAAAGAAGTTAGAACTAGAGGATGATACCCAACTCCTTGTAGATGAAGAAGTGGCAACTATATTTCAAAAGGCAGGATGGCTAGAATTTCTGAGGAAATTCCCCAAATATAATGATGAATTGGTAAGAGAATTTGTTATAAATTTAGAGAAAACAAAGACAAATATTAGGAAGGTTTTCATTCCTTTTTCTATGAATATAATAAGTGAGACATATAGAGTACCAATGGTGCATGTTCCAAACCCTGTCAAAGGGACATTAAAAGACCTGGTTGAAACCCTATTGAAAGAGGGGGAAGCCAAACCACATTATCTTTACAACATAAATAAAATCATCAAAGGAGTCAGAAAGGGCAGCTTGCCCAAACCCTTTGATAGAGTAGCATTTTGGATAGTTAATTATTTAACCTGTGATGGGCTATTTGGGTCAATAGGAAGAGAAGTCCTGAAAATCCTCATATACCTTAGATATGGAGCCGAAAAACTAGAATATATAGTAAACCTTCCAGGGTTTCTTTTTGAATCCATCCATATAATGGCCCAGAGGTATTCTTAGGGTGTAGGAATAATTAGACATCATGGGTTAATGCATTTAG
Source organism: Torreya grandis (assembly GCA_037957365.1). NCBI lineage: Eukaryota > Viridiplantae > Streptophyta > Pinopsida > Cupressales > Taxaceae > Torreya > Torreya grandis. Next base: position 945,499 of record JARHVA010000744.1, on the reverse strand, counting down.
TATGCAAACACCATTTCCTTTCAAAGAAAAATGGGGAAGAAAGGTGGGAAAAATTTCTTGGCAAGTTTACACAAAACCCTGGTATTATCAAAAGAGTAATAAAAACTCCTCCTGCCCCTTTAATTCATTTGGAAACTGATACCACTACTAAGGAAATAAAAGAACTAGGAGGAGAGGAAATACAAAAGAACTAATACCTATCTCTGACAGTGACGGTTCACCTAGGCCTGATCAAGATGTGAAAATCAGAAGAAGCTCTAGGAGGAGACCCATTTTTGCAAATTTTGAGGCTCCTCAAAGAATGAGAAGTTATAAAAGGTGTAAAGAAATTCTAGAGGATATGGAAGAACAAGAATGGCTAGAAACTGAAGCTACTGATATTTTGGGCAACAAAGCCATGACTCAACCTAGACCAAGCCAAATAGAAAAAGAAAAAGAAGTTGAAATATTTTAGGAGCAAGTTTTTTAAGAAATGGGTGAGTTAGTAGCACCCTCACATGTATAAGATGAATAGGAATCTTGGAAAAGGAAAGGGAAATCCCCTCTGGTGGGAGAAGAATGCTTAACTCTCCAAAAAATTTTATAAAGAGAAAAAAATTAGCAGGTTAACCAGGCTCTATTTTTGTCTAGAGTAGAGCTCATTATCAAGGAAAAGGATGAAGAATTAAATTTCCTCAAAATTAAATTAGAATAGAGAGAAATGCTCCTTAAATAATTAATAAACCAATTCATATCCAAGACTGAGGAATTAATAGAGATTAAAAGGCAGTTGATGGAGAAAGAGGAAGAATGTAAAATTTCTAGGAGACAAACCACTATGTCAAAAGTCTCTGCATAGACGGAATTGACTTATCTACCACTCAAGCAGTTATGGGATGATACATGCAGAGAACTCAGTGTATTTAAGACATCCAATAAGGACTTGAAAAGTAAAGTTGAGGAAGAAAAGAAATCAAGGAAGGAATGGGAAGAAAATTTTTACAATGAGGAAAAAGATAAATATAAATATCTTATGAAAATACAAATGGTTTGCATGATGAGTGAAAAACTGCTTGCATGTAGAAGACCTTCTCCTGCATATAGTATGTTTTTAGAAGAACAATTCATTCACTGGCAGTTAGCAAGGATAGCATGTGGCCTTCCACATGAAATAAAAGATGAAGCTAATTTTTTGGTAGCCTATTCCTTATCTAATGTAGAATAGAAAAATCTTCTCTATGAATTTTGCCTTTGCAATTTCATGCTGGAAAAGAATTCAGGTTTTATGATCAATTTGTATGTAGGGGAAATCTAGCTTAATGCATTTGTTTCTATTCTTCAAAATCAAATTGCATGGAAACAGAGGGAGTCAGAACATCTGTTAAAGGCTGATTCATCTTGTCTCTATATGAGATTTCATTATGGCAACCCATCCACCTTTGCTACACATTTCAAAACCCATGCATTTGATAGAAGGTTCAAGGAACCTTATCTTGCCAATTTATAGAAAAGAATTAATGCCTTCATCTATTATGAAAAGGAAATTTCTAATAACATTTATGATGCATGTTTGAAAAGATGGGAATTTCTCCCAAAGGCACTGAAAAGAAGGGAAGTAATATCTCGTTCAAATTTGATCTAGAGTCTAGAAAGGGTAACAGATTTATGCATAATAATTCCTCAGATCAATGAAGCTCACATGCACATATGGATAGGAATGTGAACAAGGCCACCTCTACTTCTCACCCCCATATCTCCTTGGAAAAATAGAGAACTTCAAGATCCCACTCAATTTGAGGAATGGAAGAGAAAAGTAGAAGTAGGAGTAGGGTATAGTACCTTTGAATTAAAGCATTGGAATATTCAGTTCTAGCCATTTGATCTAAGCAATCAAATGGAATGCAAAATATACAATCCTAAATTTGAAGAGTAAAGTTGTTAAAGGGACTTACAAATAAGTAAGTATGGGGAAAATGATGAGGCCATGATATGCCATTAAATGTACAATAAATGACCTTATCTTACTCTCTTTTTTTTATTAAGTTTGACTGCATTTTGTGACTTTTATTTGATCTGATATGAGTTAGGATGTAATTGTCCATATTTCATTGATTTTGATTCTAATGTTTAAAAGCTATGTAATTTCTAACAAAGTGTTTTGGAAAATTCAAGTTTTGTAATAAAATAGGTCATCATCAGACTGAAGAACAAATATGAAGTGGATTGTATGTTTCTGGAAGCATTGGAATCAATACAGCTTAGCTTTGGAACTCTATCAAGCTAATACAAGTTCTGTCACTTAGTTTTAGACCTTTCAAACTTAGTTCCAGAATTTTTGGACTTAGTTTTAGAATTCTATATGTAGTTCTAGAATTATCAGAACTTTCACTGTTAGACATGGAACGATTTCCTTTAGTTTTGTAATGCTTCTAAAGTTCTAGAATTGATAAAGATCTATTCCAAATAGTTGGTGATCTGTCAAATCAATAATCCTATTAATCAGGAGCAGACTTTTGATTTCTATACTTGCAGATCCAAGACACTTATCACACAACTGTACATCCAACCATGTTTTAATTTAGCATCTATTTTGGGCATGATTCAGTTCCATCATATCTGTGAAATAGTTATGACCATCAATGCACCACAAGAAAGAAGAATATATATATATATATATATATATATATATATATATATATATATATATATATATATATATATATATATATATATATATATATATATATATATATATATATATAGACCTAGAAGAATATATGAATAAGGGTATTAATTGAAGAATAAAGGAATAAGGATAGATATAGATTGATACAAATCTAGTACATTTTTATAATGTAGAACATTTTATCAATAAAATAGCCATTTCTATTTTGAGAGAGAATTAAGTTGTATCTTGTTTCTAGGCGGAGCAAGGTCCCACTCCTCCAAGAACTAGGATATTCATTTTTGTTGATATTTATATTTTATATTCAAAAGCAAATAGGTGGATCTATTAAATTTATAAATGATTTCAATTCTTTAAGTTAAAATTTGTTGTAGATTTGTCCCTGCAGGTGTTCTAGATTAAGTTCTCATTTCTTTGCAATCATTTTCCAAGAATTCTAAATTTTGTGTTTAATTTTGTAAAGTTTGTTCATTTTCAGCAATCTATTTCATTCTACAAAAGTGTGTTTATTTCCAGCAAATTCATTTCTGTAAAGTGTGTTTATTTCCAACAATTTATTTCTGTAATGTGTGTTTACTTCTAGCAAATTTTCATAGTTTGATTCCAATAAGGTTTTAACCAAGAAGTACTTAAGACATTAAAGATTAAATATCCCCCAAAATAAAATAAAAATACAAATACCTACAATCAATTACTAAATTTATAAGATTCTTCTTGTTGCATATAGCTTTAGACACACCCCTGGTTGCATATGACATCAACAGAGAGTTGATTAAATGAAGGGAATAATGACATCCATCATCCCTAATGATTATAAGGCCATGAAGGGTATTTAAACATGTAATTTACTAACTTTTATGGATTTTAATGGAAAAATTATGCCTTTTTGGAAGCCAAGTGTGTATGGTGCATGGAATAGAATTTTTTTGGATAGTAGATGATGATGGCTTATTTCTGGGTGATTCCAAAAGACCAAGCCTAAAAAAAATGTTTTAAGAGGCATGTATAATGTACTTAAACTCCATCCCAATAATTATACTTGGTCCTAATCAATTATGGAATGTTCAAACAGGGTCAATCATGAAGGTAATTTTTTTGAGACAAGATGAGGAGTTTCTTGCCATTTTTCATGAGGGTTATGACTTGGATTGACACTTGTGGAACCTAACCTTACATGGTTCATCCCAAATTATATTTTAATGCACAAATAAATGATTTTATCACCTTGAAAAGTGACCTTGTGACTCTTGGACTTCTATTTTCCTCTCTCTCTCTCAAGTTCTATAAGAACTAGCCATTTTGGCCATTGTATTCTATGCTCCACCTAAGTATGGTAAAGCCCTACTCAAATGTATAGATTTTGATCAATAAGATAACTAATTGTTACCTCCTGTATGAATATTATTAGTTTGTTTAATTGGATGATGAATCTTGTATAGTGAAAACTATGGATTCTTTAGCATGTTGTTCCATTCTTTCACTTATTTTTAACCTCTTTTTGCAGGGCATGTGATGTGTTCCAAGAGATGTTCTTGGTTTAAGTGAGTTAGTATATTAATTATTAGCCTCATAGGCCTCAAGTCTAGTCCTCTTAGCTTTGCACATTCATCCATAACCTCACAATGTAACATTGATGTGAGAAGATGAAGATTGGAGAAGTGTAGTTTCAGCTTGTCCTTTTATTTTAAGTGTAACATGCATATGGTTCAATGCCATCATGTTATTTGGTGTATCACCTCCATTAGATTAGTTTGATTTAGTTATCTCTTCCCTTTTCACCCCCCAAGTTTATTAGTAGTTGAAATCCAAAGTAGTACATCAAGGGAGCTAGCCCTATCTAGAGATTCACCTCATTCTTTAGGCTACCTATAAGCCTAGAGGTGATTCCATTGGGCCACTTGGATGAGGAGATATTTTCATCTCCTTAAAGGGTAAAATTCCAAGTGATAATAGGATCATAATGATATTTTAGATTGTGAATTCATCTATTTTATTTAGTCTTAATGGATCTAGACTTTAACTAAGTAGTTTGATGTTTGAGTGTTTAAATTGCATAATTTAAACCATTAAGCTTAAAAATCCTACTACATTTTCGTGACCATGGTGGGACATTAATCCCAGTTTAATTGTTAATGTTATTAGAAGTGTTTTTGTAAGCCTACAAGATTAGTTGATGGATGAAAAATCTCAAGATTTTGATGTTTTGCATGCAAAGGTGGAAGTTACAATTTTACACTAGTATTCATGACTTTATAGTTATAGTTTTATCCCAAAAATAATGAATTTATAATAATTATTTGACTTACCCACTAAAAATTTACTTTGACCTTGATAGGTTTCTATCTTTCTAATAATATTTCAACTTATGAATCATGACTTTTCATAGATAGTTGTGAATTTGCATATTTAGTAGGAATTTTGTCTAACTGCTAATGGTTTTTGGGTTTTGTGGGTTTCAATCTTTAGGAAAAATTATGACTTTAAAATTTGCAACTTCATCCTATAAATTAGATTATTGTTGTCTAGAGTCATGATTTTGTAAATGTCATCAAATCACTAAATAGTTGATCATTTCTCTCTAACCTGCATGCTTAGTCTTGATGTTGTCTATTTTGTAGGAGATGAAAAATCCTTTTGATCCTTAAATAAACCTCATTTTGACATTATGATAACATCATTTTGGGAGAATTTTGACTGACCATATTCTCATAACAAGGTTTTCTATGCATTCTACTGTGTGGTTTTGCAAGGTAGAATAGGGAGAGTCCAAGGTAAGAGGATCAAAAGATAAATACAAACACAAGATCTTAACCTTTCCCCTATTTCCTACAAAACCACAAATCATATAATTTTGTAAATAGAAATCTTGCTTTGTGGACTCATGATATTACATTCTTAGAAGCAATTTTGTCCATTTTAACATTTTATAAATAGATATATCTATTGATCATCATTTTTAGATCTATAGGGTAGAATTAAGATAATATCTAATTAGCAAACACCCATCTGTTCATCTAGTTTCTTGGATTTTTGGTTCAAATCTAGGTATCCATATTAAAATCTTAATATGTCATAAATCAGTTTTAATCTATCATAAATCGTCTATACATAGGCATCTTTGGCATCTAAACCATATGTATAGACATTTGTTTTGATTATATGTCAAAATTTTGAGGTTTTTTACTTTATCATAAAATCGTTAATATTGATTTATAGCTAATAGCAATTTTTTTGGTAAAGTCATGATTTTGTCTAACTGTTGTGATTTTTTAGGTTAACCATCATGATTAACTAACTATTACAAATTCACAACTCACAATCCATGGTTTTGCCTTAGAGTTTAGTTTTGCACTCTTTGGTTGTGATTTTGTATTAATTTTTGCCTTCAATTTGGTGTTTTAAAGTGCATTTTTTGAGTCATTTCAGGCCTCCTGCATGGACTAAATTTCTCTACCCCTTGACCTAGCAAGGGACATTACCCCTTGACCCCACTGGGGACTACATCCACAAACCCCTACATCGTGGCCCACTTACCCAATAAAATTATAGAGCCAAATCATGATTTTTTTACTGGTTTTCCTTAAGGCTTAACATTTTGTTTCTTATAGGGGTAAGTCTAGAGGTTATTTTATCTTTGCTAAAATCATCTTTTGTAGGTCAAATTTTATTTTGAAATTTTTGTCTTATAAGTTACCCCTTAAGATTGTTAATCAAAACTACTAATCATTTGTCTTGCAGGTTTCCTCTCTAAAAGTGCCAATCAATATACTAATCTCTTTCTTGCAGGTCACCCATCAAAGACCCGCATTGACATATTAAAAATCATTTTGATCATTAATAATTATAAGCACTTCATTTGAATTGTGTTATATTATATATTCTTTCATCTTGTAAATATATCACACATATTAATCTAATCAGTTAATTAATCTTTTTGGTTGCTTATTTGTATTTCTAGGGCTACAGTTAGTGTATGCTCTTTCCCTTGCATATTTTTTGTGATTCTTGGGGATAAAAAACCACCTATAAACCCCATTCCCTTTTTTTATGGGGCTAGTGACCATGTATTTCACCACCATGCTCTAGTATGAATTATGTGTTTTTGTGGAGTCTCAAAACTAGGGGAACTATTGTTCAACACCAAAGCAAAATTCCCCATAAAGGGTTATGTGGAATGAGGGGTAGTTAAGGTCTAAGAAATAAGGTGGTTAGATAACATCCTATATAGAATTTGGCCCCACTGTACCTATGTGTATATAGGGGATGAACCTAAAGAGCCCCTGTAAACCTAGCATAGGTTCCTTTAGCCATAATAGGTGCCTCACTATTAGAGTCAGTATCAGCTCCTAAGTAGCCATCATGTGTAAATGGGGTCGAGAGGGTTCAGTCAATTTTGTAATGGGTCACAAACGTAAAACCTCACCTCTAAAGATATTTGATGGTGTAGGTGTTGAGTTACAGTCTATTTAGTTTACTAAACATAGGTTTATGGCTTGCTTGCTTTGGTGTGTGTTGTGTTAGACCAGTGTTGTTTGTGAGCCAAGTCAGCCTTTCACCCAAACCTATACACATCTATCTAGGTCTTGCATAAACTCATCTTTTATATTAATATCTCATCATCATCCTTTTATATATATCTTCTTTTTCATCATCACATTATACATATTAACTTTGTATATATTATCTTTATCCTATCCCATCTCATCTTATCTTCATTTTGCCTTAGTCTAGTCATCCTCACCCTATCACTCACATATCCTAACCATTATATTGTATATCTTTGTCTTGCCCTATTTTAATTATTATCCCCTCTTATTACTAGAACCATTTATCATTAGTCACAACCCCATCACCATAATCTTATCTTGTACATCCTTGACATCATCTTTTATATATTATCCTTGCCTTAATTTCATCCTAGTTTAACCATATCCACCCATCATTGATCATCCCCCCATCACCTACATATCCTTATCACAAGTAGTATTTTAATACACATCTTATCCTAAGTCCACTTCTTGTCCTAATCAACCTTTTATCTTGACATTGCCTTAGCCTAGTCACCTCATCACCCATCTAATGTAATCTCATCTTATCTTGTCTTAGTTGGATTTTTTAGGTCACATCCATGTCCAAACCATCCCCATCTCACTTACATTACCCCTCATCACTTCATCATCACCTATATTACTCATCCTTGTCCATTATCCTTCACCTTCATCACATAATCCTACCCTATCCCATCTTGAGCAAAAAATATCCAAGGCTTGAGCTATAATATCCTATCATCCTAAGTCCACTATCACTTATCACTTGGTAAGGTCTCATACCTAGTCAATATTTTGTTAGCATCCTATCACTTTGATAATATAAATTAAGAAAACCCATAAATCATCAATCTAATCAACTCATCTTGCCTATTCATAACTACCACCCATCCAATCATCATTTTGCTAGTTTAAATTCAAGCACCAATCAAATCCCTGATGCTTTTGTTAGTTTAAAAACTAGACATTGATGATAAGTCATTATCACCCATTAAAATATTATTATAAATCATGATTCTAGTATTTAATACATTTATCCATCATCACCTAATCATACTAGTTCAGGGAATTGGACCTATTTTAGTTTGAGAGACCTATTTTCATCATCCCTCTTACATCACCATGAGGCTAGACCCCACCTTCATTGACCAATACATATCTACCCATAAGGATGAGATCCTATTGTAGTTTATTATGATTGGTGTTCCAATTATTGAAGGTGTTGATCCCCTTCAACTTATTCCACCCCCCTTCCAATCCCCTTCATGTGAGTCCCATACAAATCCTCCATCCACAAGTCATAAACCATTATCTACCCCTTCCCATAATAGCGAAGAGAGTCTAATCTTGACCACCTCAAGTCCATCCACCTAGTCATGTCAAAAACCATTTGATCAAAATTCTAATGCTTCCACATCTAGGTTATGAAATGAATAATGTCCTTATACTCCCCGTACTATGTCCTTAGAATCCCTTTTCAAATAACTAGTCATTGCTAAAATGATGGTATATCTACCCATATGACATCTTGATCCATTAAAGCCTAAGCTATCTAGGTATAATTCTAATAAATATTGTGTATATCATCAAACTTGGGGGAATACTATTATTCAATGTCATCCTTTTCAAGATTATGTCCAAGACTTCATCGATCATGGTGACATAGTAATTGAGGATGAACTAGATGAATCTATATCCCTGGGTGAATAACAAAAAGGATGCCAAGATTACAATCCTAATCATGATAAAAACCTTCCCCATAAAATCTAAGGTAAATACACCACATCCACCTTCCACAATCCCCCCATCTTCTATAAATCCCACATCAAAATTGTATTTATCCCCCATGAACCTAGTCCTCATGAACCCTCCCATGGCCCTCTTTTTGTCGAATCCATTATTCCTCCATCATCCCCCTCTCACCCATCATATCAAAAAACCCATGTTGAGAGGTTAATCATGGATAATGAATATTCTAGTAGTAGCATTGCATCTTGTACATTAGAGTTAGCATAAGTATTATCTACATCAAGATCATTTTCAACACCAGTATCCAAATTAAATTCCTCCTCGAGAACATCATCCCTTATTGATATTACTATAGATGATGATAATGCCTATCATTTTGAGGATACCTATAATATAGATACCTCTAATACATCACTAGACATACCTTTGGATCCTAATTATGTTGATGAATCCATAATGTAGTTCTTACATGCTCTATCTATCAAAGATTATCAGAGTAGATTTGATCTTAATTTAGATGCATCTACTACAACTAGTCTTAGTGATCCTTTTACTGATCTTGAGGAGATCTTATCAAGTGTCAAAAATAGGTCTCCTAGGTTCCCCGATGAGTATCATGATTCCCCATCACCACTCATTGACCTCATCATATCATCTCCCCTACCTTCTTCCATCATATATCTTTTCCTTCCTATTGATGATCATTTAATCACCTCCCTCCATAGGAATGAAAAATGATATACATCATTGGACCCTTCCTTGAGCAATGTAATAAGTACCACAAATACAAAGGCCAAGACCATATTCCAAAATTCAATAATAATAATCACATAATATTTGATCCTATCAGCCAAAATCAAGAAAATTCAAATTATTAGCTTAATACAAAAATGTCTTCCCCTAGTGAAGCTTGATAGTATACACTAGGGGACAATCAAAATAATCTTTCAAATAATAAATCAATCTCTCTTAGTGAAGCTCAAAATTAGACACCAAGGGGTATTCAAAGTCAAATCCAGTCTCAAAATCCAAATAATGTCAAATTCATGACTGATAATCCACCAAATAATCAGGTCAAATATAAATCACAAAGTTAAAGTGTCTTGGATCTCTTAAAGTCTTTCATCAATTGGTGCTAATAAAATGAAGAACGCCAATCATATCTGATGATGTATGTGATAGCTATTCCTAATCATCCATCACTCATCACATAATCATATCAAAAAAACATAAACCAATCAAGTCCTATCATCTATTTAAATCCCATACATCCACATCAAGATTTAAACCAATCCATCCCTCCTATCACCTCCACATGCAACATTGTCTCTTTTAAGAGTGATGAAGACACATGGTCTAAATATATAGGGGGATCACAATTAAGAATCATCAAAGGTCACATGGACCTTAATACATTCAGTAGTGACAACATGATCCTTGCATCAAATATCCCCAAAATAAGTGTTGTTTGAAGATCCAAACAGTATCAACAATCCTACATCTCATGCTTCTCTAATAAATTGAGATACCATCCAATAGTAAAAAATCATCCAAAAAAAATATAAATTTTGAAATAGTCAAAAATAGTCCATGATGTCTTGTCTTATGCATAAACCCCTAGTCACATTATACCATACAATTTACCATCTTAAACTACATCTAATACCCATCTCATAAATCATATTGTCCTTATCACCATCCCAAAAAAAACCCATCTAATATTCATATCCTATTCCATATTGGAACCCACTCCTAGTGGTCACCCATTCATATCTTCATGCTCATCCTTTTTGACAAAGGTATTATTGACATACATAATAAATAATTAGTCTAGCACCCATCACTTAATTATTTACTCTTCATATATAACACCCAAACAATCCCTATTTGTTATTATGAAAGGTATATAATCCCATCAACTCTCTATCAATGCCTCTCCATACCTAACACCTATCCAATGACTATTTTACTAGTTTGGAAGGTATTTGATAAACTAATCTCGTAATATTTTTTTAGATTGGATTCTTGAAGGGCCTTGTATATTGGTACTCTTTGGTCATCACTTTTCTAAATCCCCATCCTTGGTTACTTTTCAATTTGATTTCAAGACCAAATTTGTATTCACAAATCCACATCCACATCTTTATCATCATCCAAGTCCTAATCCTAGGCATCATCATCAGTCTATACTAAGTCTATGATCACATCATAATCATCCTAGTCTAGTCCATTGCCTAATCACTCATCCTATCATTAGAAAATACATGGTGACATTACATTTAGATAATTGTTTGTATTACTTATTTGTTCTATTTGGCTTGTTTGCATCTTTTGAGTTTATGTTACATCATGTCTCTTTTTTTATATTGGGAAATGAATGAGGATGTTATGAGGTTACCCAAGGCTACAATAATGTTCTTAGGTGCCCTCAAGGAGGAAAATTTAACTATTTACCCATTCACTTTGGCACCATATCCACTTGGTCATATTTATATCATGGGGAATACTATCAAGTGCTATATTTAATGGATTAACTAGACAATGATGAGCCTTATGATAGTTGTGATGGATTGATAACCCACCCCCTCATCATTTATCTAATCATACAATAATCCTTATTTACCATCACTAATCTAATCCTCCTAATGTACTTGCCTAACATCTAATATTTTATCCCCATCTCATCATTTGAGTCATATCCTCTAATCATTAATCATCATCATCATCATCATCATCATCATCATCATCATCATCATCATCATCATCATCATCATCATCATCATCATCATCATCCTCTAGTCAAAACTACATTGGCCTTGTTAACATAAGATTGTAATAAGGGGAGATTAGTATGGTGTTATTAAATGAAAGCAAAATCTAAATAAAACACACTAAATCTAACACCTTAAGCCTATCTCAAGGGGGGTGAATGGTGAAGAATACAAATAAATAAAGCACAACTAAAATTCAAGAAACTTACCTTTATTACCTTCCTTGATGTTCCAAAAGTCTTCTTCAATTGGCTTGCTTGGATTGTGCCTAAGAGGTCTTCATGAATGGAGTGTGGCTACCTTTATCTCCTCTTTGTACCATTTTCTTAGCTTGTGATGGCTTTGGATCAATATTTTGGCATAATAACACCACATCAAGATGTGGCTTGAAGCTATTGAGGCATGGTAAATTTGTCTTGAAAGAGCTTAAAATTCAATAGGCAAGGCCTTATATTTATAGATTATATACAATGATCAGAATGAACATGAATCGTCCATCTCAAGATGAAGATGTGTGGCTAAGAATACATTAAATTTTAGAGGCCAAATTCAATATATGCCCTCATAAATATTTGGGATTTAGAGGAATTTATGAGGCATGGGAGGCATTAATGAGGAATGAGAGGGCTTAATGAGATATTTTATGCATTTATGGCCTAGGGGTGTCTTCCCAAGAAATGATGTCATTTGATGATGTAGTTATAGAATATAAATTTCGAAAAATAAATATTCAACAAGTTACATGTAATTCTTAATTAGGCTCTTGATTCAGATTGATTAGCCTTAAACATGATTAGTCAACTTTGATGCAAATATTGGTAATTGGTGCATAAATTAATCAAATTGGTCAAAATATCATATTATTGGCTGAAAATTTGATTGGATTAGAATTAGGATGTGATGTTAGATGCATTGGATCCATTATCCCATTTAGGATGTTTTCAACACAAAATAACAAAGGCACATGTCTCATATAATAAATTTGGTAGAAATTAATCAAACTAGTCAAAATGCCATATTATTAGCTCAAAATTTGACTGGATTGTAATTAGGATGTGATGTTAGATGCATTGGATCTACTATCCCATTTAGGATGTTTTCAACACAAAATAACAAAGGCACATGTCTCATGTAAGAAATTTTGTAGAAAAGAGAAATATAAAGCAGCCAAGTGCAAAAATGTCATTTTGAATCAAAATGATTTGATCAAAGTTAGTTGTCTCATAAATTACATTACCCCATTTAAGGATACATTATCCAAAATTGACACTTGCATATGAAAAATTCAACTCATTTAGCATGTTTTAGTGTTTTTAGTCCAAATTGTGTATTTTGATAGAAATTGGTCAAAAGCCTAATTGGAGGTCATTGGTGGCCACTTTTAGGTGTCTATAAGACTGATGCATTTTTATACTACGTAGGCAACACTTGGTCACTTTTTTAATGAGAAAGGATAGCTTGATCACTATCTCCTTTCTCTCCATCATCTATCATCATCATCTCAATCATATCTTTTCCCCCATCTTTTGGTCACCTGATCATTTTGTTTCTCCTCTATCATCATCATCATATTGATCAACTTTAGCTTTGAGCTACACCTATCATTAATTTTATCTAATCATAATCTTATCTATCATATAGATCTCTCTTGTATGCATTTTTTTTGGGATACATCAAAATCTTGTGGCCTTTTAATCCTATCATCATCATGTTATGATTGATCCCCTCTTGGGATGTGTCGATAATCATAACATAGTCAATTATCTTTCCTTGTGCATATGTCTTTACCAGGGGCATAATCAATCTATTACTCATTTATCAAGTCAAATTCATCTTCTTCATCTTCTATTTCACATTTGACATCCCATCCCCTTATATATCCATCTCATTCCACCCCTTTATTACTCTTTAAAGTGGCCATCCATTTCATTCTTCCATGCATGTCCCCTCAAGGGGGCATCATATCAACTAATAGCATCTACTAACATTCATTTCTGACATGGTTTTTATTTGAAAGACCATTAATCCTTCCATTTCAGTCCAATCACAATGTCATTCAAAATAGGAGTAAAATGTATGCATCTAAAATTGCTCACTCTATTAACATCACTAATATTTCTATTAATTCCACTTATCTAATTTATCTCCTTCCTAGTCACTTATCTAATATCCCCCTTTCATATTTATTCATCCACTAATTATAGTATTATCCTAATTTTTCATTAATTATCCTAAATCCACATTATATTAATCTAACCCCACTTATCTATTATCTAGGAATTTTAAATTCCCATGGCCCACCTAATCACCAACTAGTCTATTCCTAGGCTCTCCTATACCCCTAGTCCCTAATCACCCATCTAATCTATATCTAACCACCGATCTAATCATCATTAATCCCTAAGAGGATTATATAATCCTATAATTATATAATCCTCTCTATTCTCACCCCTCCTCTCTAGAAGCATCCAAATCTAGAGGCTTCCAAGGATTTTTAAATTCTTTTTAATCCTCAACCCTTGATCTCCTTCATCTAACTTAGAATCTCATCCATTGATCCTTCCCTCCTTCTCCTATTTAAATAAATCCATTCCTCTATGGAAGGAAATCTTGAAAAATCATAAATCCTTCATATCCAATTATCGATAGGAGCATTGAATCCATGCCCATGGATCAACCATTAGCAATATATCATCATGCCATCATAATGTCCAATTTCTGAGTCTTAGGTAATCAATCCAATCCTCTTAATTTCACATTCCATTTTAACATGGTTTAGAGAATTTAGCTTTAGGATCATAATGATATTGTGGAATATGAATTCATCTATTGCATTTAGTCTTAATGGATCTAGACTTTAACTAAGTAGTTTGAAATTTGAGTGTTTAAATTGAATAGTTTAAACCATTAAGCTCAAAAATCCTACTACACATCTTGAAATACTTCCAAATATGGGATATGTTGATGCTTATAATTATATCATAGGTGATATTTAGTGTTGATGAACACTTCTCATATTAGGTTTTAAAGAATCCAAGGCATGAGTTGTAGTTTGTGACAATTTTATGATGTCTATGGTGGAATAGAAGCAGAGTATGGGAACTGTCCACAATATTTATTTAAATTAGTGGTTGGGAGTCACCAAGATCTAGATCTTTGTGATAATCTAAGCCTAAAAGATAATCTAAATGGATATTAATAATGATCTTTAAACTATGTGAGTTTTGATAAAGAAAATAGAAAAAAGGAAGGGTAAGTTAGAAAAGAGAATGTGATTACAAATTTCCATCTTGAATATTATGATAAAGTTCTAATTACGTTGAGCATATATGAACCGATTTGTGGTGTAAAATAGTACAAAATTAAATTGCATCACAAACCAAGCAAGCTTCAAAGAAGATATATAAACCATAAGTAAGAACCCAATTTACATTAAAAGTTTGCTACTGTAACTTGAATAACATATGCACATCCAACTGTAGAGCAAATAAAATGAAGTATACTTAAGATATTTTTAGTTAATTTAGAATTAGCATAAATTAAGAGCCCTATTATATAAAATGTATCTCAAAATTTAGAGAACCATTCAAATTTAAGATAATCACATGCAATTGAGAGACAACATTAGCTTTCAACAAACTATTGAGATAATCTTTTCAAAATTCCATAGTTGTATTAAATGCTCTTTGTATACAAATTGCTCAGAGTCTCTCTATACAAAATGGGAATCCCTACCTATTTATAGGAAACATAGGTGGTTTACCAGTTAACCCTCTCAAAATACCCATATGCAAGCTAAGGATAGCTATCCTTAATACAAAGATACAATGCAAAAGGCTTTCATGCCAATTTCGATAAAGGATAAATGTATGCCAACAGACTAGCATATATTTAATAAAATAATATTATTGTATGCTACATTGGTGGGACCCTTGAGTCACTATCTGAGAAATTTATTTGCCTTAGTGTATTGTTCATTGATGAGCTCAAAATATATTATAAGATTCATCAAACAATAATATTATTGATGTGCCAAAGTGTCAAATTCCTTGTCACCCTTGGCCTTAAGTTCCTAGATGCATTGGGCCTCTGTAATCTACTTTTCAAATGTGATGATGATAATAAGGACCTTATAAATGTCCTTGGTATGTTAGCCCTGGTTGTCTTTAATGATTTAGATGTGGAGACTAACCCTTTGACTAAAATCCTCATCCTCCATCAGGCCTGTGGCATTGGTCTTGGATGGTTTTTCTAATAGGTCCTTTAAGAGCTCCTCCATCCTTGCCATCAAGCCTTTTTCTTCTTCTAAAAGGCCATTAACATTGTAATACCAGTTGTTTAGGTCTAATATGCTATCTTCAATGACTCTTATGAGGGCATGAAAGTGTTTTAGTTTGATGATATGAATGCCTTGGGCCTATTTGGTGTGATGGACATTAATTAATTTAGTTTCCTAATCTCTAGAATTTTTCCACTAAGTGACCAATGTCTGTGCCCTCCCATTCATGTGGGCTAAGATAGCTGATCTAGATTTTAGGGCCTTTAACCCTTCAAAAATTTCCAAGAAGGACTTATTAAACAATGTTACTATATCCTCAAGGACTAAAATTAGGACTTGGTCCTCTAAATCCTAATTTTTTGTCTAAAAATATAATTTGTTGCTTCATCCCTTTAATCCCAACTACTATCATAGTGGATTGGGCCTCCACTAGACTAGAAATGTCCTCTTAATGTATGAGATGCTCCCCTACTACTTGTCCCTAGATAGGTGTTAGGCCAAAAAAAGGTTCCACTCTCTGGAGTATGAATTCCTTAGTGCCAATGGTGGCCTTCTTTGTTATTATTTTCTCAAACCCTAATGTATCTAAATAAAAATGCACTGTGGATATTGGCTTAGAGAGTTTATCTACTTCTAGGGTTTCAATCCTAGCTCCACTTAATGCTCCCTGATCTTTCATCCTCCTACCACTCTCTCTTACAGCCTCAACAATTCTCCTCTCCTCTTGCTCCTTCATGAGCTCTTTGATCTAGGTTTAATATTACCCTGGGTGTCTACACCTGAAGTGTTGGTGATTGCCCATGAATGGAGTGGGATGGAACCTTTTGGAATTTCCCATATATGAACTAGTCTAGGATAAGAGGTCCATACATTGGGATTTCATTATTAAATAAGTTCACTTCACTAATGGGATGGGTCCATTTTAATTATGGTCTTTTGGAGGACCTAGGACAAGGGCCATCTCAGGTTCTCTCTTTTTTTGAGTGGCAGGGACCAATTCCAATGCCACTTCTTTTCCTTTATCTTCCTCACCTATTTGAGATCCTTTAATTTGTGCCACATTAGCTATGGATTCCTCACCCTCTTATTTATATCCATAGACTTCTACAAGTTCCTTGAAGAACTCATCCACCATTTCAAATGGTTCTAAGGCAACCATATCAATATACTCTACTGGGGGAGATGGTCTTGGAGGTTGGGTTGATGATGAAGGGCCTTCACTTGGCCTTTCTTCCAATCTTCTTTCACCTGTTTCTTTAATTTGGAGTGTTGTCTATAGTGGATGACTTGGAGGTGCACTTGAAGTGGAGGGCAAAAAATGATACTCCAATGGGTTCATTTGCCATCTCTCCCCAGTTGGTTTCTCCTCCCTTTGCAATCTGTGCTCAATCTTGAAACCATATTCTCTACATTTAGTAAGGACCCATTCAAATTTTATAGATTTAGTATATAAATGGTCATAAGGACCAATCATGTGCTCATAATCCACCTTGGTTAGCTACCTTGATTGTGAGGGACAACTTTATTTTTTGGGTCCCATTATTTTAGTTCATCCTTCTAAAAGTAGAAGGAATCCTTCTATCTACACACAATGTCCAATTGATTCTAGTTCCTGATTAGGGTTCTCCCAATAAAAAATGGGAAGGGATGTAGAATGCCCTTCCTCTTCTCTCTATAGGTGTTATCAAATCCATGGGAAATTTGGTACGTAATTTATTATTCAACCAACTTAAGGGGAACGTAAACATGTAACCTAAATGGTTGGGTCATGGTACCCTCAATCCTAAGGATAGTATAGTCTGGATTAAACCAAATGTCTTCCATAAGATCAACATGTCTTTTGACAAGAGGGTGCATCTTGGGTATGGGATATCCTATGATGCTCTAGAATAATATGGGATATATGCAATCACAAATGAATTACATATGATCTCTATACTTGAAGATATAAAGCTTGGAGTAATGATGGGAGATGGTGATTCTATTGTGAGAGGACCAATTTTTAATACCCAAGATATGGGTGGATGCCATCAATGAGTCTAGAAGATAGGACATCATGGTGAATTGATGAATTGTCTTCTTCTTAATGCCATAAAACTACCTTCCTAAGTGGATAATAATTAGCTCCCCAATAGGTGGAGTAATCTTTTATTCAATCATAAAGTATACATAAGAAACCCACCTAAGGTTAACATAGGTGGTGGTGGCTTCTCCTAAGGCTCTGTTCAATAAGGCCATAATGATCCTGATACCCTCCATGAATTATATTATGGGGATCCAACCATCATGATTTCTAGCCACATGAGCCCCTTAGATTAACCATGGTCTCAAGATGACATCTAAGTTATGCTAGGTAGTCCACTCTTTTATGGAGGGGAGGTCAATATAGGCTTTAGAGAGTTTATAGTAGCCTTTAAAGGCTACTAAGGCAACATAATCAATCCTCTTTGAATCTCCTTCTTTGATAATCTAGTCATTATCAATTCTATAATTCATAAACAATGGTACAAGGATGCCAATATAGGGTAGTACCTTTGGTTTGGTAGCAGCTTGATGAAGACCTGTCATTTGGATTGCAACCAAGACATCACACTTCCTTTTATTGACTTCTAACCTTTTCTCACTAGATGACAAAGGCTACAAATCTTCAATTTAAAAGAAAATATTGGACAAATTCTTCATTCCATTAGCTAATGCTCCTATGTGTAATTCAATATCCCCAAAGTGTATCCCTTATTGTCTATGGATAGATACAAGTCTATCTCTTCCCTCCACTATTGACTTACCACTACCATGATATTAATTATCTTGGAATATGACTATCTTTGATACTTAGGATGATAATTCAAGTTTGCTTAATATAGTTAGGTCCTTAATTAGTCAAGTTTTAGAGCTTTAAACTATTCTAGTAGGGTTTCTGAGGCTTTAATGGTGAATGTGATGGATTTCATAAATGTATTCATGCATCAGATCTTATAAATGACACCACGCATTCAATTATTATCTTTTTTGATGCACCATATCTTAGGATTTTGTTTTAGTGCTTACATGGCACTTACATAGACCTCTCTGAGCATGTTTTCATGGCATCTCATGGGCATTATTTTAAAGACTAGCCATTTTTTTAAAAATAGAGCCTTTTATTTTTCTCTTTTGGATCAAGATCCAAGGATGAACTTGAGCACTTGATTAAGATCTAGAAGTCCATTTTGATTAGGAATTTGAGTCTTGGATGACTAGGTTATGCCAAGTGGCATGCTCTAGTTTTTTTAAGAAATGACTTGATGTGGTTTATCCAATTGTTGATCTATCAAGATTTGAGGTATTGAGTTGAAAATTCCACCTTCACTTCATACTATGAGATTAGGATCAATGATCAAGTGAGAGCTATTGATCTTGGTCTACGAGGTCAGATTTGATTGGTTGATAGGTCAGCAATGTTTAAATTTGATGTTCTTACTAACATCAAAGATTTCCTCACAAACATAAAATGATGGGAGCACGACTATCAAATTTAAGCTTGGGATGTCCCTTTAGCTGAATGGCAGCATGCCAAGTGTCACATTCTCAATGATCTTGGGACTTTGGGGTCAATGTGGGATATTAGATCAGGCTCGATGATGAAGAAAAAACCATTGATTGTGATAAATGAGGTCATTTTAGATTGGTCTAACCTTTAATAAACCTTTTGACCTTGCACTATTGGATCAAGATCCTGGGATGAATGTGAGCCATCAGATCCTGCAAGATGCATAATTTTTAAGTTAGTTCATTATATATATATATATATAGGTATAGGCTGAGGGATTAATTCTTATATTAATAGTATTAAAAAACACTATGACCTAAGTTTTAATGTGATAAGCCTAAGTTATAACATTTAGAAGGTCCCCTTTTGGACTAAAGATAAAATTTTGGACAAGGCTTATTTTGAAGGCCTCGCTAATGTCAAAGACATCCTTGTGAACATAAAATGATGAGAGCAAGGTTGTAAAAATAAATACCATAGAAATTTATATAATAAATAGTATTTAGCATGTAGTTTGTCTTAGGAGGATCTCATTCCATCAGATTAGGCTTCTGGGTGAATTCTAACCCTTAATTCATGTTGAATAAACATGAAGGCACTTTAGGATTGAACTTAGGATGAAACATTAATAAGGCCTTTAAATCTTTTAGGATGAAAAAGGCCTTTGATGACGTAACATTTAACAAGGTTTAGGAGGGATTTAAAAGGGGAAGAACATAAAAGGGGACTTAAGTATAATTTTATGTCAAGGTTTGGCCATGTTTAAAAACATAACCGAACCTTAATGTAAAATTAAACTTAGGGTCTTTTAAAAGGACCAATTCTCACTAAATTTTTGCCTACCAAAATTTAAATTCAAACCCCTAGGGTTTTTAATCTAGAACATTACCTTCCTCCATGAAACTTGCACTTTATCATTCAAGAGTTATCATCAATAGGGTTAGTCAATAAAGCATAATTAACTAGTCAAGGACACATTCGATTTCTAGGTGGATGATATGCTAATTCAAGAGATAACAAAACCATGTAAACTATGTTAGGTTATAGATGCTTTGAAATATTAACAAGGGCCCCATTTTGCAAAGCATTAAAAAAAAAGGGGACATTGTTCCCAACAATAGGATCTCAACTGAATTAGAGTTTTTCATGAACTACAAATTGTGAACCGAATCATAATTTAGATAACCAACTTTTCTAACCCATTTTTGAAGAATAGTTGCCTAAAAACCTTCTCAGAACAAGCAATAATTTTATGATCACTTTGATTACATTTGAAGCATCTAATAGTAAGACCTTCAAAATTAATAAATTGGGACCAAAATGTATGTGAGGATGAGATTTGAATAGAATGGTATAGAGGTTTGGATAAATCAACCAAAACACATACTCTAACAAAACTCATATTAGCTTCAATGGAATCATCAAATTTTAAAAACATTTCCAACTTACTTACCAGCTATTTGAAAAGACCAAGATCACTCAAATATAAGTGAAGATTATAAAATCTTATCCATACTGGGGTTTGTGAGATAACTAAAGTAACTAGATTAAAAAATGGTGCTTGGACGTAAAAAAGATCCCCTATTTACCCACAAACCATGGCCCATTCATCCTAATCTAGGAGGATCCATATACACTCCAAAAATGATGTAATCAAATTGTAGATCAATAATTACTAGAATTCATATCTCATTAAGAGCTTTTTGGCACATTTTGAATGGACCAATTCTATGTCCATATGCAAAAGATATTGTCAATTAAAGTTATGGTCAAATAATGATGTGGCAACATGGACCAATTAAATGTTAGATTATTAATTCACTCCTTCCTCAAATATTATAATTAATTGGTATTTTGATAATTATGTGGAAGCCCACAAATTAAATATGTGGGATATTATGAAAATTCCATATACAATTATAATGGGATAATATAAATCCCATAAAAAAGGGTGGAGATAAATATTATTAAAAAGGGGATAATGTTAAATCCCAAAAATAATGGTCTTACAATAATTATGAATTTTATTTGAAATTGGAAAGGATAATCATCCAAGCCCACCTTTTATGGACCCGTCAACCTATATAAAGGGGTGATGGGTTCATTTTGTAATCAAGTTTTTAATGTATTTGAAGACTGAGTGTTAAAAGGGTGCTATAGAGTCATAGAGAGATTTTTAAAGGCCTCAAGCTATATAATTTTGGTTTGAGAGTATCTCTTTGACAGAATTAAGGTCGTAAAGATGATTTGAGAGACTTATAAATAAATTGTAAAGATATTTTACAACAATTTAATGAGCGATCCTCACTTTTAGTGGATCTAGAGACATAGGCCATTGTGCCAAACTTTGTTATCCAATTGGTTTGATATTTCTATCAATTTGTCTCATTTATTATTATTACACTCTTTAAATTCAGTATATGATGGATATTCAAAATTTGTTATTAAATTTTGTAATCATTTAAAATATCAATTTTTATTAAATCATGAATTTAAGGTTTTGATCTATTATTTGAGTGTGTTTTCTATTGTTACAGCACTTGATTTTATTGATTATGGATCAAACTTTTGTTATCAGAGTAGAATTTGGTATTTAACCATGTGGATTGCTAGTGTATGTTGACAAGGTCAAGATATAGGTGGGGTGAAGAAGAATTGGATGAGTACAATCTAGAGGTTAGATTAAGATGTACTATGAAAATGGTAGATGACTTTGATTTTGAATGAGCTTTTCAATAGGCCTTCTTGGAAATGAAGGATATGGTCAAAGAGATTTACCGTGAAAGATGAAGAAAAATTGAGCATGATGAAGGTGGTAAATGTTTTGATAAACCTTCCTCCTCTTCAAATGATGGTAAAAAAAAAGCCATTGAAACTCTCCCTTCACTAAAGCTAGATATTGAGTTTGAATTGCCAATGTTTAATGGTGAGATTAATGTAAAAAATGTAGATAACTAGATAAAGTAAATTGAACTATATTTTAAGGTCTAGAATATTGTAGATGATGAGGCTAAGATTCCCCTGGATACTCTTCAAATGGGAGCCATAACTCTCATCTGGTGGGAGAGTAAGTTGAAGGAGAGAGATTAATATAGGTAACTCAATTTCCACTTGGAGTGAATTTGTTGATGCACTCAGAAAGCAATTTTATCCTTTAGGCTATATGCAACAAGCCATGATGGATTGGCAATCTTTCAGATAAACTAAAGGCCAAAGTGTTCAAGATTATACACAGGAATTTAGGAAAAAGGCTTTACTTTTGATTATTCCTCTTTATACATAGGAGACACTGCTTAAGTATATAGGTGGGTTGTATAGTTACTTGAAATGCATAATTATAGTTCTCAATCCCACTAGTTTAGATGAAGCATGTGTTAAATCCATTCTTTTAGAGGTTATAGGAAAATAGACAAAAGAATCTTTTCCTAAAGTCAAAGGTAATCAATTTGATGTTAAGTATTCTAAAGGGTAAAGTTCTGGAAAGGGTAAACAAAAATCCACTATTACTTTTCATAAAGAAGAGGGTAAGCCATTTTGAAATTATTGTAAGAAAAATCATGATGAATCTAAGTGTTGGAAATGACATCATGAGTTACGACCTTTTAACAAGTTTAAGAATAAGGATAAGAAAAATAATACTGTGGTTTAAGATCTAGGTTTAGACTCTGGGGATGAAACTAAGATCACAATTATGAGTATGTAGAATTTTTTTTCTCTTTCCATTTTTAGCACTAAGTCATATAATGTTGCTTCCTTTTCAAAATAGAAATCTATGAATGATGATAAGGAAGGAAATGAGTTGTTTCACATTAGGGTTATTACAAAACATATTAAAATTAAAACTCTATTGGATAGTGGATCACAAGCAAATTTGATTTTTGAGGAGATTGTTAAAAAATTAGGCCTACAAACAAATCCCCATCTGAAACCTTATCCACTTGGTTGGGTATGTGATGATGCAAAAATGCAAGTAACCAAAACTTGTAGATTGAAATTTTCCATCGCATCTAAATTCATGGATGAAGTTGTTATGGATTTAGTTCTTATAGACATATGTAAGAGTGTTTTTGGAAGCTCTTATCTTTATGATAGAAAATCAATCTTCTATAGGGAGGAGAATAAGTACTTTCTTGTTAAGGATGGTATAAAATATATAGTTAGATAACATCATGTTGAGATGAGTCTTTCCTTAGTTACAATAGGGCAAATGAAAAGACTAGTCAATTCAAGCAAGACTTTTTGTTTCATGTTGATTAAGTCCAAGGAAAAATAATATTCCCAGGCTATGGAACTTTGTGATCCTAAACATACGAAAGAATTGGATGCAATCAGTTCTAGTTATGATGATGTGTTTCAGGGTCCCAAAGGGTTACCCCCTAAAATGGGAGTTCAACATGAAATTCAAATGTTACAGGATTCTCCTCTCCTTGACATTGGCATGTACATGTTATCAGTGGTGGAAAATGAGGAAATCAAAAATCAGGTAATGGAACTTTTGGAAAAAGGTGTTATTTATCCTAGTACATCTCTTGTTGGTTTTCCTATCATTTTGGTGCCAAATAAAGATGACACATGGTGAATGTGTGTTGATTTCCATGCTTTGAACAAAATTACTATGAAGAATCATTACCCTCTTCTTCATATTGATGATTTACTAGATCAGTTAAGAAATTCTATCTATTTCACTAAGTTAGACTTTAAAAGTGGTTATCATCATGTTAGAATTAATGATGGTGTTAATTTGGAAAACTATTTTAAAGAAAAAATAGGGATACTTTGAATGGATTGTCATGCCTTTTGGAATATGCAATGCACTGGATACATTCATGCATTTGATGAATGCTTTTTTTAGACCATTCCTCGATGATTTTTTTATAGTCTACTTAGATGATATTTTGATCTTCAGTTAGTTTTGGGAATATCATGTGATTCATATTAGGAAAGTCATGGATACATTGAGAAGGGAGGAAATTTATTTAAAATTATCTAAAGGTGAATTCAGCAAGACCTCTTTGGTTAAATTAGGATATATTGTAGGATATGGTGAATTGAAAATTGATACTACCAAAGTGGAGGTTATAGTTAAATGGCCTAAACCCAATAATATAACTAAGGTTAGAAGTTTTATTGGTGTAATACAATATTGGAGGAAATTCATTCCTAATTTTTCATTTATTACATCACCCTTGCATTCTTTGACTAATACAAAATAGGTTTTTCAATGGGGAGATAAATAGAAAAGGACCTTCAACACTTTGAAGACAAAGATTAGTACTGCTCCTATCTTAGCACTTCCTAATTTGTAGAATCTATTTGAGATCGAGATAGATGCAAGTGATTATGCTATGGGAGCTATTTTGGTGCAAGGAAAGAAACCAATATGATATAATTTTGAGACCTTCATAGGTGCAATAAGAAACTATTTGACTTATGATAAAGAATTGTATGCATTGGTTTAAAGTGTTAAAAAGTGGAAACATTACTTGATGGGCAAGGAGATAGTGATACATATAGATCATTAGCCTCTCCAGTATCTCTAGTCATAGGCCAAAATACATCAATCTAGGCATTTTCATTGGATGAGTTTCCTATATAAGTTTCATCTTGTGATTAAGTATAATAAAGGTATTTAGAATAATGTTGCTGACATGCTTTTTAGGCCTCCTATAGTAGTTGCATCTATTCTTTTACATCATAGTTATTTGAATCATGAAAGTTATAAAGAATAGTATGATCATGATGTTGAGTTTAAGGATGTGTAAAAGGATTTAATGAGTGGTAAATAGGTATAAGAATTAGAATATCATGTGCATAATGGACTTTTGTATCATTTGGGTAAACTTTGTATTATTGAAAATGAAAGGGTGCACATGATTAGGGAAGCACATATTTCTCTTATTTTTTGTCATTTTGGAGTAGGTAAAATGGTTTCACATTTGAGAATGTATTGTTACTAGCCTTGTATGTAGGAAAATGTTGCAAAATATATTAAGAGGTGTTTTCTTTGTGCCACAAGCAAACCTAGTAACATGAAATTGGGATTTTACACTCCCTTACCTATTACTACCCATCCCTTGGAAAATATTTCCATGGATTTTATAGGGGATTTGATTATGTCACAAAGGGAACATGATTACTTGTATTTGGTAGTGGATATATTTAGCAAGATGTGTGTTTTGATTCCTTGCACTAAGTAGATTACATGGGAAGGTATGACACACTAGTTCTTTCAGCACATATGGGTTCATTTTGGTTTGCCCACTTCTATTATTTTTGATCAAGATTCTTAGTTTATTGGGGAATTTTGGTCAACACTATGGGAATTTATGGACGCTAAGTTGAATAAAATAACAACATTTTATCCATAGACTGATAGTCAGACAAAGGTTGTGAACTGCATAGTGGTACACTTGCTTAGGGGATATTGTAATAAACATCCAAAGTTGTGGGATGAAAATTTATGTTATATTCAATGTGCTTACAATTGTGAACTTGATTCTTCTAATATGAAATATCCTTTTGAAGTTTGTTATAGATATTTGCCTAAATCTCCTCTAGATGTTTATTATGGACATGATCCAGCTTCTGATGAACGTAAATATGCTATTAAAGACATGAATTTCATTGAAAAGATACAATAGGAAAACCAAATTATCTGAGATCAGTTGGAGAAAAGTCAAGAAAAGTAAAAATCAAGACATGACAAACATCATGTTGATCACTAGTTTTCTATGGGTGATTTGGTATGGTTTCACATCAGTAAGGAAAAGCTGATAGGTGAAGGTAAAAAGTTGAAACCAATCTGGTATGGTCCTTTTTAGATTATAGAAAAGATTTGTAAAAATTATTTTTGGTTAGATTTTACATCTTATATGCAAACTTATTCAATTGTGAATTTGTAAAATCTAAAATTGTATGAGCCTTTGTTGATTGTAGATCATGATGATAGTGTATCCATTCCTTCTGTTAATGATTTTAATCCTGAGTATCTAACAAAATTGTAGGAAGATATAATTCTTAAGAGGAAGGTTCAAACTTCACAAAGAGGAGATGTTGAGTATCTTCGATTTGGTCTCAAAGGGATGCACCTAAACAGGGCCAAACAGATGGAAGCTAAAAAAGTGAGCAAGAAATACCCTCACCTCTTTACCAATTAATCAACTTTTGAAAGTCCAAAAGCTCCTAGTGGGGAGGATTGATCTAGGAGGATCCATATAAACTCAAAAAATGAATTCATAAAATTGTAGATTGATCATTACCACATCATACAGATCATTAAGAGATTTTTGGTGCATTTTGAACAAACCAATTCTGAGTCCATATGCAAAAGTTTTTGCTAGTCAAAGTTGTGGTCAAATGATGACATGGCAACATGGACCAATTAAATTCCAGCTTATTAATTTGCTCTTTCCTCGCATATTATAATTAATTGGTAATTTGATAATTATGTAGAATCCCACAAATTAAATATGTGGGATATTATCAAAATTCCATATAAAATTATAATGGGATAATATAAATCCCATAAAAAAAGGGTGGAGATAAATATTATTAAAAAAGGGGATAATGTTAAATCCCACAAATAATGGTCTTGGGATAATTATGATTTTTATTTGAAATTGGAAAGGATAATCATCCAATCCCACCTTTTTGGACCCATGAACCTATATAAAGGGGTGAGGGGTTCATTTTGTAATCAAGTTTTGAATGTATTTGAAGACTGAGTGTTAAAAGGGTACTATAGAGCCATAGAGAGATTTTTAAGGGCCTCAAGATATATAATTTTGGTTTGAGAGTATCTATTTGATAGAGTTAAGCCTGTAAAGATGATTTGAGAGATTTATAAATAAATTGTAAATCTATTTTGAAATAATTTAATGGAGCGATCCTCACTTTGAGTGGATCTAGAGATGTAGGCCATTGTGCCGAACCTCGTTATCAAATCAGTTTGGTATTTCTATCAATTTGTCTCATTTATTATTATTTCACTCTTTAAATTCAATATATTATGGATATTTAAAATTCATTATTAAATTTTGTAATCATTTATAATATCAATTTTTATTAAATCATGAATTTAAGGTTTCAATCCATTATTCAAGTGTGTTTTCCACTATTACGGCACTTGATTGTTATTGATTATGGATCACATCCACATAAAATCTCTATCTTTTAAAGATTGAAATTGAATATAAAATAAACCATTTGACATCATAAAGAGTGAAGGAGTTTTTAAATAAGGCCAATATCTAAATGTACACTATTGAAGCACTTATCATGATGGTCATTTCCCAACACATCTACCAAACAAAGACTTGCTTCCTCTTTTCAAACCAATTATAGAAAGATTCATGTTCTATATTTCTAGAATAGGAGGAAAATCAGAGAAAATTAAGGGCACATCATCTAGGTAAACCATTTCCAGTGCCCTTTTATGAGATATTTATGCTTCAAGGTTCCCCTTAGAACTCCCCCCATTTGTTATTTCCTCTTTATGAATGTTTTGAAAATAAATCTAACTTTTGGGAACAAGAATTCAATTTTCACCAGGATGGGCCTTGAGAATAAATTATTTTAATAATGTTCCACAAGTATGAAAAGGATTATAAATATTGTTATAACTAGAATATACTAGAATATTAGATAAAATCCTAGTTGCCCTTACTGATGCTCCATCTTCCCTCTTCCCTAGAGAGGAGCCTCTATTTGATAGGCCTTTCTCCACCCCTAACTGATTAAACCCAAAAAATTCTTCGTAAGGTTAAAAACTTGATTCAATATGCTTAGAAGAATAGACAACTTGATCATAATCTTGAGTTTTATGGTATCCCCTACCATGAATTTGATTGACCACTGACGTGCACCCCACTAGGATTGCCATAAAATTTGCTACTCCTTTATCTTCTCATTCTTTATCCTCTCCTTCCTTCCCACCCATTTTCTCTCTCCCCTACCCCTTTATTCTCATGCATCCCTATTTACTTGGATCTGATGTCACCACTATTACTGCCAAATTTTTCCCTTTGGCCTATGCTTTTACCTACCTGACATGCTTCACCAATTTCATCACCATCATTATTGTAATATGTTGATACAATTAACATATAGTAGATGAAAATATGACTCATAACATATAATAAATTAAAAAATAAAAATGTAGTAAATCAATTCCATAATTTGGTATAATTGGTTATACATATCCTATTATAGATACAAAAGATGATTGATATGACATGTCTAATATGCAAAATAAACATGGAAATATACTAGTGATTATGATAGTACGATATAAAACATTCATATGAGCATCCCCTTGATGGGATCTTTTACTAGTAAGAACATAATATATTGTACTTATTTTTTTCATATTTGCTATCTTACTTATTCCCTCTATTATTGTATTTTGAGACATGTGTACACATGATCTTGCCTTGATCATTATTATTACCCTTGGATTTATACACTTAGCCCTTGAATTTTTATTTTTTATCCTAATTCATACATCCATGACATTAATAATATGATGATACATGTTTTATAGTAGCTATATCCTAATGCATATTATTTGTGCAATGCTACTTTCCCACTCCTACATATTGACCACCTATACATGTTATGGTTTATGTTGAGCTTACATCATCACATACATATATATCTGTATATTACACAAGCATACACTGATTCTTTCCCACTAGGGGAATGCTTAATCCTATATATACATACTCTATTGAGCTACATTGTTGTATTTCATATATATAATAGAGACATATTTATTGCCTTCTCTTCCTCCACATTTACATGTTATTACATTTGGTGCACATTATTCCTTAACACACATTAAAAAATATTCAGATTCCTCCCATTATTATATTATATAGGACTTATTACTTATACTTCCTTAAATATATTGATGTATGTTAAAAATTAAAATATTTTAAAATGACTTAAAATCAAAATATTCCAAAAATAAAAAAATAGTACCTAAGCATGACATGTTTTCTAGTTTTCATTATGCATTTAGGTTATTTATCATATGTTTGGTATGTTACATATCATTTTTTCATACACACATGCATTTCATGGTATCTATGATTAAGATATAGGACACACAGGTTACACATGATACATGGATGCATAGATGTAGGGTATTCCTATACCCAAGGGCCATGCCAATGCTGGGGAAATTTATTCCAAATGTCATATTATTACATGTTAAATCTTTTTTATGAAATTTACATTTACCATTTTGAGCTATATTTCTTACTTATACATGTCTTATATTCACTTATATGCTATTATATTATTACAATTCAAGGATATTCTATTTTAATATGTTGTGACATTGACATAGATTGATTAAGTAACTAGTATGACTTGTTCTATGATTCATTTTTGATTTTTCCTTTTCATACAGACTAATTATTGTTTGTGCTTGTATGTGTCCATTGGCCTTGTGTACAATTTTTTTTTTCCATTATATATGGCCCTTGGTCTTGTGTGAAACATTTTATTGTCCATTTTATGTGGCCTTTGGCCTTGTGTGTGACATTTTACTATTCTTTATATTCAACCCTTGGCCTTGTGTGTGACATTTTATTTTACATTGTATGCAAACCTTGGCATTGTGTGTTCCATTTTATTATCCTATATATAGCCTTTGGTCTTGTGTGACATTTGATTTTTCATTGTTTGTAACTCTTGGATTTATATGACATTGAGTTCTATTGTTTGTATCGTAGCCATGACATTGTGTGCTTATGAGTGAATAAATATAAGATTATCTACTGAGCATTTTGATTTTGATGAGTTTGTGGTTTCATGATACTTATCACACACTTTTATGTTTATATATTGTGCCATGATTTATATCATGCACTTTTCCTATGTATTTCTTATTCATTACTTATAATAGTGATGGTTACTACTATGTGCCTAATTTTTATATGCATAATTACATGACACTTTTATTACTTATACTAAATGTTTCATATATGATTTGATGATATATAAATTAATATTATGAGATATTATCCATATGTTATGACATGATTTCATACTTTTACATAGCATGGTGTGGTTAACTCTTTTCTTTTGAGATGAGTAGGTTGAAGGTTACATCCTTCATCTAAAAGGGGGTGGGCGCATATTAGTGGGCTTGTCATAGAGATGAAAGTCTCTAGGAACATAAAATACAACTTCTAGGATATATTACATGTTTTAGAGAGTTTATATTATTTTAGAATACCAGATTGGTTCAAATATGGGACATTTATTTATATATTGGAATAGATTTTGAGTACACATGCCATGCATATGCACACATTTTATAAGGACACATATTATAGTTTTTATATATTTATAATTTTAGACATATTTTGGGTTATATGTAAGGCATATTCACATATCTTATACAAATAAAAGTTACAAGTGTTCAAATATTCACAAATTTAGACAGAATTTAGGGCATATTCCATGCATATGCATATTTTTTATAAGAACATGAGTTATAAGTTTTTCAATTTTGGGATAGAATAATATATACATGCACATCATTATATATCATGTTGGAACCATTTGGATCAAATCATAGGACATGAGCATTGTTCATGCACATACACACTTTTAAATTTTTCTATTTTTCAAATATTACATCGAGGGTACCTATAAGTGATCACCTTTGAATATATGAATCCATCTACAATAGTTGATTTAGTTACTCAAGTAATGTGGTTGAATTTAAAAGATATAAAATGGCCTATACATTAATATTTGATCCCAATATGTGACTCTAACCTTTCAATTTGGGGTTTAATATTTGTAATATGAGTAGTGTAGTTAAGGTTCAATGATACTCAACATCTTAGGCATTACTACATTTTATAATAGTATTGATGAATTTATCTTTACAATACGTGAATTTTAATTAATATATAAAATCTAGTCATGATCACCCCTAATTATTAGAGTCTTCAAAAGCAAGAATAATTATCCAATGCTTCAACAAGGATGCATCATCTAAAACAAAATGACATAGGGAAACATAGTTATCCTTTTTACAGGTGTATTCCTTTTTTGATCTTTAAGTTTCAATTTTATTTTAAATTTTACATTTTATACATTGAAATTTATTGCAGGTTATAGGGAACACACTACACATTCAAAGACTTTTCTCAAATATAGAGTGTGTTATACACATGCATGTACATTTATTTATCATTATACTCTAGCATTTCATTTCATTTAAATACTATAATAAAAGGGGGACATTTTTATATAGATACTTTGAAATGTTAGTTTTTCCCTACCTTCAAATTATGTCTTATGTTACACATATATCCCTTCTTGCCCTTGTCTCACATCTACATTCTTTCCATGGGTTAAGCCTTCTCAATTTAATATAACTCACTTATATGAATTCCATAGTATGTGTATTACTTTTATAAAATCAAATTTATATTATCTCTAGCTATTCATATTAATATTTATACCTTTTAGACAAAACTATGACAACATGAGAGAATTTAGGGGACCAACCACTCAGATCTCTATCTCTATCACTATCACTATCACTATCACTATCACTATCACTATCACTATCACTATCACTATCACTATCACTATCACTATCACTATCACTATCACTATCACTATCACTATCACTATCACTATCACTATCACTATCACTATCACTATCACTATCACTATCACTATCACTATCACTATCACTATCACTATCACTATCACTATCACTATCACTATCACTATCACTATCACTATCACTATCACTATCACTATCACTATCACTATCACTATCACTATCACTATCACTATCACTATCACTATCACTGTCATCGTCACTGTCACTGTCACTGTCATTAAAATGTCACTGTCACTATCACTATCACTGTCACTATCACTATATTTATACCTTTTAGAAAAAACTATGACAACATGAGAGAATTTAGGGGACCAACCACTCAGATCTCTATCTCTATCACTATCACTATCACTATCACTATCATTGTCATCGTCACTGTCACTGTCACTGTCATTAAAATGTCACTGTCACTATCACTGTCACTGTCACTGTCAATATCACTATCACTATCACTATCACTATCACTATCACTATCACTATCACTATCACTATCACTATCACTATCACTATCACTATCACTATCACTATCACTATCAATATCACTATCACTATCACTATCACTATCACTATCACTATCACTATCACTATCACTATCACTATCACTATCACTATCACTATCACTATCACTATCACTATCACTATCACTATCACTATCACTATCACTATCACTATCACTATCTCTATATATGGGGACAAAAATAACTCTATATAGGGGGACCATCTAGGCATAGTGAGGGTTGGGGTCAAGGATGGGGAGTAGATCTTGACCAAT
The DNA here is from genome assembly GCA_037957365.1 of Torreya grandis. Taxonomy (NCBI): domain Eukaryota; kingdom Viridiplantae; phylum Streptophyta; class Pinopsida; order Cupressales; family Taxaceae; genus Torreya; species Torreya grandis. Next base: position 912,529 of record JARHVA010000744.1, on the reverse strand, counting down.
GGCCTTTAGGCTTCAGGTTGAGGGCCTTGACTCTATCTAGAAGGTCCCATAGGCTGAACTTGATAGAAGTCTCCCTTCTCCTTATATAGATAGGGATAGGGATAGATATAGGGGCCCACAATATACTATAGTTTATAGTTGAGTTGGGCCCATATAGAATTAGACTATTCCATAAATTTTAACTTTTATAAACATGATAGACTCATCATGTGCAAGAAATGATCACTTTTCAAATTCAACTCCTTATGGGTTAACTTTCTCATTTCACATGTTGGTGGCATGATAAATTACCCAAAGAGTCACATATAAATACATAACAGGTCTAAGAATATTCCCTATCTAAAAATCATCTATCAAGCATACTAAAAATCTTTCACATTCAAAGGGACTACCCTATTATTTCAAATTTAGCCATCAGTCACAAGGAGTAAGACCTAGCCAAGTTTGAAGCAGCTAATATCTAAGTCAAAGTTGTCATTTTTCAAGTATCCAAAGATAGATCACAATTCAAATCTATTAAATAATCAATATTACATGCTTACACCTAATGAGGATAACTAAATTTTGTTTGACTTCCCTCTTCAGAGTACTAAATATGAAGGCAACACTTAGCCATTCATTAGGGAGTTGTTGGGACCATCTCAACCCACATTATTTATCCATATATAGACTAAAATTTAGTGTCTAAGGTGGATATAGGTTTTCAAAGAGGAGACAGGTTTATTGAATGGATCACACATATAACTATTGAAGATTTCACATAGAGATGGTTTACAAGTAGGTAAAATGTGTGTGAAAATAGAGAATCAAAACTTACTAAAATAAAAGCATTAGGTTTCATATGTTAACATTTGTTGCTACCATCCATAGTTGGATGATTCTATCTAGGTGCATACTATAGACTTAGTTCTTGATATGAGTGACTCAAAGTCTAGTTTATATCCAATCTTGACATTTACATTTAGTCTCTTAAACCTGCACAATATAGTTAAACATTAAGTATCTTTTTTTAATTAGGTATTTTATATTTATAACAAGTGAAATTGATCAAACTAGATTCTACCTTTTACATTAATATTCATGTTTATTGTAATAAATTACACAATTTAAATTAATTAAAATTTATATCTTATTGAACCACATAATAAAAAATAAGGTAAAACATTATTATATTTTATATTAAACTAAACCCCATATTAGAATTATGTCAATGGATTTTTCTACAAATAAATCCTTTGAAGTAAAAGTGTTGAATATATAATCGTAAAAAACACATAAACATACCCTATTGACAATAACAAACCCTAGTTATTTAATGACAAATAATTTTTAGAAAATAAATTGACAAAAAAACAAATTATTTAGGGCGGTCAATTGACAACAAAAAACTATAGTTCCATAAAATCCATTTTTACAGATTTTTCATCAGTTCATATATGGGTTTGAATAATATAACCTAGTTTCATGTGTTGTGAATCCCCAATCTAGTTTAATACACATGGATTTTCATGACCATTACCAGAGATATCAATTAAATTTCTATTATTGGTACTTATAAGCACATCAAAAATATTTGTAAAACTTTAGTAGTTAATATATTTTTTATAGGTGTGCACTTCTAGGACCATATACCTAAAATTAATTTAGTATATGCAACTTTACCATATATTAAAACCCAACATAATTTAAACAAAAAAAACATATCATCTACACAAAAAGTGCTCAACATTATTCTTTATGAAATGCAATTGGGTATTACTAAGTAAAAAACACATGAAACATTCTATGAGTGCAGATAGGAATGATTAAAATTTGCTTTACATATCTTGTAGTCTTCTAATTTAAATAACAAAGGGAAATAATGTATCATAAAAAATAAAACTGCCAATGGAATTGGGTCGCTATTACATATAAAGTTATTTTTATTTTAGTCTATTTATTACTCACATTTAGTGTTCATTTTCTTTGTATATATTTTTTATTCTAGAGCTCAACATGTTTGATGTTTTAAGTAATTATACAACCTTAAAGGGGTTTATGATTCATATCTATTATACCTGATTTGGAAAATTGTATAAATGGATCTATATCAACCATTAGTATAGTTGTTAACAAGTTTTTCATTATTGATGCCTTGACATAAATTCATTGGCCATTAAAAACCAACAAATCACAATGTAAGAAGCAACTTAGCTGAAAAATCATCAATCATATCCTAAAAAGTTGGTTCTCAAGAAAACTATAAACCTTGTATATAAGGAAATAAATGCATTCACTATACTATCATATTTAAGCATAGGCATGCCTAGTTGTACAAATTAATTCAAGTTCAGATGTGAGGCTTACTACAAAACTAACCAAAAAATATTGCATAAATTTTAGGTTGAAAACCTGCTTAAAAAATCTGGAGTCTATATTAATCCTTTAATGCATTCCATAAACTATTATTTTTGTAGGATATTTTGTCAAATAATTATCATGTAATATTTCATAGCTTTTTACATGCCACCTATCAAACGAAAAATCCTAGTGTGGCATCAAAATAACCTCTTGTGCATTCCACATTGCTTTAGCTCACTATAATTGTTATGTGAATCTTGAAAAATTATTGCAAATGTAAAAATATTGTCTTTGAAAGAATTTACATGTTAATTTTAGGATATTAGAGATGTTTTTTATGAGTAAATAATCTTGCACTAATGTTATGATGAGGGAATTAAATAACATCACCTATGGTGACGAGCATTCGTGCTTGGGAAGCACATGATATGGAGGGGGATTATGACAAGGCCTATGGACCACCTCGATGCTCTTCCATGAATAAGAATCCCTTGACCTATTTGCACCCACCATAAATATATAAATTTATATTTTAATTTTTAATTAAAAAATATTTGTTCTCATTAAAAATTAAAAATTATATAACTTGATTATGATAGTTATACACCTTATTGAGAATTGTAGGTGCCATATGACATATAACATCAAGTTCGTATGAATAGACATCCATCAAAATATTATTTTAGAAACCTGACATAGAGGTATATATTTATAGTTTAGTTACAATTTAAATACATTTATTCTCATTACAAAAATTTAATACAACTTGAAGTCTACTTCCCATATAAATTGGTTTAAGGATGAGGGTGCTGGGAGTAGACATATTTCATCTACTACCATGAAATTTCCATATAGGTATAAATTTATAGTTTATTTTTTAAATAAAAAAATATTCTCATTGAATTATTATAATACAACTTGATTATGATATGTCTATTTCCCCATTCAATAGAGGATAGGATGAGGTAAGTGAGAGGAGTAGATGTCCTTCGTCTACTGTCAGAGACTAACCATAGAGGTATAGTTTTTTATTTAAATTGATTTAAATTATTGAGTTATAACGTCCTATAATTTTATTTTATATCCACATTAGGTTTATGACCCTCTCATCTTTTTCATAATAAATGTAATTCATGACTTGAATGACAACATGTACCCTCACCTAGCCTCAATGACATACTACCCAAAGGATGAAGGGGGAAGGAAGTAGGGAGCCCACCAACTTTAGACAATGATAAACTCTCATTTTACTTATGAGTAGTAAAGAAACCAAGTGAGAAGCAAACTTTGAATTTACCTATATGTAATTGATAATATGAAGATATTAATGGATGTTTGGGGAAAGTAAGTATTTTTGTATAATTTTTTTGAGTATTTTAATTTAATTTATTCATTTTTTTATTTTTTAATTTATAGTGATCTATTAAATTATAATATACTTGAATTTCAATATTTGTTAGTTTTAGGCATTTCAAGGGAAGAATAATTCATCGAGTCAAATTTTTTATGAATTTTTCCATATAGACAAGTATAAAATATCCATTGAGTAATGTATAATGATGATCATTATAATTTAGGGAGATTTAGATAGTGTCCATTACAAGAATAGTTTAATTGAACAATATGCATTAAAAGGGATTAGTATAATGAAGAGGCATTTGAAGGTAATTATGTTACATGAATAATTTTAGTGTTTTAATAAATTACCATATATATATATATATATATATATATATATATATATATATATATATATATATATATATATATATATATATATATATATATATATATATATATATGGCAATTTATTAAAACACTAAAATTATTCATGTAACATAATTACCATATATATTTCAGGTTCAATACAATGGAAACACTGATGGGAAGAAAATAAATCTTTAACCTTTCAAAATAGATAGAGATGTTTGGAATAAGTAATGTGACAAATAGATAGTAAATTCCAATAAAAGAATTGCAAGTTAGTTACCAAATTAATGAGATGATTTTTTTAAAATGTTTTTAATTAAATATTTTAGTCATGTTGATGCCTTAATGTGTATCATAGGTGCTCAGAGTGTTCAAAGAACAATTCTCATTTTAAAATGTAAAGAATTCGATGCATGAGCTACAATTTGTGATAATCCTATTATCTATCCATGGAATAGAGGCAAATCAAGTGGATTGTTTCATAATATTTATAAAATTTGGTGGTTGGGAGCCACTATGGCTAGCTAGATATATTACCAAACAGTGAAGCAATCTAAGCTAATATTAGTGCATTATGATTAAATTTTAATATAAAGACTCATCTAAAATGAAAATTTATAATGGAAATTAAGCTATAATGATCTAGTTAAAAATTAACAAAAGGAAGGGTAGGGAAGAAAAGAGTTGTTGCTAATCTTCATCCCAAACATCATGACAAAGTTCAAATATTATCCAAGCATACATTTAACCATTGTGTAACATTAAGTCTCATGAGCTCAATTCTTAGCACACAATACGTAAACATCTAAGGAATGAGAAAAATGCAAATAAGAACTAAGTTCACTTTAAATATTTACCCCTGCAAGCAAACATCATTAGCCCAAATGCAAGAAGAGTAAAGGAAATGAAATGAACCTAAGAACTTTCAGTCAACCTAGCATTGGCACAAATTAACAACTCTGTAATTAAAATATGCACACCAAGAATTCATAAGAACCATTCAAATTTGGAAATAAGAACAAGTGAGAGAGAAACCATAATAACAAATGACACAAATGAATATGGACAATCTTTGAAAAATTCCTCATTTGCATTAAATGCTCAAAAGTTTACACATGTTTTTGGCTCAAAAACTCCCTCTCTCTTTATAATTGATAATACCCATTTTATATAATGATCAAGGTGGTATGTCAATTAGTGATATCAAATTACATTTGTACATGTGTATAGGACATCTATCCTTTTTATTACATTCTAGAACAAATGATCTTTTATAATGGACTGACCTATAGATATTATGCTCTTACAAATTACACATGTCTATACAAAAAGAATATCCTACTTCCAAATATTATACAATGTTGGTTACAAAAAGAATATTATTATTTCATCTAACTTTGGGACCAACTGGTTGATGAAGTCAAGTGGAGCTCCATGTCTTCCTAGGAAACACTTTTTTGAGCTATTAGGGCCATGAATTTAGATCAAATTTCTCATTGGTGGGTCACACTTTGATTCTAAATTGAATTATGCTTGTATTGATGGTAGTCCAACTTCTCTAACTTAATTTAAGGTGATCATATGGTTAAACTATGTATTTTTTAAAGGTTATAATAATGCCTTAATGGTGGAAACTATTCAAACTATGAATTTCATGCCTTAGATGATGATTTAATCTCTTTGTTTTACCATAAATCTACAAAATATCATGAACTAACTATTCTAGCTTATGCGGCTCCACTATGGCATCTCCATGTCATCCCTACTTATCCATTTTTAAAATGGTGATCACTACCTTTTTAATAAAATACTCCTTTGCATTGCACTGTCAGATTATCCCCACATAAATTACCATAAGCTATCAATCTAGATCTGAAAGGTTTGAATGCCATTAGTTATCTATAAGTATTTTACTAAAATGGTGATACTTGTTATCTCCATAGGATTTTTATACTCTACACTCTATCGGTTCTATTGGGTTAGTACATTCTCACCATGTGGTGGTCTTGCATCACTCGTAGCTTCATTGAAAAGTCTTTATTGATCTCGCACCATCAGATAAAATGTATGAATCAATTATAACTTTTGATCTGACTAATCCCACCAATATTTGAATCCAAATGGCTAATTTATGAGTTTAAATTTGACATTTACACAAGCATCAATGACATCCTCACGATCGTCAATGATGTCCATGCGACCATCAAAATTTAAACCATTATCTTTTAATTTTGAGATTTAATTTGACATTTATGTGATCATCACTAACATCCTCACGATCTTCAATGATGTCCACCCAACCATCAAAATTTAATCTCATGTTATTTTATCTCTAAGCTAAATTTTGACATTTTCATGATCGTCAAATACGTCCACACAACCCTCAAATCAACTTTAATTGTTTGTGATCCTGACACTTGTCATTTCATAGTTTTCTCTACTCTACAATCACAAATGAAAAGAGGAATTCACACACACACACACACATATATATATATATATATATATATATATATATATATATATAACATTAGACCAAGGTCTTAGAAAAAACTTAAGACATAATTTAAATCCCAATAAGTTATATGTATTGATAAATATGATTAAAACCTAAGTCTAAGCGAAGGTCTAAATAAAATACTCATGTGTGTGCCACTTGGTAATTACTTGATGCTTCTTTGCTCTTTGTACTAGGCTCTCACTCATCATTTGATCTCTATACTGGGCTTCTATGATGGTGACACTTATCACCCTCGTAGAGATACATAGAGCCTTTGACAATTCAATGTTGCATGTATCATTTGATCAACTATACTAAGCTCTCACAATGTTGACACTTGTCACTCTCATGGAGCTCAACATGTTATTTGACATTTTAACTTGATCTCACATCATTGGATCAACTAGGACTGAGCAAATGCATGTCATAGGATCTTGTATTGGAATTTTTGACTTCTACTTTAATCATGCAAGTATGTCACTTGGTTGCTCTCTATTTAGTCCATTTTTGTGGGCATAAAAATAAAGGACTTAGCATAATACTTTGGGAAATATATAAAGGACCATGCATAAATATTCTAGCCTAAGTTCATAATAAAGTGCCCTCTACTCAGGGGTGCCACTTGGTAGTAGGGTATTATTTTAGGGATTTTATTTGAGGGAAATGTTCCAAAGACCCTAATTTCATTAGACAAACTGTCCAAAACACAAAGTCGAAAGGAATTAGTTTTTGACAAACAACTCAAGGGGTAAGTGTATTAGGTCTGAAGGGCATTCTTTTAGGGAAATTGTTTCATAGGGAAAAGTGCCCATAATAAAATATCAAAAGGCCGCTCTAAAAGGATTAAAGGGTAATTTCAAAAAATTTTAAGGATATTCTATCGAGGAAATATTCCTGACCAAAATGTCTGACACATTTCCCCTAAAGACCAAATTTTTCATGAAACAAAAGTTCTGAAGGAAAAATTATTATGAAATAAAAGTTTCAAAGGGAATTATTTCAAGAAAAGTATCTCGACCAAAATGTCTAACATATTTCCCCTGAATACCAAATTTTATGGAACAAAAGTTTCGAAGGGTAGATTCTTACAGAACAAAAGTTCCAAAGGGTAGAAAATGCAAAGTTCAAAAAAATTTACTCGACCAAAATACCTAAAAGACAAAATAGGACTAAGATTGAGGATAAAAAAATTATACTAAGTGTATAACATATTTAAAGTGTTCCCACAAATTTTGAATTCAAAAGTTCTTAGACTAAATCCAGACTAAGGGTTTAGCAGTTCAAATATAAATTCAATTTCAATTTCCAATAGATCAAAGGCTAGTAAAAAATCAAATTAACACTAAATCATGAGACCCAAACTTTCATCCACTATAAATGGACTCCATCAATACTACAATCTAAATTTATAAGATCCACTATTAGTAAACTCAGACAAGGTTAAACCAGAGTCATGAACAAATAAGCCAACAAAATCATGGTGTGGATGATATTCAAATACAAATAATGTGCAAACATGCTAGTGACACTCTGATCAAATGAATTTTCAATTTTAAAGTACAAATTTTCATAATATGACACAAAGGTTCGCTTTTTCTAGAAATGGGGGTATGTTGACCTCAAAAATGGTGACTTATAGGGGTAACATAGTAATATGTTAGAATTTAGAGACTCTAGTTTAGACAAATAACTAGATTACCTATTCCACTTGATTAATATCATTATCAAGATTAGTTCATAGTTAGAACAAATCTTGTACTTATAAAATTGGGGTCAAACATCAACACCTAGTCATGTTATGTGTTTGCTTTGATTCCACTTATTGTTTGCCATGGGATTTAGGGAACAACTTCTAGATTTCATGACTTTAATCATTAACATTGACTTACAACATGTTTGGATATCTATTAAGAACCATGCTTTAGATTAGGGAAGACTTGGGCATTACTCTACTATCAACCAAGCACCCATAACATTGATAGAGATGACTTTGGATCCACTAAATCCCTTGCTCCACTTCCATCTAGGCATCCATAGCCTTGGTGGAGATTACCAAAATCACCTTTGCTTAGAAAGCTTTTGATTTTGAAATAAGCTCTTATTTTTGTATTTTTTAGATCATTTTAGCTTTCTAGCAAAGGTTGAGAACCATGTTAGCCAAGTTTAGGGATTCATTCAAATGTTTGATCTTCATAAAATCACTTATAGTTGTAACCTTTATCTCAGACAAGGAGGTTTGTTCAGTGTAAGCATGACTGTGTCCTAATAATTCAAGTTTTCATCCCATATATGCAATCCTTCTTAAAACTAAGCTTAGATAAAAAAGGTTTAAAAACTTATGAAACAACCAACCGATCCATTAGTCCTTACTAGTTTCTTTAAACTATACCATCAATATTATATTTCAAATCCATGGTTTTTTGAGTTGTGAAGTTCCTAAGTAGTTATGTGAACTTTGAGCTAAGGGCTATCCAAAAGGACTTATTACAAGAAATGAACAAATCAAAGAAATCACACATAGAAACAAAAGAAAATAGGAAGAAAGCAAAAGAAAATAAAAAATATATAAAAACTTATGTATAAATAAGGGACATTAAGGAAAAACGTAAAAAACTAATCTAGCCTACCTACCCTAACTCTAACTATTCTCATAATTCACTCCAAAAAGACTCTAGGTGTGATAGTAGAGAAGTAATGCTTAAGATACTACCCATTGGTAGGTAGTGTGAAATTTTCTCCTTATAAATGTTTCAACTTTAAGGTGTTATTTCCAAGTATCTTGACAATCTGATAAGGACTTATCCACAAAGTTGTGAATTTGTCATGTTTTCCCTTGGGCTTAGATGCCTTTTCCCAAAGAAGAACCAAGTCTCCTTGCATGAACACCTTTATCTTTGATCACTTATCAAACCACTTTTTCACTATGATTTGGTGCCTTCTAAAATTGGAAAAAGCTTCATCTCTTGCATCTTCCATCTAAATGATGTCCAATAGCCTTAAATTTGCAAATTCTTGGTCCCCCTCCATGTAATCTTCTATGAACCTGTATGTTGGCAGCTTGAATGTGATGGGGAATATAGGATCTAAACCATATATCAATAATAATGGTGATCCTTTGAGGGCCTACTTGACTCTTGTTCTATCTTCCCAAAGGGCATATTTGAGAAGCTTGTGATATATCCTAGGTTTATTTGCTATAAGCTTCTTTATTTCCGTCATCAAGTTCTTATTCATTGAATCAGATACTATATTGCCTTGAGGGTAATGGTTTGAGGAAATCATGATAATGATGCTATTATAATATGCCCATTCTATCATTTCAATGGATATAAAATTAGATCCATTGTCATAGACTAGAGAGACTAGTGTTTCAAATCTAGTGCATATGTTTTCTTCCAAGAATTTGATCACTTCCTCAATTCTACACTACTTGGTCACCAGTGCTTTAGTCCATCTTGTGTAGTAGTCAGTGGTAGTTATAACATACTTGTGACCATCTAATGAGTTGGGGTTGATGACCCCTACAAAGTATAGCCCCCACTGGGTAAAAGGTTTATCCACCATAACTAATTTTAATGGCATGGTTGCCTTGGGATCCTTAGTGCTGAATACTTGACATGAATGGAACTCTCTTACATGCTTGTGAGCATCCTTGAAAATTATGGGAAAATAGTATATATCCATCAAGATTTTGTGGGATATGGTTTTTCTTGATGGATGTCCACTTCCCAATTTCTCATGAAAATTACTCATGATCTCAACTACCTCTTCTTTAGATACACACCTTAGGTAAATGCCTTCAAAGTTTTTTCTATATAGCACTCCATCTTTGATCAGGTAATGGGATGATTTGAGCCTTATAGATATCTTTTTCTCTCTACTTAGCCCTATAGGACAAATGCCATTGATAAGTGGATAATGGGATCATACCAATCATTGGACTAAAAACTTTGCTGATCTACTTGCATGACACTTAGCTTGGGGTTAGTATTGCCAATTAATTGAATTAAACCTTGGCACCTTTCTAGTTCAGTAGTTTTCATCTCAGTGTCATATTATTGAATCATATACATCCACTTACCTCTCTTTTATCCTAGTTCATTTTGACTTATCATGAGCTTAGTGGTAGGATCAGGTAAGATTGCATGCACCTTATTCCTAAGAATATAGTGCCTAAACTTTTTTACTACCTTGACTAATGCACATGCATGATTATCAATCAAAGAGTAGTTTAACTAAATTTTTTAAAGGTTAATGCTCATAAAATATATTAGACAATCACATCCATCCATTTTATGACTTAGAACTATAGCTATTACATGATCTGAAGTAAAGGAGTAAAGATAAAATTATTTGGTGAAGTCTAGATTTATCAGTATAGGGTTTGTCCAGTTGTGTCTTTGATGTATTTGAAAGCCTTGTTCATCTCTTCATTACAAGTGATCTTAGCTTCTTTCTTCAACATGTCATTTAAAGGTTTCATTATTTCTACAAAACTAGAAATAAACTTTCTTACAAAATTTATTTTACTAAAGAATGACTTCAATTCCTTCCTATTACTAGGGGGATATATATTAGATAATGCATTCACTCTTTTAGGGTCTATAGATATTCCCTCCCTAGTGATAACATGTCATAATATTTTTCCCTAAGTAATATAGAAAATAATTTTCTTTGGGTTGAGAGAGATCCCATACCTTCTACATATTTCAAATACCTGCTACCAATACATAATATGATCCTTCCTATTATTAGAAAAGATAGTCAGATCATCCATGTATATAATAATGCACTTACCTAAAAGACCTTGGAAGGTATGACTCATATCCCTTTGAAAAGTGTCTCCTACATTTATCAATCTAAATGTTATTCTCTTATAGGCAAAGGTGCCCACTTGGTAGTAAAAGTAGTCATCATCCTATCTTATTGGTTTACCAGAACTTGGTTATACCTTGAAAAACCATCAAGAAAGGACATCATGGTAGAACCATAAATAATTTGTATTACTTGTTCAAGAGAAGGTAGGGGGTAATTATCTTTCTTAGATGCTCTATTTAGATTTATAAAATCAATACATAGTCTAATTTCACCATTTTTCTTCTGAATTGGGACTAAATTAGCAACCCAAGTGGAATGACTAATGGGAAACACAATCTTGGCATCTAAGATCTTCTTGAGCTCTTTGTATCTTAGTAGTTCTAAGATCAGGTTGACATGCCTCTACTTTTGTCTGAAAGGTTTGTAGTGTTCTTTTAAAGGTATGGTGTGAGTTATGACCTTTGGATCAAAAATATTCAATTCATCATAAGACCATGCTATTATGTCTTTATATTTTGTCAGTAACTCTTTAAATATTTTGCTTTTAGTACTTGTACATGTTGTACCAATGTTGACCAGATGAGGTTGATTTTGAGGCCCAAGATCAATTATTTTGTAATCCTTCCCATCTACTTTGGGAATCTTAGTTTTCTTCACAAGTTTATCCTGATCAAATAATCTTCAAAGATAATCATTCCCTTAGGAATTTTTTTATCATTCAACTAAATAATCTAATCATTAGGTTTGCCTTTTAAGTGGTCCTTATCAGGGGTATTTTCATTGGTCTCATCAGTGATATGAACCGTAAATAATCCAAATCTAGTCATAAAGTCTATGATGTTTTGGCCATCATTAAATACATGTAGTTGGTTTACATTATCAGAGATGGAAGGGCAAGGAAATATCTCAATATTAAGGTTTAGTGAGTCTTGGTCTAGCTTTAGATTGGCTTCAGTAGAGGCTAGCTCATCATCTTCCTTATTTTATTCTTGAGGGATGGATACAATGTTGAAAGCATTAAAATACTCAAGTAAATCCTAGAATCTAAAGTTGTATCACTTAAGGTATGATAATTTGCATTTGTACTTAGTCCTTACCTGGTTAACTACTAGCTCTCAGTAACCATGTACTAGTCATTCCTTGAATTTATACTTGATGGTAAATTACAAACCTAAGATTAATAATTCATATAATGCAAGATTATTAGTGCGTGGAAACTAAATTATATAAGAAGCATAATATTTTTTACCAATAGGGTTAGTTAGAATAATTTCTACTCCAGACCCAAACTTACACCTATCACCATCAAAATGTAACTTCCATAGTCCAAGCACAATATGAGAAGCTTTAGAATCACCTACTTTAGTGATGTAAAGAGTTTAAACACCAAGATATGAGTTAACCATGTTGACCCTCTCATTTATTACATTGTACTTAGTGATCATATGCTTCATTTTAGGCTCTCTTTCTATCTTAATTTGGTTCAAAACTCCATTTCAAGGTAAACACATATGTGAATAATTAGTTGGCATATAACCATTTAAGTTCCTAGCCTAGTTTATACTTAACAACATCCCATAAGCATCAGGGATGTCCACTACTTAGATATCAGTTAGCTATTATATCCTTGGCTCTAAATCAATTTGCATGTGAACATTCAATAATTTACCTATCACTTTGACTCTTGATTTATCTAACTAAGTTAACTCTATATCAGATTTAATTGGAATCAAACCTAATTATTTACAAATACCCTTAGGAATTATATTTACAAATGCACCAAAATATAATAAACAATTATGTAGATTCTTACCAAATATCCTGACTGTAAGTAGGAAAGGAGGAACATCTACCTTACTTTTGTGTATTACAACATTTGCATGTGTAGAATTTTGAGATTTACCAGGATTTTTAGATAAAGATTCCAATATATATATATAATTATTTATTAATATATGTTAAATCATGCAAGGTAATGTTAGATTTGATCCTTTTCATGTCCTCTACTATGTTACACCCAATCTTATTGGAAGAACTAGATGTATCAGTATTAGATCTAGAAGTACTTCTTTTAGGAGGCTCTAGATTGTTATCTAAGGTAGTATTAGCAGGAGTATCAAAGTTATTTGGAGGATTTGAAGTGGTCAATGGTTGATTCTATTTTTGGTTTCTTAGAGGGTAAGTCTTCTTCAAAAATTTCTGAAAAACATGAATCTCTTTAGGAATATCCTCAACCTCATTGTCCTCTTGGAAAGGGAACTCAAATGTTTCCACCATGAGAGTTGGATCAGATGATCTAGATGACCTTGAGGAAAAAAATGTACCTACATCACAATATTTATTAGGGATAACTTCAAAAGTATCCAATTATTCTTTGGAGGCATCAAAAGCATTATAAAATTCAACACGGTCTATTTCCCCATGCTTAGAAGTGCAATGAACTCTATAGTAGTCAGGTAAAGTAACATCAGTAAGATTTATATCAAGCATATTCCTAATAACAAATGCTTCATTTTTCTTTTTGTTATGATAAATATAATTTTGAAATATTTTAGTGGGCCTATTGAAAATTTGAAAAGAGAAATTCCTACTAGAGTTCTCTCTAGTATTGCTTACTTGATTTTGTAACTAAAGGAAGTTAGTGCTAAGATTTTGAACCATATTGAGGATAGATTCACTCTCATTCTTTGAATCCTCAGAATTATGAACCTAAGTTTTATCACTAGTTATAGGCATTAAATATTTATAATCCTATGGATGAGATCCATTAACATCATTGTTTAGGAATCTTAGGTTTTGAGTAAGATGAACATATCTTAAAGGTAGTTGGTTTAAGACTAGAAGTTGGTTTAGGTAGGAATATTTTGGTTAACATTGAGAATAACATTCAAAGTGGGTAATTGTGGATTGACATAAGTAATAGAGTATTCCAATTATCCTTGGGTTTGCATCTGGTCATTAATGATCACAACATCAACGTAAGCTAAATCTAATGTGTTTATGGGTCTAATATTTCTCTTTATAAACACATAAGTCATAAGATCCAAGGAATCCTTATAGATTTCCAAGGCTGAAACATCATCAAGTTTGTAAGGATCTATGGTGATACTAAACAGTTTTGGAACCTAGAATTGAAATATTTTATTGGCTCATTTGCATCCCTTTTCACTGTGGTGAATTACTAGTACAAGACATAAGGACTAATGATTTAACCAAACTGGTCAATAAAGACATTGTTAAAATCAATCCAATTAGTAATGTAATTTTTAGGATGGTTTAGAATTCATTCATATGTAACATATTTAAAAGTGAAAGAAAATAGTCGACATGATACATCTTCATGAGTCACATTTAGCCATCTTAATGTAGTTTTAAAATTTTTAATGTGTTCCTTAGCCATTATAATGCCACTAGGACTAAACATTGACAAATACTTTTCAAGACTATGAGGAAGGTCATGCACCACACTTGGCACATTGATTGAAGAACCACCTAGCTAAGCCATACCTTGATAGTGATTGAACATAGGATCACTCTGAATTGGCAATGATGATAATGACTTTGAAATTTTTCACTTACCTTTGTATCACCTAGTTCTCCTATGAAATTATAATGAAACAAGAGGTTCTCTAGTTTTTTACTGTGCCCTTATCCTGATTCTTGGTAATTGTAGCTTATGGGATTTGAATCTTATTTGAAATATTATGCATCAGTCTTATCTTTGTAGGAAACAATGATTAGACTTGCACATTAAGTAATTTTCTCAAATATTTGTATAAAGGATGATAAAGAACAATAATTTTTAACTAAGCTAGCTCAGATATGTATCCAAATACATAAGTAAGATCAATATTTACAATTTTAAGCTCAAATAAACTCAAATTAGCAAATGATCTATTGATTTTTGATCAGAATAACTATTACTAACCTCAAAACTATTGAATTAACAAAGCTTAAGCTAAATTTACCATAATTAGGCATATACCTCCAAAGAACATCAATTTTTGTCTAAAAGAAGCACAAAGATGGGCCAAAAACCATAAAGATCAATGATCTTTACACAATTGGACAAAGATTAACACAATTGTGCAAAGGTTACATTAATCTTTAAACACAATTCATAGAAATAAACAAAGATGATTTAAATCTACAAAGATCTAATGGGTCCTCCTTCTAACACCAATGAAGCTCACCTGTTGATGCCTTAATGTGCATCATAGGTGCTTAGATTGTTTAAAAAATACTTCTCATTTTAGAATTCAAAGAATTCAGTGCATAAATTGTATGTTATGATAATTTTGTTATCTATTGATGGAATAGAGGCAAAGTAAGTGGATTGTTTCACAATATTTCTTAAGTTTTCTAGTTGGGAGCCACCTTGGCCAACTAGCTATCTTTACAAAGAGTGAAGCAATTTGAGCTAATATCAGTGAATTATGATCAAATTCTAATCTAAATACTAATCTAAAATGAATATTTATAATTGAAATTAATCTAGAATGATCTGGTTAAAAAGGAGAAAAGGAAGGGTAAGGCAGAGAAGAGTATCAAATATCATCCAAGCATGCCCTTAACCAATGTGTAACATGAGCTCAAATCTTATCACACATCAGGAAAACATCTAAGAAATGAGAAAAATGCAAATAAGAATTAAGTTCACTTTAAATATTTACCCCTATAAGAAAAAAACATTAGCCCAAATGCAAGAAGAGTAAAGGAAACAAAATGAACTTAAGAAATTTCAGTCAACCTAGTGTTGGCACAAGTTAATAACTGTATAATTAAAAGATGCACATCAAGAATTAATAAGAACCATTCCAATCTAGAAATAAGAACAAGTAAGTGAGAGAGAAACCATAATAATAAATGACACAAATGAATATAGACAAGATTTGTAGAATTCCTCGCTTACATTAATTGCTCAAAAGTTTACACAAGTTTTTGGCTCAAAAACTCCCTCTCTATTTACAATTGGAAATACCCATTTTATAGAATGATCAAGGTAGTATGTAAATTAGTCATGACAAATTACATTCATATATATGTATAGGACATCTATCCTTTTTATTACATTCTAGAACAAATGATCTTTTCTAATGGACTGACCTATAGATAATGTGATCTTTCAAATTGCACATGTATTTACAAAAAATAATATCCCATTTCAAAATCTTAAACAATGTTGGTTAAAAAAATAAAATTCTTATTTCATCTAACTTTAGGACCCACTAGCTGATGAATTTAAGTGGAGCTTCACATGTTCCTAGAAAACACTTTTTTGAGCTGTTAGGGCCATGAATTTAGATTAAATTTCTCACTGGTGGGTCACACTTCAATTCTAAATTGAATTATGCTTGTATTGAAAATAGTCTAACTTTTCTGGATTTGTTTAAGGTGATCACAAGGTCAAATTAGGGATTTTATGAAGGTTACAATAATGCTTTAATAGTGGCATCTATTCAAACTATGAGTTTCATGCCTTAGATCATGCTTTAATCTCTATTTTACCACTGATTTACAAAATATCTTAAACTACCTATTCTAGATTATGTGGCTCTATTGTGGCATTTCGATGGCATCCTTGCTCATCCATTTTTTAATAGGTGACCACTACCTTTTTAAAAAAATCTTCCTTTGCCTCATACCATCAGATTATCCCTGTAAATATTTCTATGATCTGTTGATATAGATATGAAGGATTTGAATGTCATTAGTTATCCACAAGTCTTTTACCAAAATGGTGACACTTGTTAGCTCCATGGGATTTTTTACTCTGTATTTTATCAGTTTTACTGAGTTAGCATGTTCTCAGCATGTGATGGTCTCGCATTGATCATAGCTTCAATGAAAATTTTGTCAATCTCACACCATTAGATCAACTATATGGATCAATGTTGACTTTTGATCTACCTAGGCCCACCAATATTTGAATAAAAATGGATAATTTTTGAGTTTAAAATGATGTTCATGTGAGTATCAATGATTTCCTTATGACTATCAATGACGTCCACATGACTGTCAGAATTTGAACTCCTATTATTTTAATTTTGATCTTTAATTTGACATTTGCATGACCATTAATGACATCCTCATGATCATTAATGCCATCCACATGACCGTCAAAATTTAAACCCATGTTACTTTATCTTTGAGCTAAATTT
>JARHVA010000744.1:600000-890000 GCA_037957365.1 Torreya grandis | reverse complement strand
GTTAGAATCCCAACATTGAGAATTTTGGGTGTATGTGCAGTCCTAAAAGTCATGTGGGAACCACAAGAAATTTTGACAATTTCAAGAGGGCACTACATTTCCAATGCAAAACCCTAATGTCAAACATTTTGACTATATACATAGTAAAAAACCCTAAGAAGTGTAAGGATGCCCCTAAGTCTGATAATGTCTACAAGAACATCAAATTTAAGATCATGAAGTGTGAGATTATTCTTTTGAAAATAGGGTCATTTTTTGGATGATGTCACTCCCCCATCAAGAACATCAATCAAAGTGAGGGGTGGAGATCACCCAAAATAGGTCTTAGCCCCTGGTTAAAGGGGAGTTCCAACCCAAATTTTGTTAACTTTTGATCCAAGGGGGCATAATTTTTTTATGGGGAAGTTGATTCCAAAAAATTTTCACACCAAAAAATTTCAACCCATTTTTAAAAAAAAATTATGAAATGTGTAGATGATGTTTTTATGAGCAAGAAGCATTGAACCTTCCATAACTTTTAGTTGACACCTCAATTTTAGGTGCCATTTTTTTTGAAAGTGTGAGTTTATTCAGGCTCTACACATTGGTAATATTATCATGCCTAATAAAATTAAACATATGTATATTTAAGGGGGTGCATATAATTGTATTTAAACACACATAGCTCAACACATACTTCCTTTCCGCACCATGGATCTAAGTTCAATTATGATTCTTACACTACTTAACTATCATGTGTGGAAAGTCAAAGTGAAAATCCTCTTGAGGAGAAAATGCTTACACCAAATGGTGATGGGCATAAAAATTAAAAAAAAAAAAAAAAAAAAACCTAAAGTAGAGAAGGTGAAGTGGTACAATAGAAGTGATGAATCTTACAATTTTGTATGCCTATCTATAGCTCTTGAATTGCTCTTTCATATCTAATTTACAACAACCAAATCAAGTGTGGACCTTATTAGAAAAAATATTTGGAAAGAAGGATGCCATGAGGGGTCATGAGTTGGATAATGATCTCATTAGATTGAGCTCAAATGATTTTGATACGATACAAGATCTCTTAAATTTTTTTAAATCACTCAGGTTACAATTAAAACTATGTAACAATGAAAGAAAGAATGATCAATTGATTCTTTCCATCATTTTCAAATTGTGTTCCAACTATTCTATCTTCATTTCTACCTTCCATACCACCAAGCATGTCATTGGAGCTTCATGGACTATTTTGTCCTTGGATGAATTTGTTGCTGACTTGACTCAGGAGTAAGACAAGATTATTCAAATGGGTACATTGAATCCCTCTAAATCATACACCTTAATTATGGAGTCATGATAAACATAAGGATTATAGTATCAAGAAGAAGAAACATAACGAGAACACAAAATAAATGAAGGTTCAAAAATATGATGCTACGTCCAAAGCATCAAAAGATTCCTCTTATTTAGATGGTAAATCCAATAAAGAGTGACTCACATATGGCTATTTTAAGTAATTTGGACATGATGAATCCAAATACATAAAGAAGTGGATTGACCAACTGAAAAAAATACTCGAGAAGCACAATAACAGTGTCATTGATTCTTCGATCTAGAGTTCATAATTACATGATTTTTATAAGTATAAATATAGTAATAAGGATAAAGATAAGGGAAAATCACTTGTTTTAGTTGCATCCTATGCTTCCAAATGGGTTATTGATTCTTATGGTTGCACCACATTTCTTTACCCTAGGACATGTTCTCATCCTTAGAGCCTTATTCTATTCCTTCCATCTTATTGGGTGATAATACTTCTATAGAAGTTAGTGGGAGTGGATATTGAAGTGAATGATGGGATAATTCATGATATTATATGTGTTCCCTCTTTATCCACTAATCTCATATATATTTATCATATCACTTACATTGGTTTAGGCAAGAGAGTTGAGCTCACACCCAATTTAGTGGTTATTAGGGAAGAAAATAGTGATTCCATTATTGCATTTGGGAAAATATATCACTATTCATGATTGTATACTTTATCACATTTTGTAGCTGATCAACCCCCTATTACATTGTTCCCTCATCCAAATGGGGTGAAGAAATTATGGTATGAGTAATTTGGCAATCTCATGTATCACTACCTAGAGTAAATTTATCATCATGACATGGTTTCATGGTTGGAATGACTCAAGTTTTTTGATATATTTTGTCATGGTTACATACTTGGTAAGCATCTTGAGAAGTATGACAAGGGTAAATCATAGAGAGATGAACATATATTAGAGTTTTTCCACAATGAAATTACTATCTCATTTCCAAAACGTTCATTGAATAGGACTAAATACATTATTACTTTCATAAATGATTTTTTGAGGAATATTTGAGTTTATTTTTTCAAGTAAAAATTATAGGCATTTGATCATTTTCAAGACTTCAAGGTTCTTGTAACAAAATAGTCAGGTAAAGCCATTAAGATTTTGTGAACCAATAATGGTGGTGAGTATGTCAGTAATAATTTTGATCAATTCTATACATTATATGGGATCAAAATACATCATAAAATTCCATATAGTCCTTAGTATAATGATTTTGTAGAGTGAAAAAATAAGTCCTTGAAGGAAATGACCAATTATATGCTATACTCCAAGTGTTTTGTACCTCAATATTGTGTCAAGGACATCAACTATGTATGTTATATCTAGAATTGAGTTACTCAAAAATCATTGAAGGAAATCATTCCTTTTGAAGTTTGGAGTAGTTAGAAACCCATAGTAAAACACTTTCAAGTGTTTGGATCTCCTTTTATGGCCCACATTTCTAAGAATAAATGTAAGGCAATATAACTTTAGAGTCAACTTTATATCTTTGTTGGATATCCTAATGGTATTAAGGGATATAGGCTTATCCATCCCACCACTCATGTGTTATTCATTGAGAGAAGTGTTTGTTTTCTAGAGGGTCCTTCAGAATCCATGCTTGACACCTCTCCCCTTCCTTGGATGCACTAGTATTTGTTGATAGTTCTGATGATTCAAATATACCTAGATAACATCTTGATGATCAAATTTATTCTTCTAGTTCTGATGATGAGACTAGTGATGAGGATTTGCCTCCTCTTTCTCTTAGTATATCTTCAAATGATGAGGAATATCCTCTTTACTCTCTAAGTAATGGTCCTCTTTGGGCTAGATATACAATTCAAAGTGATAGCCAATGGGTTAGATATCCATCAAATTCCAGATGAACTTTTTTACCATTATAGGATGCCCCACATGCTTTCATTTCATCTACTTCTAATCTAAAATTATTTCACAAGGTACTAGACACTCTTGAGTGGGATATTGCCATGAAAGAGGAGTATGGTTCCTTGTAGAGGAACAAAACTTGGAATTTAGTCCCTCTTCATAAGGGAAAAATTTTTATTCAATGTAGGTGAATATACCAAACAAAATTTGTAGCAGATAGGTCCATAAACAAGTTCAAATCATATTTGGTGTTAAAGGGTATTTTTCACATACCTAGTATTGACTATACAAGATGTTCACCCTAGTTTATAAAATAAACTCAATCTGACTCACTCTCACTATTATCACAACACATCATTGGGATGTTCATCAAATAGATGTGAAGTGTTTTTCTTCATAGTGATCTCAAAGAGGAAATTATATGAAGTAAACACAACAATTTTTAGAAGATTCCTCCTTAGTTTGTAAACTTTATAAATATATATGGATTGAAATAAGATATTTGAAATTGGTGTGCCAATATGGAATCTTTTCTTCTTTTGGTTGGGTTCACCAAATGCCATTCTAATCTAAATGTCTACATTTTTTGGTAGGACAATTCATTGTTAATTCTAGTTCTTTACATGGATGACTTATTGATCATAGGGAGTTCTTCATCCACCATTAGAGTAGTGAAAAGTAATTTATCTAACAGGTTCCTAATGAATAAATTGGGCTTATTACACTGCTTCCTTGAGATTGAAATTTATCAGTCTAAATTTAGGATCACTATTACACAATCCAAGTATGCTTTTGATTTACTTTACTTACATGGTTTAACATGGTTTACTGTAATCTAGATCTGATTCCTTTTCTATTTGGTATGAATCTTGAGGTTGATTTTCCATCTCTTTTGGTTGATGCTACCTTGTATTTACAACTTTTTGGTAGTCTCATCTACCTTATGCACACTATACATAATATTTCTTATGTAGTGGACATGGTCTCTATATTTATGTAAGAACCACATAAGCTAAACTAGAAAGTAGTTAAACATATTCTCCACTAATTTTAGGGTACTCATAGTTTTGGGATTCATTATGGAGAACGCATTGACATTGACTTATCTGGTTAAATAAATTTATATTGGGTTGGAGATATTCAAAATCATAAGTTTACTTTAGGCTACAATTTCTCCCCTAGTTTAGGTCTGATTAGTTGGTCAATTAAGAAGTAGAATGTTATTGATTTATCTTCTATGGAGTATAATAAAATGTATATATGAATGTGGCCATTAAGGCCATTTGGATTTAGGGGATTCTCACTAAGATTGACATCTAGTTTTAATGACCAATAATCATATTCTATGATAACCAAGTCACACTCTAGATTTACAAGAATTCAGTCCTCCATCAATAAACCAAACATATCTATATTCACATGCATTTCATTTGGGAGGTCATCCATGAGCAATTTATTTATCTCTCTTACATGTAGACAACATATAAAATTATTAATATATTCACCTAACCCTTAAATAAGAGCAAGTATCTTCATTTTTAGGCTCTTCTTTAGGTTCGGGTAACTCTGACATCCTTCTCTAGGGAGAATTTTATTATACTTGGGTACCTCATCAGGTCTTTGTGCTGGAATCCAATTATACTACCCACCTAGGCTACACTTAAGGGGTGTATTAGTGTAGTTATTTATTCCATTTAATGGTTTTTCCATACACATGTTTAGGTATCTTGATTAAGTGTCTTTTTATGTAATTATGAAAGATAATCCCACATTCATGAGTAAGTGAGAACATGTTTATATTTCACCTATATAATGTACATTCCTAAAGCTTTTATGGTTAGTGATGCTAATACTAATATTTAAATATTTTGATTGTTGAGTAATAAGTTTCTTCTAGTTCATGTTTGATTTCACTACTACACACACATAATTTATTCATGCATTCAACTTTATCTAGTAGATCCTCAATTGCAGTCGATTTCGACAATAAGTAATTATAAATATAAGTGCTTGTGAAGAAATTTTTATTTTTTATTTTCTCAGATGGATAAATCTAGAATTTTCAAGGGAACAAAAAGAAACTAACATTGATTAGTAATGATGTATTTTATGCACAATATATTTAATTTTATATAGTAAATGATTTTAAAGTAAAACTTTCAATTATAAACATTATCTATTTTCAATTTTTTTGAATACATTTAATTATTAATCATTTTAAATTTAAAAATATATGGATATTATAATTGAAATTAATTAAAATGTAAATTTTATTTTATTTTTAATATACTTTATTTTCATATTTCACCACACATACCATCACCTTGTGCATCACCACCACACAAATGACATGATTTATCTCTACATCTCAAATACGACCATAACGACATATAAGATGATTTTTTTATTATAAATATATAATTTAATATTGTAAAAATGTAGACATATTTGTATTGATAAATTAATCATTATTTTTTATATTCATTTTTTTATAATTTATATATGTTATACTATATTAACTAGATAATGTCCCCCTTTCCCCATACTAAAATATGTCCCTTATTAATTTCCTCATTACCTTAAAATTAACCTAAGTCCCTTACCAATACCCTACTTATTCCTAAATTAACCTAAGTCCTTTACTAATTTCCCTTTATCTCCAAATTAAACCAAGTCATTATGATTACCCCTTGTCCTCAGTGTTAACCTATGTCTACTACTAATGTAACTTAACCTAATTACATATCAAATCTCCCTTATCATATACTAACCAATTCAATTAATAATTTCCTACTTGTCCCCAAGCTAACATAAGTGCCTATAATGTCACCTTCTCCCAAATTAACTTAAGTCCATTACTAATTTTACACTTGTGCCCAAATCAACTCAAGTCCCTTACTAATTTATTATTTGTCACAAAATTAACCTATTAAGTTCCTTTAATATCTCCCTTATTCTAAATTAGCATAAGCCCCTTATTAATTTATAAATATTTGAATTTCCTTGTCAGATTAGAGTTTAGTATGTTAGTAAATTGTATGTGTTTTAATGCAAAGATTATTGAAGAGTGAATTTTACTAACCCAAAAAACACCCATAATATGTTTGATAATACATACATCGATGTTTGTCTCTGTGCATTTAAAAATACTTATGGTTTCATTTATGTACACATGAGTGCAAGTATTTTGCATCTCCACATTATCAATACATCGAGTATGATAATGGAAAAGAAAAGAAAATGCCTATAATTTTGACTCATAATCCCATGGTAGAAGCAATTTCCAATATAAGTGTTGGTAAAAAAATTCTTATTGATTATTTTTTTAAAGGGAGAAATCTATAATTTTTGAGGAAATAAATTTACCTGGCATTAATCAGTAATGATATATATTATACACAATACATATTTAATTTTTTATGATATATGATTTTAATGAGAAAATCTGAACTAAATAAATTATTTATTTTATATGTTATTTTTAAATACATTTAATTTATATTAAAAATATATGGATAATGAAATTGAATTTAGTCAATATGTAAAAATTTAGCCCATTTTGTAATATAATAATTTTTTATGCAATAGATGAAAAATATTTTTAAAAGAAATTCAATAAATAGTTTTCCTACAATAAATCAAACTTCCTCTTCATGATTATAATGAACTCATGAAAATTCCTATTTCACCACTCAAACCATCACCTTAAGCATTACCACCATATAGATGACATGATCATATTTATTAACTCTTGTATGATAACACGCGCATAAAAGATCAAATGGAACAATATATGAACCTATTGAAATGACCAATCTCCCTTTGAGACATTATTTTCTAGGGTCATCAACATCACTTCACCTACTAATTTATATAAGATATCCTATTATCAATTGTTGTCCTAGATCTAGATAATCATGGACTGACTTCTTTGAAGAGCAATGACCATGGATACAAAAACCCATATGAAAACAATATTTATTAAATTATGTGAAAAAATTAAAAATATAACATTTAATACTTTAAAAATTACATATAATAATATTTTTAAAATCTTTTCATCTTTATTTATAACATTCATCATTTTTTCTAATTTATATATACTATATTATATTAACTAGCTAATGTCCCCTTACCCTAAAATTAACCTATGACCCTTACTAATTTCCCCTTTTCCTTAAATTAACCTAAGTACCTTACCAATGTCCCATTATGTCTCTTACTAATTTCCCCTCATCCCCACTTAACCCAAGTCCCTATAATGTCCACCTTACCTCCAAATCAACATAAGTCCCTTACTAATTTTCCCTAACCTAAGTCCCTATAAAGTATCTCTTATTTAAAATTAACCAAAGTCCCTTACTAATCTCCTCCTTGTCTCCAAACCAACAAAAGTCCCTACAATGTCCCCCTTATTAAAAATTAACCCAATTCCATATTTAATTCCCCCTTGTTCCAAAATTAACCTAAGTCCCTTATCCCTTTGTTCTAAAATTAACCTAAGTCCATGTAATGTCCCCATTGTCCCTAAAATAATGTAAGTCCATTTTAATGTTCACTTTTACCTTATATTAACTTAAGTCCTAAATTTATTAATAATTTTTAATAGTAATTTTTTTTCATTTTAAAAAAGGTTACACAAACCTGACACAAATAATGTCGGGTTTGCATCCCCAAAATACCCTAAAATAAAAAATAAAGGGGGAGGCCATGCTCCCTCCCCACTAATATTATTTTGTTATTTTAAGGACAAGTAATAGAGAAAAGGAAAGTTTGATTTTTTTTGACATGGAGGTAGGAAAAAAGAAATAAGGAATAAGTCAAAAGGGTCCATCTACCACTAAAAATATGCACAAAATTTAGAGGATGCAACATTTTAGTAAGATGGGAAAGGATAAGGTAATTATAAAAATATGGAGAGGAGTTATCAATATGAGCACAACAACATGCCCAAAGAGGAGGAAAAATAGGAGTATTTGAAACCTATTGGAAATAAAAGGACAAAGGTATGATTTTTTTTATAATTAATTTATAAAATTTTATTTATTTTAATTTACAAATAAAAAATAAATAGAAACACAAACAAGAAAGAAACACTAGAATAAACCCTTGACAAAAACCTTATGAAAAATCATAGATAAATCCTATCAAAAACCCTAAGAATACATCAAAAAAAAACCATAGTAAAAACCATAGCATAAAAATTAACACAAATCATATTATAAACACTAGTAAAAAACATAAAAAAAAAATCAAGGAAAGACCTCAGAAAAATATAGTTGAAACACTAAAAAAACCTAATTGAAATAAAAGGAAAATTGAAAACAATAAGAAAATTGGAAACCTTAGGAAAAATCAAAATGCTAGGTGAAATTTTACAACCACATAAAGTTTCTTAATGTTAGCATAAAATTCCTTTATTTATTATAATTTTATAATTCACAAATCAAAATTTTATTTTTTTAATATCAAGAATGTCAAAAATGACAACCATATGATCCACATTCAATTTGTTTTAAAATTTATTTACATATTGTTTTTTTATGGTAGATCCAACATTCATGTAGTTTAATAATGAGATATAGAGAAGGATTTATACACCCCCTCACATTTTTGTTGGTCATTCACACTTTGAGAAGTAGAGGAGTACCACACCCCTCAAAAGCATTGTTGATATATAGTGGGTATGGCATTGACCCAAAAGAACATTTTTTTAAAATTATATATATATATATATATATATATATATATATATATATATATATATATATATATATATATATATATATTTCAATTTTGATAACATGTCTACTACATATGTGGAATTTCATAGTGCTGAAATGGAGCAACATGATATGACATGTTGACCATTGATTTCTATAAAGGAGTGATTTTTTTTCATATTTATAATCATTTTATTTAAATTATCCTTTGAAAAAATATTTATTTTTAAATTTATTTTTGATCTTATTATTTAATTACATGTCCAAGTCTTATATGCTTTCATTATAGATTGGTCACTCTCATGCTCATAAATCAAGTTGATAGGAGGTCCCCCAAGAATCCTTGAAATGAATACCCATTTAAGGTTGAGGGTTAGGGGTTAGATGAAAATTATTCTCCACTAGATTCTAATTATGATCAACCATCTTATCAAACACTATATGAGTACAAATGTCATGTGTCAAACACACTTAAGGTCAAAATGTATGTAAATGATGAGATGAAAATTTTACAAGATACTTGAGGAAAGTAATTATATTACTAGAAATATTTTATATATATTTTAAATCAATCAATTAATTAATATTATCAAATATATTTTTATTTTTTAAATTTTTTATAGTTACTTTAAAAAATAATAGTTTTTAGGGCCAAGAAATTATTTCAAGAAAATTTCCACTAGGAGTTGAAGCACATGTTAGTTGAGCATAGAAATTGGTTGATCAGTAAAATTTAAAGAGAGTTTTATATATCAAACTACAATATAAAGATAATTGAAACATTTTTGACATATTCACTTTAGAGGATGAAGATGCATTTTTGGATAAGGCTACATCCTTAGATAGTTTTTTTTTTATAAAAAATTCATAGTTTTTTAATAATTTCAATAATATTTTATTTACATGAACTGTACATAGAGAATAGGGATGAGGAAAGAAAAAGAATTTGAATTCTAATAGTAAATGTATCTTCTTGGGAGAAATTCCCTGATGAATGGATACACTATAATAAAGACTGGACTGCAAATAAGTTTTCAAAATAAAACTTTGACATATAAATATTTTTTATTTATCAAATTTTTTTATTTATTTTTTTATATTTTAAAATTATTTAGGGATTTTAATTATCTAATAGTTTTAAATTATTTTGGATTTAGTGATCTAAAAAAATACAAATATATTTAAATTTAGATTGCATAAGATATATCATTTACTATACAAATCTAAATGTAATAGAGAGATGTATTACACTTACTAAATATAGAAATGACTAAGGGAGAAGGAATTTTACTGATCTAATATTTTATTTAGGTTATTATCTATACATATTTATCTAAATAAAATTTAAATGTATTTATGATAGGTTGGATTAGGAGAGTAACTGTTAAAATATACCATGATGTTGTTGGCAAACAAGTAGATAACTATATCAACCAGATCCATCCACTATTTGATAGAGCTTTCCTTATGTAAATTTTTAGTTTGTTCTATTAGAGATCACTATTCTCACCTATCAAGATGATTTTAAATTGATGTTTTATCCTCATTCCTATGCATAGGTTATAATTTTTTCCTTTTTTGTATTAAATCCATAACTCATCTTTTGACACTTGTTTGACCTAGAAAGGGGGGCTAGAAAAATAGGTTGGTAATCCCCAACCACACCTCATTGAGTGGTTTAAATTTTCCTATGTTCCAATTCTCCAAATAGGGATAAAAACTCACATGTTTATCCCACTTATGCATATGTGTGCTCAATAGTGTTCGAATAGAATTCAATGTAGAACTTTAGATTTCTACACTTGAAAAATTATAATTTTGACCATGAAGTGTATTAAATTTTCTCTCTGGGATGTTTACTTAGAGGGTTTTCATATTTTTATACTTTTGGATAATATCACAAGGATATAAAAATAAAAATTTCAAGGTGTAAGTGAGTTTCATGTAGTGACCAAGTGAATAAGACTTTAGGTTTGTATTTTATATATAGATGATAGACTGGGTAATTTACCCCCATGATTGACATATGAAACATATAGACTGATAAAAAAGGTGGATTAATTATTTTAAAATATAATTTTGAGGAACTCATGGCACTATCGATGAAGGTGGGAACTAGTAATAATTGGTAGCATTCAATTATTATTAGCAATGTCTTGAAAAGAAGAAATAATGATTTGGAACATGGTGATAGTTTGATTAGGATTAGAGAATATTCTGGCATAGAATAAGGAGATATTGAGTATGGGTGATGGAAAATTAGGCTATCTAAGTCAATATATAGATAAACAAATATGATTAAATGTGAACGAGAGTGAAATGTGGATGAAAAAGTCATGTATGTAAAAGATAGGTAAAGAATGATGTTTCTATGTGTCTAATACCTTTTTTAGGTGTCTAAAAATTCTCTCATCTTAGTTTAGTATTGAAAATTCTAGATTAACATGATAAATAAATAAATTTTGTACATGTAGCTAATCACATTCGATGTTAACAACCATACCCCAGATATCCAGTTTTCTCCACATAAGAATGTAAAAGGAAACATGTAGAAATAAATGTCCACTCATGATATTTTTTTGAAAAAATTTAGATCATACAAAATTTTAAAATTGAAAAGTCAAGGAATGAATAAACCTATGGGTATGTGAACTAAACTGTCTTTTATTGAACTCATTTAGAGAATGGGGTGATTATGCTTGAGATGTCAATTATAAAAAAAAATGGGTTTAGTAGATAAATGATTCAAACCTAATTAGAGACTAATAAATTCTAG
This sequence comes from Torreya grandis, assembly GCA_037957365.1. Taxonomy (NCBI): domain Eukaryota; kingdom Viridiplantae; phylum Streptophyta; class Pinopsida; order Cupressales; family Taxaceae; genus Torreya; species Torreya grandis. The sequence continues at coordinate 878,277 of JARHVA010000744.1, read as the reverse complement.
TATTTGAGTGTCAAAAAAACTTGGACTATACTACTCAAGATAACATTATAGTTATTTTGGTGGAGCACCATACTAATTTTTTATGTAAAATGTGGAACCCACATTAGGTTGATATGAAAAATTGAAATCGTAAATCAAATTTGATATATTAATTTAAAATTCAAAGTGATTATGTAGTACCATTGATATCAAACATAGAAATATAGAAATGTAGTTACATGAAAAATATTCTTGCCTCAAATCTAATGCATATGTTACTTAATTTAATACATAATACCATAATTTGTATCTACTTTGTCTAATGTAATAACTTAATTAGTTTGATCCCTATAACTTGATAAACCTATTCATTCTAATCCATGTAATATGTCTAATCATGTCATAGAATATGTAACATTTTCCTCATAATATTGTAGAATACCCTACATATACATCGATCTATTCCAAACTTGAATCTTAAACTACCATAATATGAATTATCCAAATCACATCATCTGTATAAAAACTTGAACCAATTTTTTTAAGGCTTCAATCTCTATGACAATCCAAATAATATTTCCCTCTTTTGAGTTGAATTAAAAAAACATTCAAATCAATCATCTTAAAATAAAATGGTTATATGCATAATGTTATATAGAACATATGTAAGCATGTAAAACATATGGCTAACATGATAATATTAAGTCATCATATAAATATTTTAACATTCATGCACATATGAAACATGTAACCAAAGGCATATAAGTGTAATGTGAAATAGATATTGCAATTAGGCACAAAATAATAATTATCATAATAAAAATCACTCTTTAATAAGCCACACATATGATGCATAATATAAATCATGGAATTGTACACAAATTAAAAAATGCATGATAGTAATAATGACACCATAAGATCAATAACCAAGTAAATACACACCCACATATTTACATAATGTCATGAATATTAAAAACATAAGAACTCAAGACATGACATGACTCTAACTCGACATAGACAAAAACATGGCCATGAGACAAAATATATGATCCTTGAAACAATTGACACATGATGTGACAACAAATAATCAATACAATCATAAAAAAAAACAATATAGTCTATATTGTACCACATATGAAAGGTATCATAATGTAATAGTCATTATAGGTCACACATAGAACAAAAATTATATCACACAATGTATCAAATAACAATGATCATATCATGTAGCATAATTTTTTTTAACATGCATAGAACAAGCAATGCTAGTCTACATAATCAACATATCATCATCAAAGAATATAAAAGTATACTATCCATAAAATATAGAACCCTCAATAGTATAAATTAGAATAAGCCATGTTAATCTAATCTAAGTAGCTCAATACGATCAATGAAATGGTCATAGAAATATATAACCTATAAAATGTACCGAGATGTTTATAGCATATCCATGGCCATAATGTAAAAAGGTATCCATTGGGTGATCCATAATTGAATGTACATGTATCATATGTAACATGTATGTTTTGAATTCCACTCATATATAGCATGAAACACATGTGCATATATAAAGGATACGTAATCTACCATATATAAGATAAATAACATCAACAAATTATGTAAACTAGAAAAACATTCCATGCATAAGTGATGCTTTTTTTTTTTGATTTTTTTATATTTTTGAATATACTAATAAATGACCCCTTAAATGGGATCATCATGTGTAGGTCTCCGATCAATTAATGAAAATGTCACCCATCATGGGAAAGTGGTAACATATATATCTATATATGAATATGAGAAGTAATTTTGTGTAATTTTATATCCATCACTACCATCCTTGTCAACATGACCTTGTGTAACTTTTATATATTTATAAACTAACCTATGAAATTATCTATTTATGATAAGTATGAGATGACATTCACTATGGAACATGTAGAGGAGCTTGTAGAACCAACTTAGGTCATGATAGAGTAGGTAACATTTATTTTAAACTTGAATAGACCTATGATGTAATGGATATTGAATTACTATTATTAGAGGAAGATAAATAATGTGTATTTAAAATACCTTCATGGGATGGACCTGTATAGGTTATAAACAAGTTGTGGGGAAGGTTTTGGATGAAATGTCTTTGAATGAATAAGATATATGGAATGCTTAGAATTATAACCAAGTGATTTATAGATACACATCACACATAAATGTACCAAAGATGGTACTAAACATATATTATGTATCCATGTATGTACTAGTATCATATTGAATGTCCTATTATTACATTGAACTAAAAATTAAGTGGAAATTAATAAAATCCATATTATAAGAGGTAACACAATGCTCGAAAAAGGGTGTTGTATTTATCCATTTTGTTTTTCCAATAAAATAATTATATATGTATCAAAGACTAGTAAACAATGTCATATTACAAAATTTATAATTTGACTTATTGCTCACCATAACACTATGTATAGGATGTGAATCAATTTAAGTACACACAAACAATGGTGCATTGATATAATTATCATAAAAAATATCATTGTCATTAAATGTAATAAAAAGTCCTTTAAAATATTTTCTTGTAAGTGTACCAATATTACCATATATGGGATGTTTCTCTTCAATCCTAGAAGCATAGGAAGTAGGAAGAAGACTTGTGTTGTAACTCATATGCAATTCAGGATTAGTCTTGGTTTCTTTTGACACATGACTTAAAAAAGGATTAAAAAAATATCTAAAATTTTATATTCCCATTAGTTTGTGTCATTTAATCATTCGTAGGTTTATTAAGATAGTTGAAATTGATAACATTATCATCAATTAGATCATTATCTTATGTCTTAACCTGAAGAATTAATTTGTAGAGTATCACACACATATGTGATAATCATTATATACATTGATGTTGATCACCTTAGATCTTTACCCATCTATATCAACCTAATTTTTTCAAGTGAAAGATATGATATTTCACAAAAGAAAATCTATAATATCTAACAAAGAGGTTTACATAATCATGTAAACTACATCCTTTGATGAGCTGATAATATAAGTTGATTAGTAGGTTATGACACTAAATTAACTATTATTTTTTCCTAATTATTAGATTAATTTAATTTATATTTTAAGGTTTTTTTTAATTTAAAAATTTCACTATTAGATGTTGGAGTATTGGACCCATAACTTAGATTATTCATAAAAAGGAAATTAACTTCATTTTATGACCATATGCCACAAGTTATCAAAATATTAGAATCATTTGAACGTAATAGAATTATTTAGTAGATCAAGAAAGATTGGATTTAATATGTATTAAAAATAGTATTTTTCATCTTAGAGAACATAGTATTATAAATAATCAAATATTCATTGATGGGTTTATTGGGTCATTGGTTAATTTTTGCAATTTGAGCATATGAAAACTTATCAATGATGTTAATAAAATACTGTGATAAGAACTAATCAACCAAAGGATTTAATTCATGTCCTAATTGGAAGGGGAGGTCATTGAGCCATAACAAATCATATTTAGTAATATTTCTTGGAAAAAAATTGGTCAACAACTTATCATTAAAGGCATAGTCCAAACATGTTGTGTGAAAGGCTCTAAGATGTTGTTATGAATCGCCTTTACCATCATATAGTGTAATATTAAGGGAGAAAAAATATTGTAGGTATGGGATAAGATGAAATATATGGGGCCAACATGTTGTGTAATAATGCTTGAGAATTAGTCAAATGTCCCCTCTAGAATAACCTTGTTATAATTATAAAATATTATCTTAAATATCAATAATATTATGAAATAGGGTTTAAGACTAGGCATAAAATATTTTCCAACATTAGATGATATCATATGAGTAATAAACCTATAAGGAAAAAAATTATGTTGTGTATGGATAGCCACAAAAATTTGAGGAATACCTTATGTTTCCCCCACACCATGAGTGGGCATCACATGTGTAGCCATAGGTGTAGACATATGAATAGTAGAAGTATGATTAGTATTTTGAAAACCTATATAATCTATGATTATAATAGGTAAATTAGTATCATTGAAGAGTTTAAAGTTTCATTCCTCAAATGTAGGTTCCATAGAAATATTTTTCATTTCATCTCTAGTTACATGTAAAAATGCATCAACCATGTGTGGATTCATTTTAAGATATTTAAATAATTCATTTAGATCTAGATCATCATATCTATCATAATTTTATGATATTTTAAGATATTTAAATATTTAATCTTATTAACACCCAAACCAATTATATTTTCCATTATGATTATGTGAACATAAGGAAAAATTAAAAATAAGATCCCAACCCTAATGTATGATAAATTTATAATCATAAGAAGGAATTATGAAATCGTAAGAGATAAATACCTAGGGTTTTGAGCACTCAAAATAATGATTGGATTAACTAGAATGTTTTAACTTAGTGATCTAAAAAAGTATAAAATTATTAAAATTTAGATTGCATAATATATATCATTCACCATAAAAATATTAATAAAATAGAGAGATTTATTGGACTTAACATATAAATGACTAAGGGAGGATGCATTAGTTGATTTACTATTTTTTTGCTTAATATTTATGCAAAATAATTTGAAATAGTCCAAAATGACTATGTGATCACTTAGCTTGGAAGTTAGACTATAAAAATCTATTGAGAAGTTGCCAAAAAAAGTGAAAGCACTTGGAACAACCACATCCATCCACTATCTAATAAAATGGACCTACATGATTTGAGAGTTTGTTTATAAATAACCATTGTTCTTACCTATCAAAATGATTTATGATCCTTAATTTCATGCACACACTTTTATTTTTTCCTCCTTTGCCTTGAAATCCTATTTCCACTTTTGATAGTTTCTTGACCTATAAAAAGGGGATAAAAATATGGGTTGGATAGACCCCACCACTTGCTACTAAGGAATTAACTTTATCTACATTATAATAATTTGAACATGATAAACATACATGTATTTATTCTACCTATGTGTATGTGTGCTCTATTTATTTTCTCTAGAATGTAATACATAGCTTTGGATTTTTTCACTCAAAAACACAAAAAATTTACCTTGAATTAGTGTAATTAGATTTGGATTTTGAAACTTTCCTTTTATGATTTTTAGATTTTAATGATTTTGGATAACATTTCAAGGATGTCTCAATATATTTCTCAAAGGGCAAGTGATTTTCAAGTAGTGTATAAATTAATAATACCTTAGAATTTTATTGTATATATAGATGACTATTCAAGTATTTTTTCCTCATAACTAATATGTAAAACATGTAGGCCGGCCCAAAGGGGTGTTCAAATATGAAAAATATCCAATGATGAACTTAGGTAAATGGTAGAAAAGGCAAACACTACCAATAACAAAAAATGTTTGAATGTTTCCAACACCATTTTGGAAAGAGGAAATAGTGATTTGGAACATGGAAAAAGTATACTTAGGATTATAGCTTTTTATAGCATAGAATGGGGAGATCTTGAGTATGGGTGATAATATATTGGGTTGGCCAAGTCAATAAATAGATTAAAAAATAGGTGAGAATGTGAACAAAAGCCAAATGTGAACACACAAGTACAATATGTTAAAAATAGATCAAAAACTAATGTTTCCAAGTGTATAATACAAAATTTAGGTGTTGATACTAAGACAAGGCCCACAAAGTTAGGCTGATTTAGATGAAGTTGGTGACTCCTCATTTAGGCTAAATGAGAATATATTAGGATTTTCACAATTTCATTAGTTTATTTTAATGTACTAGTTTGTATTTTTTTTATCAAGACCTCAATTTAACACTAAAATTTGACTGGAAGAAAAGTGGCATGAATTTAGGGACACTACACAAGTTCAAGAATAGATGAAATCGCTTCTATGGATCACCACTAATTTCAAGAAGTGGGATGATTCTAGGGGCTTTGTGATAGTAAGACATTATTCACTATTAATTTGAGAAAAAGTAGCATCAAATTATCTTATTTTCAAATATTTTAATTAATTATTTAACAAACAATTATCCTAAAGTTTTTTAATAATTATAAAAAACTATGTATTCATAGGTAATAAAACATCTATGATAGTTTATTGTCTTAACTTCAATTAAGATGATGAGGATAATAATAACTACACAGACCAATTAATGCATGTAGATGACATATAAAATGAGATAATAGATAATGATCATGATAATACCATGGTAGAGGATGATCTTGATTGTTGACATCAACTCGATGCTAAGGCATGAGTCAATAGTTCAATTATCTTAGCTTGTGCTGATATCCTAGGAGAAACATCCTTTTATTAGTCTAATATAAATTCTAAGTAAATTAAAAATTAATATAACAATAACAATGGATAACTCAGATATTGACATATAACTCAGTCTTTTATTAATTCATTGAATAAAATTACATTTATCAAAACAATTTTGTGTCGATATATCTTACCTATATTTCAATATTAAGAATAAATATAATATTACATTAAAAATATTAATAAATAAATCTCTTCTTCATGGATATACATAATGTTTTTTGTGTGGGATTTTGTGAAGCTATATCAATACCAAAAAGGATTTATGTATATGTCTGATGTTGCGATATGACTCAAAGTTTCTACAATTTTAATTTTATACTAAGTATTTCCATGAAGAATTCTATCAGAATCATCCCAATACTTAAAGTTTTTATTGTCCTTAAGATAATCAAAATGAACAATATTGAAACACACTAAGAACTCTTATATTTCTATAGAAACTATTATTCCTTGGTAATCAACATTTTCTCAAAGAATGTCCATTCTATCAAGTATCTAGTTACTCATTATGCCTTTTGTTTTAACATAATAATATATTGAATCAATTTTGTAATGACTTGTGGTAGGGGATACCTATATATAAACTTGTAAAAATTATTGATCTCTATGGTAACTCATTATTAGCTAGAATCTATTACTTCCTAGATTTATTGTCATTGATATTAAGTTTTGTTGTTGCATATTTATTTCAATTAGTGCTTTGTGATAGTCTCATGTTTAATGCCTCTTTTTTCATTTAATATTTTCCTTATTCATTATGATTATTATTGTATTCATTTAATTATTATTGTTATATCTTCTTTGGGTTTGTAGCATGGTGAAATGACCTGAAAGTTAGATGTCTAGTATTATAGAAAAGTTTGTTAGATTAGATTTTATGCTTGGTCATGCAATTAAAAGTTAGGCCAAGTTGGTTCTATGATTGGTATAGCTAGGCACAAGCATAATAAGCTCTGATGCACAAAATTTAACACACTATTTAACTATCATAAATTTCACACAAGGTGCAAGCCTTGTGTGCTCACCTAAAGCACAATAACGAAGTGACCAAGTGCACATTGGTTGGTTGATACATGGAAAAACTTGGGTTTCAATGGGGTTTAGTCATTGGTAAGACCAGTTTAGATGGCCTACCAATGTTAGGCTATTTTGGGGAAGTTCAATAAGCATGATATTTTTTAAGGGCAAAAGTCACGTAGAATACATTTATATGTGCTAGACATAACTATTAATGGTGTAAGCTATGGGGGTAGTGAGTAAGGATCATTCAGTCACTTAGTTGAGTCCTTGGGATGGATTGGGTTCAAGGGCTCATCCTTCAGGCTAGCGCTCTTAGGCATGGGTCTTAGAATCTCGGTGCACCTAAGTTCTAACACTGAGTCTAATTCAATGGTAGGCTAAAGTCACTATATGGCACAAGGATGCTATTAGTGACCAGGGATAAACCTTTATAAAAAAATACATTCAAAGTAAGAAACTATAGAATTTCACATGTAAAACTAAGTCACAAACATATCACAGTGTAGACTATAATGCAAGAATCGACACTCCATTATTTCAATAGCATTCCTTAGTAATTCATTATTTAACATATAGAGTTTAAGATATAAAAGAAAAGGATATGCTCATATTTAACACTACTCATGCCTAGGGACTCACAAGTGAGCTTAGGCTATACATTTTGAATACCTAATCTATTTCTTGTAGATTAAAAAGCAATAATGTTGGCTTTTCATTTCAACAGATCTTCACTACATTAGTCACCACTCTCTCTTATTAAAAAAAATCCTTCTTATATAGGAAACTAAGCATCTCCTTTCTAGGTCAGATGGGCACATGCCAAGTGATGAGCTATTGTTTGTGGTCACTAGTCTACCAGTTCCACTATGCTACCCAAATTGGATGAGCACACATTATATGCAAAACTATTATTGAGGGGTCATTATCTTAGTTATTCCACTCTTATAATACCTTTACTTCCTGATCTTCCATGTATAAGTTCCTATAGGAATGTCCTTTAAAGGGTGGCACCATGTAACCACCTACTAACTAGCATGGGATCCTTGGGGATTCCTCTAATTGGTGCCAAATTTACAAAAGGGAGAAATCATTACAGAAAATTGCCTCATGCTAAGATAGGTCTAGTTGGTGCAGTTTACATAATTGGTATAAAATGGGGCCCAACATTACCCCATACAAAATTACTAGTCCACTTGAGACTAGTCTTTTAGCATATTTAATATGTAGAAATTAGGTATACCCTACTCTAATTCTACCTTGAAGTTCTCAAAACCCTATATAACACCCTTGATTTCTTCAACAACACCATATACTTTAGTTGAGGCATCCTCGAGGGTGAGCATGTCCATTGTTTCTAGTTCATTCTTGAAGGCCTCAAGCCTTTCTCTAGCTCATCTTACCCTACCATCTAAGATATCCCCCTACTCCCTGGCCTTAGTTTGGAAGGTGCAAAATAAATCCTCCATGTCTTAATCCTAGGTCTTTAGTTGGGTGGTAAGAGTGTTGACCTTGCCATTACTTGGATGTTCTTGGTTATTCTCACTAAGAAGAAGTGTTGAAATAAAGCATCTTTATTTTACTTTGCCTTTTTAAGGCACACATCAATGACTACTGCTTGGGTGGAAAAGTTTCAAAATATAGTGTCTACTTCATCTACGGCCTCTTCCATCTTAGTGAAGAGGTCTTTGATCATGTCCAACTTTTTGTTCAACTCTTTCCTTAGGGACTCATAGGGGTCTTTTTGATCCTCAAGTGATGACCTCATCTTAGGGAGTATTTGCTCTAAAAGTTCATAGACTTGGTCAACTTCCTTCATTCTTGAGGTATCCACACCATCCAAAAGGGATGGCTTCACCTCTTCTACACACTCAACTATCTATTTATGTTTGAGCTTTATGGCTTCAACCTCCTTCTTAGTCTCTTGCACTATTTTAATCTAGAATTTGGCATGAACATCATTGATGATGTTATTGCATGCTATTGAGGAGGCCATCCTGATTAGGGTGTTAGCTAAGCACACATGGTTCATGTCTTAAGTATTGATGAGTTGGTAGTCATGCCTTTCCTCTGACTTCTTGGTGCTCTAAATTAATTTTATTAGAACCTAAAATTTAGGGTCATCTATGTAGAAATCTAGCACCGAAGAAACCTGGTGGTGCATCAAGGTCATGACAGTATTTTGTAGCATGTACTCCATCATATATAATTCCTCATCCTCTTTAAAATCCTAATACACTCTTTCCCTATTTCCTATCTCATATTCCTCTCCCTCACTCAATTCTTATTATTCACTAGTGAGTGCCTATGCCAGTGCCTTCTTCTTCTTATTCTTCTTGGGGTTATTCATCAAACTTCCACCCCTTGCCTATTTCTTTTCTTTCTTTAGCACTAGACCCATCATTGTGTTCTTCTTGTAAGGGTTCTTCCATGGACTTTTCCCCCTAGGCCATTTCTTCTTGTAGTGGCTCTTTAGTGCAAGCTTCCATTATGCCAACCTTCTTCTCTTCTTGCCCTAATAGGGCCTATATCTCCTTCTCTATTTGTTTTTCCAAGGTACAATATCACCTTCTTTATCTCCAAGTGCCACTTCAAGGCTAGGTGTACCCATTGTGTAACTTATTCTATTATTTTAGTAAAGATACTAGGGCTCCTTCTCGAGTACTATTTCCTCTTTCAGTTTTGTGCTAGTGACAACATTTTTTTTCTCATTCCTTTATCATCCTAGCCCTTTCTAACTAGGATATCTTTTCCTATCTTTCCTTTCTTCTATCCTTCTCTTCCTTAGCCTTCCTCTCTACCTCTTTTTTCTTCTCCTTTTCCTTTTTGGTTTTCCTCTATGTGGTTTGCACTTCACACTTCTTTTATCTTTCATTTATTTCCTTGGCCTCTAACCAATTGATCTCAACTTGGGACATACCCTTATCCCTCATGGAATTGCACTTTTGTTGTAACCTTAGCACCACATCAATATGACCTCAGTTCAAAACCATGTCTTATCCCTTGTACTTCATTTCTTCTTCTATCGACATGCCTAGATGTGTTACTTCCTTAGGTTCTTCTCCTATTTCTCCTTCCATATTTCCTTCTCCTTTCACCTTTTGTACCTTGCACTCTTCCTCTTTCCTTCATTCTTCAAGCTTGACCATTTCAATGACCTATTTCATGATCTTGGCCTTTTCTATTTTCATTTTACTCATCTAACTCCTATGCCCTTTGCATTTGGGCCGCACTAAAGTTGAGTTTCCTCTATCTCCAACTTCACTTATCCAACTTAGTCTGAGGTGGTAGGGAGGGGTTCCATTCACTTGATGAGGACTCATCATCCTTGGGTATGATGCATGTGCCCCTCCCACTTTCCTCTTCCTCAAAATCCTTTTCCTCTTCTTCCTCCTCTTCCTCAAATAAGATTATCCTTTGTGTCACAAAAGGAGCCTTCCCCTTCTTATTTGTCCCTATGTTAGGGGAAGTCTTTAGCATGAGGTGCATGTGCTTATATGTAGAGTTTGATGGAGATGCTTCTCCTTTTGAAGTGATCTTTAGCCTTAACCACTCCTCTATTTACTTCAAAGTCTCCCCCTTATTTTTCTTTGGATACTTTTTCTTTTTGGTAGGTGTTGGCATTTTTTCATCCTTGATATGGACTAGGGGGTCTTCCTTTTGCTTGGCACTTTGCTTAGTGCTGGAATATTTATTTCATGGCTTCATCTCACAATATGGTCTATGGATGAAGATAAGGATGGTGACCTCTTGGATGGGATTTGTGTCTGTGTGATTTGAGGTATCTTCTTCATCTTCAGTAGCTTTTCTATCTACATTAGGAAATTGGCATCCCAAATTACACCTTTATGCATCTAGTTATTTCATTAGAATGTCCATATATTATGCATTAGGGATACAGTGTAGCATATCCTTAAAGTACCTTGTTAAGAAGGAAAAGGTGAGATTCAACCATCCTAACCTGTTCCCATCCTATAGTGCCAAGTGTACTATGTAATAATGCTACATTATGGCAAAAGATGCCATCTTGAACATACTCTGGGGGAGCCCCTAGAGAATGCACCACTCTAGTCCAAAGGCTTATATATACTTTTTACACTAGTGAATTATGTGAATCTTGTACTTGGGGTTAAAGGTGGTGGGTTAAGTGTAGTTTTTATACTTTTATGTTGGGGATTCTTGGTATTCTAGGAAGACCCAAAGATTATCTTCTCTCCCATCTAGGATCCCAATTTCCTCCATAATGATCAATATGAGGATGGATCCCCAATTGAAGGTGATCTTGGTACTATGACATTTTAGCATGTTTTTCACCATCTCCTCTATAATTAACTTTTTAATGTTAAATTGTACTCCTTGTGCCATTTGATAGGTGATGTATAGGTATGCCTTTGAAACATTAGTCCATCGATTGCCTAGGCAAAATTTGGAACTTATGAGGTGCACCAACACCCTCATGAAAATATCCTCACACTTGTTGATGGGGAATGTGAAACCCCCTTAAAGTAATTGAAAATATTTGCAACATACTCCACCTCTTCATCACTGTCCATCAGTTGATGGATGTCTTGTCTGATATCTAGTAGCCTAGTTATATTCTTAATGAACTATGTTGAAATATTCATGCATCATCCTATAAAATAGATGTAATCCTAATGGACATGAAAGAGTAGGAGATAGATTATTTAATCTAGCTTCTCAAAGTAGGACAACTCATAGAGCTGAGTTATGTCAGAAGCTTTTAACTTGTCTCAAATTGGGACGTCAAACATGGCATCACCTTGTAACATCTTGCACCCTATGTCTACCATCTAGTCCTATCCTAAGTCTTACAAGTGGCTTAACATATAGTGGTTGTAATATTTGAGTTAAAAATTGTATTAAAATGAACACCAAATTTGCCCCACCTAAACCTCTAGCAGAAATTGCATATACTGGTATGACATTTGTTATCACCTTGATGTCTACCTTGGTGATGCTAACTACTTTGATCGACTGCACCTTGGTTTTGGTGGCCATCATCTCCTCTATAATATTCACCCACTTGGGTTCTTACTACAATTATATGGAGATTGATGATTTTTCCTTATTCACCATCTTGAATCTACTTGTGTTGATGATCTGAGCACCAATTTAGGTGATAATTTGGGCAATGGTTCTACCCTAATTGATGATGAAACTTCCAATAGCCATAACTTTTGCACCATAGCTCTGATTGACTCCCCATTTAAACCATTGGAAAGATAATAATGAGGATAATGTGGTGAGATGGCACCAAGATTTGATTGATGAAGTTTGACTCCTAAAAACCTAATTGAAGTACCCAGAATTTTAATTTTAGTAGTGTAGTCTAAAAATAGTAAGTTTCTAAAAATAGTAATTCCTCAAATTCTATATTGTTGTAAATCATGAAAGTTGAACCACTTAATCTCCCTTGATATTGGTGACCTTCCACATCCTCCTCAGACCTTCAAAATGTGTATAATGAATATGTAACCTGAAATAGAAATTAGACATCTCTTCCTGGAGATAAGGATATGGTTGTATTTGCAATATTGAGTAATAAAACATCTCTTCTTAGAGAAATCATTATTACTATGTTATTTTAATGTTCTTAAAATATCTATCAATCAAAACTTCTAAGTTTTTGATTGGTGGTATAAGAGCAGTTTGTCTTGAGAGTGTATGATCTTGAGGATGAGGTTAGGCTACAAGAAGCTTGGGTGGAAAACAATAGAGCTTCAAAACTATCCACTTATTCACTCCAAATGACCTCAAATGGTGGATAAAACCAAGAAATTTTATCCCTTCAAGGAAATGGTGAATGAATCCCTCCAATGGCAATAATCATAGATGCTACACCAATTTTACCAAATTTTCAAACAAATCCTGATGGGAAATTCTAGCTCCTCATCTACACTTCCTAGCTCCTCATCCATGGAACTTCATTTTAGTTCCCTAACACCCTTTGAGTTTCAAGTGAATTTTGATATCCCTAAATTTGAAGGCAAAATCTATGCTTATGTAATATAATTTTTTTTAGATCAAATGTCTTCCTACTTTTCTATAAATAAATTCATTGATAGAAAAAATATCACTTTTTTTATATATTTTGAAAGCATCATTGCTCATGAAAAATTGGTGGGAAGTATACAAAAAGAGGTTTAGTACATATGACATTGGCCTTGAGGTGGAACCTACCTGGGATGATTTCATGGAAGTGGTAAAGGAAGAATGCTATCCCATTGGAGCATATGATGATTTATATATAGTGGCAACAACTTCACCAAGGTAAGGACCAATCTATTGAAGATTACACTGACATTTTTCATTCTCTATTTGAGATATTGGGCATCTAAGAAAGTGAGAAACATAAGACTCTCAAATATCATGGTGGACTACAATGGTACATATGGGGGGAAATGGAACTCTTTAATTTGGAAACCCTCAGTGAGGCATACAAGTTTGTAGTGAAGATTGAGTAGAAGCATGGAAGAAAGAATACAAAGAGTCAGTCTTCAAAATGGAAAAGTGACAAGGAAGGTCAAACATGAGGCCAAAATTAAAATCAAAAGGAGTTTCAAGATAAGAAACCCCAAAAGGGTAAGACTAGAAAATGGTGTGATTACCACCAAACTGGAACTCACTCCAAAGAAGATTGTCAAGCCATGAAGTCACTACTTTATAAGTCAGAATACTCAATATCTACTGCTCTATCTCATACACACCCTATAGTCAAAGATGATTGAAAAAGAGATTGTAGATGTTGAGCCTGATACCATCATTGCTTTATCAAATACTCATGAAGAAAGGCTAAATAACAAGGAAAGGTTATTTCACTCTAAATTATGGGTAAAAGGTAAGCCTCTGCATTTCATTCTTGATAGTGGGAGTCAAAATAACTTAATATTTGCTAAAGTTGTGAAAAATTTAAATCTATCCATGAAGCCTCACCCAAAGATATACAATATTAGATGGTTGAGCCCAAGGAGAGACCTCCATGTCACCCATCAGTGTCTTCTTCCATATGTAATAAAACCTTTCCAAGATGAAGTCTTATGTGATGTGGTCAATATAGATGTTTGTTATGTACTCCTTGGTTAGCCATTCATGCATGATCGACATGGCATCTATGAATCATGAACCTAAAGAATCACCCTCACTCTTGAAATGTAGTGTTATAGGGTATTAGAGGTACCACCTCCCACACATATCTTCCTAATTAGTGCCAAACAATGTAAGATATTGGTGGATAAGACAAAATAATTCATTCTCATAGTGGTCAAACCACAAAAATCCAAGAAGGCCGATGTTGTAGTCCTAACTACACAATCAACACGACAATAGAAGTAAATGAGACAAATCATGGGAACATATGATGACTTATTCAAGTCACCCATGGGAGTTCCACTTCACTTCCAGGTAAAACATTCTATTGATTTGATCTTAGGATGACCTTTTCCTAATAGCCTTGTGTATCATAGATAAGTTTTGGAGATGATGAGATAAAAAGGTAGATTCAGGAATTGATTCAATAGGGTCACATGAGGCCAAGGTCTTCACCCTGTGTCAACTTAATTATCCTGACACCAAATAAAGATGGAACATGGAGGCTTTGTATTGACTATCAAGCCCTGAATAAACTCAATATGAAGAATCACTACCCACTCCCATGATTGATGACCTACTAGACCAAATCTATGGTGTGAAGTTCTTCACCAAAATTAATCTCAAATCTAGGTATCACCAAATTCCCATTGATCCCACTGATGTTTGGAAGACTACATTCAAATCTAAAGAGGGGCTCTTTGAATGGTTGGTTATGCCTTTTGGCTTGACTAATGCACCTGCAACCTTCATGAAGATGATGGATGACATCTTGTGACCCTTCACCAACTCATATATGGTTATCTACATGGATGACATACTCATCTACAACAAAACATGGGAGGAACAATTGCAACATGTTCGTAAGGTGATTCAAACTCTTTGGGAGCACAAGTTCTATGCAAATCTTGACAAATGCACATTCAAAATGAAAATAATTCAGTTGCTAGGGTACATTATGAAATAAAGAAGGGGTCCATGTTGATTTAGAGAAGATTCAAGTTATTCAAGAATGGCCTACACCAAGGACCCTCATAGAAATTCATAGCTTCTTAGGTCTTGCAAATTTCTATCATAGGTTTATTCTTAAATTCTGACATGTTGCTTGGCCACTAACCCAAGTGACTAAAGGAGGAGATAAAGATACATTTTAGTGGGGTGAAATACAATAAAGGGAATTTTAGAATTAGATGAATAGACTTTGCTCATCCCCTATTCTTATCTTTGTAAATTTTCATCAACCTTTTGATTTGATGACAGATGCATCTAAATATGCCATAAGAGCTATCATGATGCAACATGGCCATCCTATTACATATCATAGTGAAACTTTCATTGATACAGTCAAGAATATCTGACATATGACAAGGATCTCTATGCCATTATCTAAGCCTACAAATAATAGAAACACTACATCTTGGGGAAAGAGACGATCATCCACACTAACCATAGACCATTGGAATTCATCTAGATAGAGAAAACTATGAAATGAGAGGCACCAAAAGTGGGCCACATATCTATAGAAATTCCATCTGATAATCAAACACAAAAAGGGCATCTCAAATATGGCCATAGATTGTCTAATCTACCCACCAATTATTGCACTCACAATAGTACATAACCTATGTGGACACAAGACTACCACTTGGGGTGCTCTATATGAAGCAGATCCTACCTTTGTTGATACGTATCAGGTGCTTCAAAAAGGTAAACATGTTTTTGATTTCTATTTGCAATATAATGTCATCTATCACATGGGGCACATCTGTGTTCCATCTATAGATCAATATAAAATGATATGGGAAGCACATTTTAGTATGATAGCTAGACACTTTGGTGTAGAGAAGACATTTGCAGTTCTTCAAAAACACTTCTACTAGCCCCATATGTGGAAGGATGTGGAAAGGTACCTAAAATCTTGCACCCCATGTGTGATATCCAAGCCAAGAAAAAAGAGGCAAGGATTGTACATGACATTTCCATAACCAACCAGGCCTTGGGAATCTATCTTAATGGATTTTATTTCAGGTTTTCCCACTTCAAAACATGGCAAAGACTATATTTTTGCTGTAGTTGATCATTTTTCAAAAATGGCTATCATGATTTCTTGTAAGGAAAATTATATCTATTGAAGAAATTACTCAACTATATTTTAGTCATGTATGGCTCCATTTTGGTCTCCCCAAGTCCATTATCTCAGATAGAGATAGTAGGTTCTTGAGCATCTTCTGGTCCACTCTATTGAAGATGATGGATACCAAGCTAATGAAGTCCATAGCCTTCCATCCATAGACTGATGGTCAGATAGAAGTGGTGAACCACCTGATTGTTCACATGATTTAGATGTATCACTCTAAACATCCATGCACATAGGATGAGGGGCTTCTTTTCATAAAACATGGATACAATCGAGCCTTGTACAACTTGACCATGCACAATCCATTCTAAGTATGTTTTGGGTTCCAACCCATAACACCAATTTATATAGCCATTTCATTCCCCACCATGGAATACACACCTCATGGGAGATTTGAGGTAGAAAAATCAACAAAGTTCATTAAACAAATGCAACACATCTAACAACAGGGTTATGACATCTTGATGAAGATGAATCAGAAGTATAAGCAACACCATGACAAACATAGGATTGCACACCATTTTGATATGGGTGACAAGGTTTAGTTGTAGCTTCAAAAGGAATGACTTTCATGCCCACACAAAGAAATTTGGCCTCTGTGATATGGTTCCTCCACCATCACTAGAAAAGCTGGAGAAAATGCTTTTGAGTTGAACCTACCAGCCTACCTTGGTATGCATCCAATATTCAATGTGGAGCTTCTAAAACCATATAATCTACCTCTATTAGACAATTTAATCATAGAAAAATAATTGGATGTTTATGAACTTGATACATAGAGTTTTTCTCTAGTGGAGGAGGATCAGGTTATGGACTCTTAGATGAATACAATAAGAGGATGCTCTATTCTGCTTTATCGGGTGGTCAAAAGGGGCCTGCTTAGCCACCAAGGTGAGTGGCTCATAGAGAATCAAATTAAGGCACAAATGACACACCTAATGAGGAATATTGATGCAATGGGGACCAATAATTCTCAAGGAGGGGGGAATGATCTAGGCAATAATTTAGGTGACAATTTGAGTGACGGTTTTACCCCAATTGATGATGGAACTTCTAGGAGCCATAACTTTTGCACCATAGCTCTGATTGACTCCCCATTTGAACCGTTGGAAAAATAATAATGAGGATAACATGGTGAGATGGAATAAATATATTATCAATGGGTTTTAACCCCAAAAACCTAATAAAAGTTACCCAAATTTCAATTTTAGTAGTGTATTCTAAAAATAGTAAGTTTTTAAAAATAGTAATTCCTCAAATTATGTATTGTTGTAAATCGTAGAAGTCAAACCACTTAATATCCCTTGAGATTGGTGACCTTACACATCCTCCTCCTACCTTAAAAATGTGTATAAATTAATATGGAACCTAAAATGGAAATCAGACATCTCTTCCTAGAGATAAGCATATGGTTGTATTTGCAATCTTGAGTAATTAAACATCTCTTCTCAGAGAAATCATTTTTATTGTGTTAATTTCATGTTATTGAAATATCTATTAATAAAAAATTCTAAGTTTTGGATTAGTTGAACCTTGGTAAGTGTGTCTTGATGAAGCCTTGAATGGTGGCCAACACTTATGCAATCATGAAATATATGATTGAACCATTGACTGATAGCTTCACTGGCCATTAATGGTAGCTTGGGTGATAGCTACTCATTCCAACTCTATTTTTTGGACACATATATCTCTCTCTAATCCTTCAACTTAGCCTTATTATGAATGTAATATTTATCAATCTGATATTGTTTACTCTAGGTGCCTAAATTGCTCATGTTTTCATTGGGATAGGGTTCTTTCTCTTTGGCTCTCTGGTTCTTGCTTAGGTTTTCTCTAAGTTTAAGTTAGTTTAAACTTTGTAACCTAAAAAAGTTTGATACTTACTATTTTATACCATTCATTCTCATCTATCATCATTAATATAGGATTAATGGTGTATGTACCTTGATTTCTTGGAAAACATGAAAATCTATAAAATTATTGAGAATATCTTATTCTTTATGCATTAAATGCATATCTTTGTGCCACTGCCACCTCGTTGAATGCTCTTAAATTTTTTTTAGTGAAGTGATGTGTGGTTTAAATAGTCACTTCCCACTCATTTTTGGGTGGATGCCAACTATCTTATATTTTTTCCTTCTACGCTTGTATACTTTGGCATGAACTTCAACTTCCTTATGGCAACTTGGGCATAATGCCTCACATGCATGTGATTTAGCCTCAGTTTCACTTTATCTTTTAGTTGCACTCCTATTTCAAGCACACTTCTCTATCTTGGTTGGTTTATTACATTTCATCTTTTCTTGGCCTGTCCTACCCCATACAAATCCCTTGCATTGGCCCTCCAACACCTTGATTTTCTTCTAACTCTCTTGTGCACTGTTAGATTGTACATCTTCACCTTTTGCCTTATGCTCAACCAAGTTGAGAATCTCCAATTTCCTCTTAGGTATCTAGCATAAGCTTATTTGATGAACCTTATTATAATATTATCATTAAGGTAATGCCAAAGCCATTCATTCTTGGGCCTATAAGTGACCTACACTATTCCTCTTGCACACATGTATCTACTACTTCTTTTGCTTATGCCTGGTAAGCTTCACACACCCACCATTTAGATGTCTAGACTTAGGCATCGAGAGGATGCAAGTTCTTGACTCACCTATTTGGAATTATGTGTGAAACGTTAACTAATAATTTATTATGGCCATCGTGCACTACTCACTACCTCTATAAACTATACAAGGAATAAAATAAAGGACAGAATGGTTTGGCTTGCATAAAAATTTATTATGGTTAGTTATACTTCAAATCAAATAGTGACCAAGAAGTCAGAGATTTCATGGCATAAGAACCATCTTATTACCTAAATGGCTTTAGTCAATTGCCATTAAAATGCCCAGGGAGCATTTTTCTAGACAACATGCACAACATGCATGCACCTATCTCCAATATGTGGTAGATGATGTAGGGGCCCATCCACCATATTTAAAAATTTCTTAAGTGATTAAAGTACTTGGAATAATAGAGCAGTAATAATTCTCATTTAGTCAACTACTTATGCTTGATAAGCTTGTCATGCCAATGATTTGGGTATACCTTCTTAATCTACTAAAATTCCATTTGGCTTGGGTGTGATTCTCATCCAAACTCATTAAGTCTTCCAACCTTATGCTTAAATATTCTTGGTCATCTAAGTGACCAATCCATGCAATGCATAAATAGGACACCATTAATTCCATGGGTATAATTTCTTTATCTTCAAACACCAACTAAAATAGTGTAGCCTTGTTCAAGAACTTATATGTCATGTGGTATGCCCACAATATCACTGAAACATAATCATCCCAATCCTTATGACCAATGTCATATATCTTTGTCAGACACATTCCCAAGATTTTTTTGAATTCTTTAGTTTTTCCATTAGCCTAGGGATGATACATGGTGGTTTTATGGTGTGTCACCATGTATTTAATTAGAAGGATGAACACTATCTCATTGATAAAATGAGTACCTTTATCACTAGTTAGACTTAATGGGCACCCATACTGGCTTATGATGTTCTCCCATATGAAGTACATGGTTATTGTGGGTATGCATTCTTTTGTTAGTATGGCTTTAGCCTACTTGGTAAAAAAGTCCATGGCTGGTATAATGTAACTCACCCCTATGTGATGTACTATGGGAGTAATTAGCCCAACAAAGTTAATGGCCCATTTCTTGAATGGTGCCTAGGAAAGAATGGGGATGAGAGGCATCTCATCCCTATGGTTGGTATTTCCATTATATTGGCATAAATCATATACCTTGGCATACTCCTTAGCATCTTGGAATAGGCTTGTCCACCATAAGTCTGATTATAATACCTTGCACATCATTACATCTCTAGTATAATGGTCTCCTATGATCCCCTTATGCACTTATTATAGGATGGAGTCTCATTTTTGTTCCAAAATACACTATAATATGACTTCATCTCTACACAGTTTGTATAGCTCCCCTTCAATGAACAAGAAAGGGGTGGCATGAACCACAAGTTATTTCTTCTCCTTAGTTGACAAGGTCTGGGGTGTAAACCTAAATGTCAAAAAAGTAGTAATCTTTGCTAAATCTTCAAGGATTCATTAGACTCTATATAAATACACATCAAGCATGTCATCCTCAATTATCACTATTACATCATCAGAACTGATGTGGGATAAATGGTCTAGTCCCAAGTTCTGCTTTCCAAGTTTAATGACAACCAAGAATTGTAATTCTTAGAATAGATTAATCCATTTACATATGTGCCCATGTAAAAAAATCTTGTTCATGAGGTATTTGATAACCTCATGATAAATGAAAAAGATGAGTGGGGTTGTTAGCAGATATTGCCTAAATTTTTGTAATGCATAGACCATTGCCAACACCTCACACTCGATGGTGGTGTAATTTTTCTCTACCTATGTCAATTTACTACTTGAAAAGGAGATGGAGTGGCCCATATTACCCTCACCTAGTTACACTAATATGGATCCAATTTCAAAGCTTGAAACATTGACACAAATGTGGAAGGAAGTAGTCTAGTCTATAAATTATAGAATTAGTGTGCTAGCCAAATTTAGCTTCAACATTTCAAAATACTCTTCTTGTGCATCACCTTAGTAGAATAGGCCATCCTTATGCAAGATATCCTATACAGGTGCTATGATATTTTCATAACTCTAGATAAACTTATTTTAGTATCCATAATGGCATAGAAAGGCATGAATGTCTTTCTACACTGAAGGAGTCTAGAGCTAAATTATGATGGCTATCTTCACAAGATAAACAAGAAAACCATCCTTGTAGATGATGTGCTTGAGTAATTTCTTAAAGGGGTTTCAAAGACACACTTATTTAGATTTAAGGATATCTAGAGCTACTTACACCTCTCAAAAATGAGGCATAGATTGTTGTAGTGGTCTTTTATAAGGCCATACAGAGTCTAGTCATCAAGATAAACGTAGAGGAACTTATGGTTAAATTCCTGAAAGGTAGTGATTAATACCTTGGAGAATACAACTAAAACATTCTTGAGTCCAAATGGCATCACATTGTAAGTGAAATAACCACATTTAGTTGCAAAGGTTGTTTTGGGATTATCCTCTTCCTTGATCTGCACCTGATGGTATCCCAAGAAACTATCAGTGAAAGTATAGATTTCAAAACTTATGACTCCATCTTGGACCTCATCAGTGAATGGGGTGAAGAATGCTTCATTGACATAGGCAATGTTTATGAGCATATAGTCAATGTATACCTGTATGTACCCATCTTTCTTGATGCTAATTACCATCAAGATCACCCATTCAGATTCTTGTATAGGGTAAATGATGGTGGTGGTAAGAATTCTATCAATCTCTATTTTCATGCTGGCATGAAGATTGGGATTCATT
This sequence comes from Torreya grandis, assembly GCA_037957365.1. Lineage (NCBI taxonomy): Eukaryota > Viridiplantae > Streptophyta > Pinopsida > Cupressales > Taxaceae > Torreya > Torreya grandis. Next base: position 856,281 of record JARHVA010000744.1, on the reverse strand, counting down.
CGATATAGGTACTTCTTGACTGGCCTTGTTCCATCCACCATCTTGATGCTCATTTTTCCAAGGGAAGGGTAGGTTACCTTTATGTCTTGGTAGCTATACAAGAACAAGTCTTGAAATTCTTTTAATAGGTCTATGATTTATGCCATCTTCTCCTTAGACCAATAAGTGCCTATAGTGGCAATCTTTAGCTTGACTTCTTCATTGATGTCTACTTTAGTGGTCTTAAGTGACGCATGATAAGGCTCATTCTTCTCCTAATGATAATATTCAACTTGCCTTGTCCCCTTAGATGTTTCAATTCAAATATGCATACGATCTTCTCTATCTAGGGCATTGCCATCCATAAGGCACACAAGTTTTATCTTCCTATTAGAGATTTCCAATTATGCTCTTTTTAGGTCTCATCATCTTCTTCACTGGAGTCACTATTGAGTGCTCATTTTTAAAAAAAATTAGAAGTTCTAGTCCTTTCTCCCTACACATTTAACTAAGGCACTCTTCTAGGATGGTAGTGTCTTCAAACACTACCCTATGAATTACTTGCAGTGGCTCTAGTAGTTATAATTTCTATGAAGACAAGGATAAGGTGTACATGAACCTCTCCTTGAGTATCTCATAGTTTCATATCTCATGGCACATTTCATTTAAAATGTACCATGCTCACACCCGTGTTTCCAAAGTCCTATAGAAAGTGTGCACCCATAGTCCTTTTGGCGTACTCTCACCACAAACAGTCCATGTTTCTTCACACAATCACACATACATGATTGGATCAAAATTACCTGAGTAAGTGGGTATGTCCAAGTCCCCATTACTCTTTCCAAACCTATTACATATTTTTGCCTTTACATCTTGCCATGTTGGCAAGTTAGGTCTTTGCACTACCTTCCATCGAGTAATAGTGCACTTCAAGGTATGCACTAGTGAGCCATTCTATCTATTTCCTTGAGGATGAAAGTTTCAATGCCATATACATACCTATCTATAGGATGGTTCCCTTAATACTTTGGGTTTGCTATAATCTTCCCTTTACTTAGCTAAAACACCCTTTTTCTAACCTTTTTGGCATGATGATCCCATCTCTTCTAATTACCCTCAATCCTAACCAATCCCATTATAGCTAGCCTTGGCTCAGCTATGCACACCAAGTAGCACCTTTGGATAGTGACCTTGTAAGCCTCTTCTACCCATCATTCATAGGCTAAATAAATTGTATTAGAGGTTGATTATCCATCCTCCCATTCGAGTATGCCTAGGTCACTAAGGTTGAGCTTCTCGGTGCCCTATGTCATGATGTTGTAAATGTGGTTGATCTCATCCTCAAGACCAATGATTTTCACATATAGGAGCCCTTGGTAACTTAATAAAGGGATTATCACCCTTTATTTTCCATTTTAAAAATTCATGTAGAACTTTTCAAAGTGTATGTCCACATTATTAGCATAACACGATGGCCTGCCCAATAGAATTGGATAGTTGTCCTACTCTACCAACTTGATGACCTCAAAATCAATTTAGAACTTGGTGCCCATGATATATACAATGGTGCCCTTTAAGATCCCAATTAGTTGCATTCAATTTTTGTTAGCCATGCACAACATTTGAGGTGAGGGCCTCGAGGGTGGCCATCCCATCTTCTCCTAGGTGGTTTTGGTCAGAATATTAATGTTGGTGCCCATGTCTACCATTACTTCACAAACTAACCATCGATTGATGGTGGAATCTATTAATAGCTCTTGGTCATACTCTATGTTTTGAGTATGCTTTACCTCTCACACCCACTCCACATGAAACATAGTAACTTAAAGCATTTGACCCATAGCCTCTTCTTCTAATTTCTTCCACATGTGATTCAACAATAAATATTTTAATAACGGTAGCATCCATTCAGTTTAAAAGAGGCATATGATATCGATCAAGTCCTATAATTTGGACTCCGTCTTATCTTCTATGTAAAGTGGTGACCTATGCCTCTAAATCTATGGATAGATGAAGTTCACCCTAAAAATTTTATATTATGCTCATGACTTGTTGTAGGATATCCTTATATTAGATAGGGTTAGGATAGGGCACAATTTTTAGCTCAAGTCACACTATGCACTTAGTGAAACTTAATTCATCATACTCCAAACACAACTCTTGGGTTAAAGTAGTGATTGGATAAGTGGTGAACTCACCTCAAGTTATGGCTTGTTCTTTAGGTGGCTATTTATGAGTTTGTTGTGGTTTGGGAACCCACCTTTATTTTTTAGATTCATGCCTAACCATTGCATTACCCTTGTTAGGCTGACCTTGAGTTAGCTTTTTATACAAGTCTGGGCATTCCTCGACTACATGTGATCCTCAAAAATACCTACACATTAGGTACATGGGACAGTCATGATGATAATGCTTAGTTAACCCACACTTTTAAGACTATTTTGGTGGGAATATTCCTCCACCGCATCCTCCTTGCCCATGCACACCTCCCTGGTTCCCATAACCCATATTGTGTTGGCCATAGTTGTCATTTCCTTGACCTACCTGACCATCATCTATTGTTATCACCTACCTCATGACTATTTCTATATTTTAGCATATCTCATTGATGACTCGATAGTCTATTTTTTAATACATATAATCATCAAAATTTTTGAAATATATAATAGTGTTCACTTGATTGGCTACTATAATAGAGGATGGTTCTAAGAGTTATGTGACCCATGATAAACTTCACAATTGAGAATTAGGGTGTGAACATTTCCTCATAGGCAATTATTATTGTTATTCCCATCCTTTTTGTAGTTTGTGCACCATAACCTATTATGAGTGTCATCTGTTGAACCAATAGTTAGCTTCTATAGTTGAGAAACCATTGAGACAATTTACACCTCCATGAATGGGCTAATCCTGATATTGGTGCTACCTATTGCCTTGACCCAAAAAATGACTTAAATCACTTCATGGGGGTCTATAAAAGTCTTCATAGATAGTGATTTTCTAAATGGTACTAGTAGGCCTCCAACAAACCATTTCACATGTTAGGAGGGGTGAATGTCATACAAAAGCTTAGAGAGAAGAGTTTAAAACCATGCGTCATATAGGTGCACACTCTCAAATAACCCTTGGTTGATTTCCTTGAGTTTTGTAATGCTCTAATATTCAAACTTAGGAATATTAGAGTCTTTCAAGAAGGCTTCCTTTATCATATTATAATCAATCATATCCTAGTTTGGATCAAATTTTTGATACAAGTTATGGGCATGATCCAACAATGTGGTTGCAAATTGAGTTGCCTTGTGCTCAGATTGAGTGATGCCTTGAGCATGCCATTGTAACTTAGATTTAAGCACATGATCCATGTCACATGATACTTGGGCAAGTACATTACCATCTCATAGTAGACATTTTGAGGGGGTGGTGCTAGGTTTTGAGTTACTTGTCCCCCTTGTATTTGTGTTGGAAGTGGCCCTCCAACACCTCTTATTTTAGGGTGAAACATTGACCCTATCATTGTTAGCTAAACTATTAAACTTTTCAATGTATTACCACTCAATTGTGGTACCATGCCATTTATTGTAAGCTATTACACAGTTAGCATAGCTGACATCCTACACACAGGAATGATTACACCTATGTTTAGGGTTCCTTGGTTGGTGTTTGCTTGATTCATCATGTTTTCACTCAATTCCTCATAGAAAATCACTTGCTCAATTACAAAATCTCGATCCAAATATTGAATCCTATCAAAGTCAACATCAATAATAGGGTTAGTTACCATTTTTCTATCTTATGATGGAGAATCTAGTACATAACCTTGTGCTTTAGATTTAGAGGGGATAGGTGATTCTAGAGCATCCTGAGTTAACACATCTTGTAGGAACCCATTACATCCTACACCCAACTACTGATCCCACTCTCTTGGTTCATCCTTTCTCTATTTACATTACTGTATTTCTAGGGATCCTTCCCCATGCCCTTCTCATTTGATACAAGTCCTCTCAACACTTTTAGTGTCCAAATTCTCTATTAGTCTATGCCTTCACTTATTATAGTTTGATCTCTAGAGATCTTAGGTGTCAGGTTTCTTGTCCTCTACCATTGCACCTCACCTACACATCCCCTTCTTACCTTTTACGCTTGCTCATACACATAAGGATTTTAGCCTTCCATTCTTACATTTTCTATAATATAATCCACTAGAAGCTTCTTTAGTTTGATATTGAGTCCTCTTATAAATGCACCCTTGGTTTACGAATAAAATCGTACTCTCTTTCTTTAGGGTATGATATGTTTGACACTATGAACTCTAACATGTAGCTATTTAATTCATTTCTCCACCACTTATCTATAGTGCACATCTAAATTTCATCCAGGCTCTCAAGTCTCTCTATGCACTCTATTATCCACTCAATGTACTAGCCATAGCTTCACCTTATAGAGGTAATATAGGTAACCAACCATCGGTACACATGATTAGGTAGCTTGAAAAAGAACATCTCATACATAATATCATACAAGTTGTTTTACACCTATTTTCTTGGCTCTTATCCTTTACATGTGTTGGATAATAGATTTGTCCTAATTTATTATTACTATATACCCTTTTCTTTCAAGAAAAAATAAGTTAATCAATAAATGGGGAAACTATCAAGAATAGTTCCCCTATAAATTAAGGTATAGATCCCTTTAAGATATTTAATGAATTTGAATTATTCTAAATATTTAGATACACTTTTAACCAAAAAGTGCTTAAAGGTAAACTAACATCCATACATCATTATGCTATGAATGTGAGATTTTATAACATCATTTGGTAATAGAATCCATAGATTCCATCTTCAATAATAACCAGATATAGACATACAAATTGTTGAACCAATAAACAATAAAACATATACAATAAGTTGTCTAATATAAGAGCAATTACCATATGAAAGAAGATCTCACATAGAAAATCCAATTTCAAAATACTCAAATGCACAGATCTAAGTATGCAGTAATTGTTTCTCCTTTTCATTCACAAATGAAAATTATTTTTGATAAAACATCATATATAGGTAATATTTAACTCTAAAACTTCTTGTTTCTTTTTTCTCTTCTTCTTCTATCTCCTTTCAAGCACTAAAAAAAACCACATATATATAGTTTCCCTATTTACCTGATCTTTTAAACCAAACCCAGAGTTAAAGTAACTCTGACCCAAACAGGATTTTAGATTTTTACAAACTCACTTAAAAACTAAGTTTAAATAGAAAACTAATTGAATAACTGAATAAGAATTATGCAAGTAATATTAAGACTGGGAAGATAGATTAGAATCTCAAGATTTGTTTTGCTCAGCTGAGGAGATAAGTTATGCTTTCCAGTCCTGAGATGCTGTAATGAATTCATAGATTTTTAAAAAATTAGGGATGCCGATGTGTTTCATTCTTACTTTCCAGATGTCTTTTTCCCTCCAAAATTTTCCCATATTCTCCAAATGCTCTGGGAGTGTGTCGATGCAGAGATAAAGAAGTGACTCCACCTTAAAAATTTGAGAGAATTTTTTGGTTAATAAGTTGTCACTTTCTTTAATGAAGCTGATCTTTTCCTTGAAGGATTGAATCATAGTATCGATGTATTCATTTGGTTCTCCATCATCCTTTATGTATTTTACATCAATCCACTATAGATTATGTTGTAATTATTGATTGAATTTAGTTATTTATTTGATCATTTTGGTGATTTCAATCCAACCTTGTCATGATACTGAATTCTTCCATTCTACGTTTTTCATACTTACATAAAGCATATCCTCATTTAGACCTATCAAATTATTTTTTGATAAATTTTTTGCTATCCCATACTTTTGTACTTCATCAATTTGATTTATTACATTCATCCATTTTCCTTCATCTTTTATCCATGAAGAATTCTATGTTTTCAAGTCCTTGATGGTATCTGTGGTTTGATCATATATATTTTTTGGTTCATGAATGTATTTTGTACCTTTTTGGAATATGCCATCCAATCAATAATTAAAAACCCTAGCAACCATTTTGTTTTTTTGCATTTGGTCTAGCATCTTTTGATTGACTATAAATTTTGGATCGAAAGATAGGGGCAGTTAGGTAATAAGTTGTGTATTTGGGTTATGGATGGTGTCGATGTACTCTGCCATTGACTACAAGTTCTGTTTCAACTCCATTTTGTCTTTCTCATCTTTCTAAGTTTAGTTGACTATAATTTTGGTGGATGATTCAAGGTGATGCACATCCATAACACATGATGCTGTCCCAAGATCTATCTTTTCAATTGTAAAATATTGAACTGTAGGATCTTGAACTTCTTCATTAGTTATTGGTCAGGTAATTTCTATATTCTAGTTCCCTATGTTAGGGTCGATGTCTACCTTGGATGTTGTTTTTAACTTCTTAGATTTAGGATATTTTCCTAGGTACTTGCTAACCATGCCTTCCAATGGAAATGAAAATGGGACTATTTTTATTTTGTCACTGATTGAAATTTCTAGCCATTTGGGTGTAGAGGCCGATACTTCTTTATCAGGATTTAACTTATCTGAAGGCACATCTAAAATCATCATCAAGTTAGCAAACTTTAAAGCAACCTCTGTCTATTGTTTTGAACTAAACTCCTCTACCATAGGTGAATTCAATTTTTTATCTCCTGTTGCTTCTCCTAAATCTTCTTCAAAATTCAAGTCTATAACTATCCTTTAAGAAATTTGCTTCTTTCTCTTGCTTTTAGTTTTTTATCTAGTGGCATGAGGGGGTAGAATAGTTGTGAGGGATTTCTTAGATTATTTAATGAAATGACTCTTAGTTTTAGGCTTGGAAGTACCTACATCATAGATAGAAATAAGCTGATTAGGAGAGCTTATTGAGGATGGTGATTCAACCATTGATGCACATTATAGTGAACCTTTATTTTGAACTTCTTCCCACTTACATTCCCTCAACCATTTCTTGATTCTCTTTATTACTAGGAGAGTTTTGACCTCAATTCAATCCTCTTCATATTTATCCTAATCAATTTTTGGGATAGGTAATTATTTTATATTTTCAAATTGAGGATCAATCAGTTATTCTTCATTGTCAACTATTCCAAAAATGTTCATATTTAAATTGAGGGTGACTATTTGCCCCAAGGAGAATCTACACCAAAGTATCTTTTTGACCTCAAATTCATCTAAACAATCTTCCCAATAATCCTCTATTTGAGGGGTATGTGAAAACCCTATTCCAAAATCCAAATTATCCCTGGCAAAGCCTTTACTGTCAAATTGGGATCTGGTAGTGAAGTACTAAAAAAATGAATTTTTTAAGATTTGCTTCTAAATTCAAACCATTAGAAACTGACTAACAAGAATAATGTCCAAGTTTAATGGGAAAAGAGATACCATATTCCTTCTTCGTAGAGAACTTATTATCCACATGGGCTAGCTATCTGTAGACTTCTATCAATATGAAATGATTAAAAACATACTTGGGTAGCTTCATAGGTTCACCATCAAAACCCCCAGCTCTGATATAAGTAAATTTGGGGAATTGGATAAAGAAGATACCATAGATACTAATTAGCTGTATTGCTTCATTAGACATCCTCTTATTTATATTGCCTACCAGTTCATAAGTCATGCTTCTAGTAAAAAAATCATTAACACTCCTGTAATTCTCATAGCAATTATGCATCTATAATTGTGAATAATAGTCATAAATTTTGATGTCTTTGACCAAGGGTGCATGAGGTAGCCCTAACCACTATCTCGTAGATGCTAGATGATAGAAGAGATATGAAGACATAAAAAATATTTACTTCCTAAATAATTGTTGAGACTTAGATGCAAAATTCAGCTATAATTTTAGCCTAGTATAAATAATGTTCCCCTTGGAAGATCACCTGGATGAAGAAATACATCTAGTATTCCCAATAATATGCCTGGGAGTTACCCTTTAGCCTGTGCAGTAATACCGTAATATCCTTTACCTCCTGAATCATGTGATTTCTTGTCAATGGTCTGGGCAGTCTTGAACCCCCTTTTTGGAATTTTAATAACTAATTCCTTTCGATTATGCTCTTGTAATTATTATTTTTAATAAGAAATGCCCATAGGAAGAAGTAATATTGAGATTAGAATAGGGTTCTTTGGGTGGAATTCTCATCATAGAAATTAAGGTTTGTCTATCGACATGAGGCAACACATTACCATCTATAGTTCTGATGCACCTATTTTGTGGCTCATATCTATTCATGCACTCTAGAACTAATTCAAGGCACTATACAGCCATGGGGAAGGCCATAGCTTTGACCAAACCACTTTCTACTATATTATTCATCATAAGATTTGGTATAGGATTTTTAACTCTCTCCCTAAAATCTTCTAAGTCATATTGAACCAAAGAGGTATCCCCTAATTTAGGGAGAGGGTAGACGAGACCAAAACCATGCTCGCAACTAGGACAAGCTGACTTCATAGCTACAGATCAAAGGATATAATGAAAAAGAATGATTTAAACTTTTTAAATAATGTCAGAAACTCAAAAGGATTTTTATTTTCAATTAAGAAATGGAAATAGCTTAAAGGAAGAGTCGAACTCACCTTCAATGTATCTGAAATAACTATGAAATTAGGCACCAAAAATCATATACCTTCATGCTATTCCCTATTTGCATCAATGAGTATGTTTGTTTGCTAAATTTGGCCTACTCTATCTTGATACATATATTAATCAAGTCAAATAATTATTAAATAAAATAATATGTACTAAAAATGGTTGATAAGACATGAACTAAGACATATGCATTAATGGCAACCATTCTTCACGTGTGATCTTGACGAATAATGATTATCTGTAACCTCATGAAAAGTTAAAACTTTCTGCTTCATAATGAGTTTTGAATATATTCTCCTCTAAATCTCCCACTAATTTTGACTTAGAGAAAGCCTTAGGGTGAAATGAGAGTATAGTCATTGAACCCTTGAACCATTTGAAACATTAAACTTTTGGAATGTGGATCAACATAAAGGTTCAAAAATATGAAGTAAACTACACAAGCCAACCAATAATCACATGAATTTTCAAGAAACTTTGAACTTTCAAACAGTGAACTACTAAACCGTTGAACTCTTGAACATCAAAAAAGGGTTCAAGTTCAACCAAAAGGTTCAAAGACATAATTGAAATACACAAAGGGACAAATAGTTCACTTTGAGAAACATTGAATCATTGAACCCATTGAAACATTGAACTCTTTAAATTTGAGAATGGGTTCAGGTTTAAAGTTTTTAAATTTCACAAAAATTTGAATAAGGGTGACTCAAAAGGTAACATTGGATCTAAATAAGGACTACATTTTATGGCAAAATGAAGAGAACTTAGAAACTATAGTTACACATAAACTAAAACATAGAGACGAAAGAAAAGAAACAAGACAAACCAAAATTAGGAAAGGAAAACACAACATGCGACAACAAAGGAAAGGCTATGTACAAAATAGGGGACACCTATTTCACAGTCGATACAACTTAAAATCATGTCCATTATAGGATAGGGGTAAAACAACTCCATCTATGTATTCCAATTTATAAGAATTAGGACCTAGTACCTGATGGATTTTGAAAGGCCCTTTCCAAAGTGAATCAAATTTTCCATGTGTTCCTTTAGGTTATCTCCTTCTATCTCATAGCAATACTTTATCTCCTTCCATAAAATTTCTAGGTCTAGTTTTTTGATAAAAAATCTTCTTAACCTTGGTTTGGTGAGCAGTAATTTGATCAATCAAGTCATCCCTTTACTCCTCAATCTTAGTTAAGTACATAAATTTTTTCTCCAAGGAATCTTGAAAATATTGATCTTCAATTACATTTTGTAATTTAGACATAGATAATTCTAGAGGTAATGATAATTGTGCTCTTATCCCATAAACTAGCTCAAAAGGTGCCATCCTTATTAATCTTTTTGGGGTTACCCTATCAGCCTAGAGTACTTCATACAATATTTTATGCTAATATTTGGGATTTTCACTCACTAATTTCCTCATGATAGTTATCAAATTTTTATTACTAGACTCAGCTTGTCCATTCCCTTGAGGGTAGTAATATGATGAGTGAAATTGAGACTTACTATGATCATAGCAAAAATAAGTGAGCTCAATTGAGGAAAATTTGGTGGCATTGTCTGCTATAAGTTAATGAGGGACACCAAAATGTACCATTAAATTTTCTTTGAGAAAATTACACACCACTTTTGAAGTGGTTCTCTTCACAGGGACTGCTTCAACCCATTTTTTAAAATAGTCTATTGCCATTAAAATGTGAGTATGTCCATCACTTGAATGAGGTGAAAGAGGCCCAATAAAGTCCAAACCCCATTGTTTGAAAGGTTTTTCTATAACAATAGGCCTCAGAGGAAATATTATAAGTTATGGCCTTCCTAAATTTTTTTTACATTTTTCATAGTTAGCTACCCATCTGTATGCATCCTTAAACATACCTAGCCAATAATAAAAATTTCTAAGAATTTTGAAAGCTGTGACTGAAGAGAAGTGTCCACCATAGGCTTCATTGTGAAAAACTTCCAAAAGCTTATGTTGTTCCTTATCCACACATCTCAAAAAAGTTCCATCCAGTCCCTTCTTATATAAAACATCATCCTAAATGACATATTTTGCTGCTTTTAACTTCATATTCCTTTTCTCCTTTAGAGATAGGTCACTAGGATAGTCTCCATAAGTAAGATAGTGTGCCACATCTAGGAACCATGGATCTTGTAAACTTACCAATAGGACAGTGGGAAGTTCTTCTTTTTCTTCCTTACTTTCAACAATCAATTTAAACAAACCTTGATATCTAACCAATTTGGTTGGTCTAATATCCAAGTCATATTCTTGAATTTTATCAACACATGTTCCTCTATTGTTCACCCCAACATCTTATTGAGTGAGAATGCTTTTTACAACTGAACTAGGCACAAACACAACAGAATGAGAGTATAGAATGTAGTATCTGAATTGTTTGATATCCTTTACCATAGTGAAAGCTTGCTTCTTAGTTAAATAATACCTAAGTTCATTATTTTTGAGAGGAACACTCATAAAGGCTATTAGGGATTCTACATTCAATGCATTCTTTTGTAACAAGATACTAGACATAGTATGTTCTAAAGCATAACAATAAATAATAACATCTTTTTGAAAATTAAGATTTACTAGAGTAGGCATTTATGCAATTGCTTCTTTAATATATTCATATGCTTTCTTAGTAGTCTCATTCCAATAGAAAGCCTATTTTTCACTCATCATCCCCACAATATGTTTTGTGATTTTAGCAAAATCAGGAATAAACCTCTTGAGGAAGTTGATCTAGCCAAAGAAGGACTTAACTCCAGTCCTATTTCAAGGAAGGCTTAGTTTTTTTATTGCTCTAACCCTTTCTAGATCAATATTGATTCCATCCTTAGAAACTAAGTATCCCAACAACTTACCCTCTGTTACATAGAAAACTGACTTCTGAGGGTTAAGAGATATGTCATGATTCTGACACCTTTGTAAAATGATCTCTAGATCCTTTAGATGATCTTTTATTTTTTTTGGGAAAATAGTCAGATTATCAACATAAATTAAAATAATTCTATCTTTTAGATCTCTAAAGGATGAATCCATCGCCTATTGAAAAGATGCACCAACATTAATTAAACCAAAGGGCATACGGCTATAAGAAAAAGTTCCTTGGGGTGTGGTAAAAGCAATTTTATGTTGATCAGTTATAGCTACACTTATCTGATTATAACCTAAGAATCCATCCAACATGGACATCATTTATGAATTGGCAGCTATTTGCAAGATGTGATCCATTATGGGTAAAGGATAATTATCCTTCATATTGGCTTGGTTCAAGTTCCTAAAATCAACACAGATTCTTATTTCTCCATTCTTTTTATGTACTAGGAGAATGTTTTCCACCCAGGTGGAGTGATGAATGGGATAAATAATCCTATCCTTCAACATTTTTTCAATCTCTTTAAAGATGGCCTCAAAAACCTTTGGATTATAATTTCTTAGCTTCTACTTGAATGGGGTTGCATTTGTTTTTAAAGGAATATGATGCTATAATTACCCACATCTAAAATCCTTGAGGTACATCAAGCAAAGACATCCTTATACCTATTCAATAGATTAGTCAATTTATTTACCTCCTCTAGTAAACAACATCTACCAATAGAAATCCACTTAGAATTAGTTTAACTTCTGATGTTTATTTTCTCATAGTCCCTCAATTTGCTGGAATCCTACCCAAGCTTGCCTTTTGTATATTCATATTGTCAAGTGAATAAATGTTCTAGAGAGACCAATCTTTTAGGGATTTTGTTTCCTTTTAACTGAATTACATCATCTTTTGAGTTGATCCCTGGATCAGGATTGAATTCTTTACATTCTACTTTAGAGCCTTCAAAATAAGTCCCCAAAAACATCTCATCATTTTCTAAGAATTTTCTGATTTGTTTATCATTCTTAAAAACTTGCCAATTTTTAGCATTATCTGGGACATTAGAATGATATATTAGTTCTATTCTATATGAATTCCTTTTGAAATCAGAGTGTGGGAGAAGAAGAGAAGCTGATATTGCTAGAGAATCTACTTGTGTATTTAGATCTCTAGGAATTGCTTCAACAAAAAAGGCATCAAAATTTTCTATCTCATCCCAAGCTCTATTCCTGTAATGTCTCAATCTTTCATTTTTAACTAAAAAATGCCTCTCACCTGTTTAACAATTAATTTAGCATCTCTTCTTTCTTTAAGCATCTTTACACCCTTTCCTTTAGCTTCAATTAACCCAAACAATAAAGCCTCATATTCTATAGTGTTATTAGTGTTTTTAAATTCTAGCTTGAAAGAATTAAAAAAAATTTACCTTTAGGTGAGATCAACACAACCCCTACTCCTGAACCAGTGGTAGCATAACTACCATCAAATTCCATGATCCATAGATCATCTGAATGAATGGACTTTGGGATAGATTCTTCCTTCAAGTCTTCAAAGGAAAGAAAATAGTTACCAAATTTACATTCTTCAAATAAAATCTGAGACTTAGGATCATCAGAAGGGTATACAATAAACTTACATTTAGGTTTAGGTTCTAGCTTGACTTTTTTCTTACCCACTAGAATTGTAGGTTCTGAACAATGTAATTTAATTTTCCCACCTAAATATTTGCAAAAATTCCTACTCAACAACATCCCATAACTAGCAGGAATATCTGTTACAAGGTATACTTTAAGAAACCCCTCCTTTAGAAAAGGTGTAAAAAATTGGTGAAATGTGTAAAACACCTTACAAAAAAATTATTTTTTGTGGCAAAAAAAATAGTTTACAAAGAAAAAATAATAATCTCCATTGGTGAATCATTCATAGTCTCTCAAATAATGTGTAAAATCTGGGCGAATTGTGTTATTTTAAAACCACAAAAAAATTATACATTGGCGAACAAAAAATAATAATCATATTAAAATTTTAATTTTTTGGGCACTAGGAATGGGGTGGGATCGGCTTGTGGCACTTTGCGAGAGATATTTTCATACTATTCTATCATGCATACATCCCTTCATGCAGCCTTCATACCTCCTATGATGTCTCCTTGAAATCTTGAAACCCTAAAATATGGCTAAGTTTGAAACCCTGGAATCTGACTAACTCTGAAATATGATAGGATCCACCAAAACCTAGAATTTGCATTATAACTCCTAGCGGTCCGAAACCCCTCTCAAACACCCTGAAAGTATATAAATAAAATATAACTTAAAGTATAAGAAACTAGATGTCCATTATAAATGTAAACTTATACTTTAATGTTTATTTTATTTCTATACTGTTCGCTTCAGAAAAAAAAGGGTTATTGAATGTCTCATTGCTATTTTCTTGAATTCGGATTTATACATATTACAAATGAAAGTGTGTTGGCGAAACGAGCCGACTCCTCCACTTCCCATAACGTGAAACTCAGCGAACATTCCACATTAAGCGCTACCTAGTCGGCTGTGTGAAAGGCGAATACTGATAGGCAGAAACTCAAACAAAACATTTGCCTTGGCGATTACAAAGCTAGGCAATCACAAAACCCAAGAAAGCTTGGCGACCAGGAAACCATGGAATGGCATAGAAATCGCCAAAAAACACACTGACAAAATGTAAAATTTGCCAAAATATGAATATTCACCACTAAAATATTCCCTGATCTGCTACCAAGATAGTCAATTTCACCTTTTTATTAGGATAAGATGTAAGAGCAACTCGTGCATCTTTAATTTGTCCCAGCAAATAAATATATTTACCATCCATGGAGTAACACCTACTAAATGTTTTTTAAAAGATAAGCCTAGGGATTTAGCTACAGAAGAAGACATTATATTATTAGAAGCACTGGAGTCTATGATATAATTACTGAGTTTATGACCATTTATGAACAAATAAACATAAAATGGGTTGAGTTTCATATCATCCATATAAGAAGTATCATCAGATGAATTGAGGGTCATTCTAAGAGTATGCATGGGTGATTCAAGTGGAGAAGCAAATAATTGGGTAATGGGAGACTTAGTATTAACATTTAATTAACTCTTAGGTTTAACTTGTATAGGGCCATTCTTGACATATTTAACTAATTTTTCAAGTTCTTTGGGTTTTAACTTGAGGTATTCAACAGGGAATATTTGAATCTTTACAGACTTAAAAAATTCTAAAATATCAAGATAAGTCTCACGATCATTTCCATGTAATAATTTATTTTCCTGGGTCTTCAGATTAGCATAAGAGGTTCTAGTAAAAGGTTCCATACCTTTAATGGGTTCTTCTTGAGTATTAGAAAATATTAGATTCTTCTAACTTCTGGTGAGGAAAACACATGAAGGATCTTCAAGAGTAACTAAGGATCTTCAATTTATTCTAATGAGTGTATTTAAGAGTCACTAAGTTTCTCAAAGTTCCTTTCTTCTTCAGTAATCTCCCCCAATACATCTTGAGTAGCAGCCATTTGAGCATATCTAAGCATTTCTAGACAAGAATTTCTATCATGATTAGTAGTCAGATGAAAGGCACACATATTCCCTCTCCTAGGAGGAGCTTCAATAGCTAACTTTGGTTTTGTTGATGTGAGTTGCAATGTCTTACCAATATTCATCTATTGATTAAGATTTCTCCTATTGATATCTTGATATGGTTGTTGAAATGGGGTATTAGCTTTAGGCATTTTCCTTTTTAGGGCAATCATATCATTCACCAATCTTTTGACCATAGGATCTGTAGAATATGAAGGATGAGTATTAGGTATTTGGACTTCTTTCTTCCTTTTTGTAGCCATAATAAGATCATCTTCTAAACCAACCAGCAAGGTTTGAGTAGCTGTCAAGTCAGTAATTACACCTCTTCTAAGATAAAATCTAATATCAAGAGGCATAACATTAATAAAGAAACATTTCTGATTCTTAGCAGTTGGTCTTTTAGAAGTTGGGATTTTGTGCACAATTCTATTAAATTTGGCTATAAATTCCCTCATGGGTTCATGTATCTCCTTCTTGAGTTGAGTCAATTGAGCAAGAAGGGAATGTTCATCTTCTGTGATCTTGAACCTATTTTCAAACCCAATTTACATATCATTCTAGTTTGTAATTGATGAATCAGTTAGATGATAAAACCATTATGCTGCAGTATAAGTTAGAGTTTACACAAAAAGCCTTATGGCTACATCTTGATGTTGCACGCCTAACACACCACATGCTACTGTAAAGGCACTCAGATGATCCTCTAGTGATTGTCTTCCATCTCCATTAAATTTGGGTAAATTTTCCCTTGCATTTTTAGGCACAGGATTTAGGTTGGCCCCTAAATTTAGAGGTCCTATAGCTACTCCCCAAGGTTGGGTCATTGGAAGAAAATTTATGGTAGAAGGAAAGATAGTACCAGAAAGAGTTAAGGCTTGATAGATAGAGGATGTAGAGGGTTTATGAGGGCTAGGAGGTCTACTTATAGTTTTTATAACATGGATAAAAATATAAGGAAAATTTAGGCTTTGCAATATTTGAAAAGTAGGATCTTCAGTTCCCTCTCTTCTGAAAGATCTTGTGTACCTTCTACAATCCAAATTATAATTTTGTGATTGGATAGGTAGTTATTGGTTTCTAGGATACATTTTACACTTGTCTCTTCCTTTGCTTGAGTAATAGTAATCTCAAATTATCAGCCAATTCTTCTTGTTTTTCTAATAATCTGCTTGCCCTCCTATAATCATTAAAATTATGATGAGTGTTCCAAGTAAGGGTATTTAACTAACCAATTATATCTTCTTACTCATCTTGAAAACCAAGATTAGGTTACAGAGTAGGAATTATATCTTGATGTGGAAGCACCATTGTTGCTTCATATTAAGGTGACTAATCTTTCAACAAAGACTGTTCGATCCCCAATGGAGTCACCAAAAACTATTGGCTAACAGATTTGTCCTAATTTCTTCTAACTCTATACCCTTTTATTTCAAGAACAAATAAGTTAATCAACAAATGGGTAACTATCAAGAATAATTCCCCTCTGAATTAGGGTACATCTCCTTTTAAGATCTTTAATGAATTCAAATTATTATAAATATTTAGATACACTTTTAACTAGAAAGTGCTTACAGGAAAACTAACATCCATACATCATTATGCTATGAATGCAAGATTTTATAACATCATTTGGTAATAGAATACATATATTCCATCTTCAATAATAACCAAATATAGACATACAAATTATTTAATGAATAAACAATAAAACATATACAATGAGTTGTCCAATATAAGAGCAATTACCATATGAAAGAAGATCTCGCATAGAAAATCCAATTTCAAAATACTCAAACGTATAGATATAAGTATGCAATAATTATTTCTCATTTTCATTCATAGATGAAAATTGTTTTAGATAAAACATCATATACAGGTAATATTTAACTCTAAAACTTCTTGTTTCTTTTTTCTCTTCTTCTTCTATCTCCTTTCAACCACTAAAACACACACACACACACACACACACACACACACAGACACACACACACACACACACACACACACACACACACACACACACACACACACACACACACACACACACACACACACACACACACACACACACACACACACACACACACACACACACACACACACACACACACACACACATAGAGCTACCCTAATTACCTGATATTTTAAACCAAACCTAGAGTTAAAGTAACTCTGACCCAAACGAGATTTTAGTTTTTTACAAACTCACTTAAAAACCAAGTTTAAACAAAAAACTAATTGAATAAAAGATTATGCAAGTAAGATTAAGACTGGGGAGATGGATTAGAATCTCTAGATTTATTTTGCTTAGTTGAGGAGATAAGTTACGCTTTCCACTCGTGAGATGCTATAATGAATTCCTAGATTTTTGAGAAATTAGGGATGCTGATGTGTTTCATTCTTACCTTTTAGATGTCTTTTTCCCTCCAAAATTTTCCCATCTCTCTGCATGCTCTAGGAGCGTGTCAATGCAGAGATAAAGAAGTGACTCCACCTTTGAAATTTGAGAGAAATTTTTAGTTAATAAGTTATCACTTTCTTTAATAAAATTGATGTTTTCCTTGAAGGATTGAATCATAGTATTGATGTCTTTTTTTGGCTCTCCATCATCCTTTATGTATTTTACATCCATCCATTGTAGATCATGTTTTAATGATTAAGTGAATTAAGTTATTTATTTGACCATTTTGGTGAGTTCAATCCACCCTTATCGTGATACTGAATTCCTCCATTCGATGTTTTTCTTACTTACATAAAGCATATCCTCATTCAAACCCATCAAATTTTTTTTTGATAATTTTTTTCCTATCCCATAATTCTATACTTTGTCAATTTGATTTATTACATTCATCCATTTTCCTTCATCTTTTATCCATGAAGCATTTTATGTTTTTAATTCTTTGATGGTATCTATGGTTTGATCATATATATATTTTAGTTCATGAATGTATTTCATACCTTTTTAAATGATGTCATTTAACCAATTATCAAATGCCCTGGTAACTATTTTGTTTTTATGTATCTGATCTAGCATCTTTTGATTGGCTGGTGATTTTGGATCGAAAGATACGGGCATTTGAGTAATAGGTTGTAGATTTGGGTTATGGATGGCATCGATGTACTGTGCCATTGACAATAAGGTTTGTTTCAACTCCCTTTTGTCTTTCTCATCTTTATAGGTTTAGTTTAATATCCTTTTGGTGGATGCTTCAAGGTGATGCACATCTACAACATGTGATGTAGTCCCAAGATCTATCTTTTCAATTGTAAAATCTTGAATTGTAAGATCTTGAACTTATTGATTAGTTATTGGCTGGGCAATTTCTACATTCCAATTCCCTGTGTTAGGGTTGACATCTACCTTGGATGTTATTTTTAACTTCTTATATTTAGGAGTCTTCCCTAGGAACTTTCTAACCATGTCTTCTAATGGCAATGAAAATGGGACTATTTATCTTTTGTCGCTGATCAAACTTTCCAACCATTTGGGTGTAGAGGCTAAGACTTCTTTGTCAAGATTTAACTAATTAGAAGACACATCTAAAATCATCATCAAGTTAGTAGAATTTAAAGCAACCTCTATTTATTGCTTTGCACTAACCACCTCTGTCATAGGTGAATCGGATTCTTTATCTCCTATTGCTTCTCCTGAATCTTCTTCAAAATTCAAGTCTACAACTATCCTTTCAGAAATCTACTTCTTCCTCTTGCTTTTAGTTGTTGATCTGGTGGCATGAGGGGGTAGAATAGTTGTGAGGGATTTCTTAGATTATCTAATGGTATGAATCCTTCTAGTTTTAGGCTTGAAAGTACTTGCATCATAGATAGTAATAAGCCGATCAGGAGAGCTTATTGAGGATGGTGGTTCAACCATTAATGCACATTGTAGGGAACCTTTATTTTGAACTTCTTCCTAGTTACATTTGCTCAACCATTTCTCAGTTCTTTTTATTACTGGGAGAGTTCTAACCTCAATTTGATTCTCTTCATCTTTATCTCAATCAATTTTTGGGATAGGTAATTATTTTATCTTTTCAAATTGAGGATCGGTCAGTTGTTCTTCATTGTCAACTATTTTAGAAATGTTCATATTTAAATTGAGGGTGATTATTTTCCCCAAGGAGAATTTACACCAAAGAATCTTTCTGACCTCAAATTCATCTAAACAACTTCCTAATAATCCTCTATTTGAGGGATATGTGAAAATCCTGTTCTAAAATCCAAGTTATCCTTGGCAAAGCCTTTACTATCAAATTGGGATCTGGTAGTGAAGTACTAAAAATTAAATTTTTTAAGATCTACTTCTAAATTCAAAGCATTAAAAATTGACTAACAAGAATAATGTCTAAGTTTAATGGGAAAAGAGATACCAACTTCCTTCTTCTTTGAGAACTTCTTATCCACATGGGCTAGCTGTCTGTAGACTTCTATCAATATGAAATGATCAAGAATGTACTTGGGCAACTTCATGGGTTCACCATCAAAACCCCCAACTCTGATATAAGTAAATTTGGGGAACTGGATAAAGAAGCTACCATAGATATTGATCAGTTGTATTGCTTCATCAGACATTCTCTTGTTTATATTGCCTACCAGTTCATAAGTCATTCTTCCAGTAAAAACATTCCTATAATTCTCATAGCTATTATACATCTGTAATTGTGAATAATAGTCATAAATTTTTATTCCTATGACCAAAGATGCATGAGGTAGTCCTAACCACTATCTCGTAGATACTAGACAATAGAAAAGATATGAAGACACACAAAAATATTTACTTCCCAAATAATTAATGAGACTTAGATGTAAAAATTTAGCTATAATTTCAGCCCAGTCCAAATACTGTTGCCCTTGGAAGACCACCTAGATGAAGAAATACATCTAGTCTCCCCAATAATATGCCTAAGAGTTACCCTTTAGCCTGTGTAGTAATACCATAATATTCTTTACCTCCTGAATCATTTGATTTCTTGTCAATGGTCTAGGTAGTCTTGAACCCCCTTTTTATAATTTCAATAACCAATTCCTTATGATCACATTCTTGTAATTCATTTTCTTTAATGAGAAATGCCCATAGGAAGAAGTAATATTGAGATCAGAATAGGGTTCTTTGTAAGGAATTATCATCATAGACATTAAGGTTTGTCTATTGACATGAAGTAACACATTACCATCTGGAGTTATAATGCACCTATTTTGGGGCTCATATCTATTCATGCACTCTAGAACTAGTTTGGGGCACTGTACAACCATGGGGAAGGCCACATCTTTGACCAAACCACTTTCTACTACCTTCTTCATCATAAGATTTGGTATAAGATTTTTAACCCTCTCCTTAAAATCTTCTATGTCATATTGAGCCAAAGAGGTATCCCCTAATTCAAGGAGAGAGCAGATGAGACTAGAACCATGCTCATAACCAAGACAAGCTGACTTCTTAGCTACAGATCAGAGGATATAATGAAAAAGAATGCTTTGAACTTCTTAAATAATGTCAAAAACTCAAAAGGATTTTTATTTTCAATTAAGAAATGGAAATAGCTTACAAGAAGACTATAACTCACCTTTAATGGATATAAAATAATTGTGAAATTGGGCAATAAAAATATTATACCTCCATGTTGTTCCCCATTTGCATCAACTAGTATGTTTGTTTTCTAAATTTGGCTTTTTCTATCTTGATATAGATATTAATTAGGTCAAATAATTATTAACTAAACTAATACTTTCTAAAAATTATTGGTAAGACATAAACTAAGACATATGCATTAATGGCAAGCATTCTTCACATGCGACCTTGATGAATAACAATTATCCATAATCTCATGAAGAGTTAAAACTTTCTACTTCATAATGAGTTTCGGATATATTCTCCTCTAAATCTCCTAGTAATTTTGACTTAGATAAAGTCTCAGGGTGAAATAAGAGTACAGTCATTGAACCCTTGAGCCATTTGAAACATTTAACTTTTGGAATGTGGTTCAACCTGAAGGCTAAAAAATATGAAGTGAACTACATAGATCGACTAATAATCACACAAGTTTTCAAGAAACTTTGAAACAGTGAACTATTGAACCATTGAAATATTTAACCTCAAAAAAGGGTTCAAGTTCAACCAAAAGTTTCAAAGACAAATGAAATACAAAAAGGGACAAATTGTTCACTTTGAGAAACATTGGATCATTGAACCCATTAAACCATTGAACTCTTTAAATTTGAGAATGGGTTCAAGTTTAAAGATTCAATTCTTTAGAAATTTCACAAAAAGTTGAATAAGGGTGACTCAAAAGGTAACAACATGTAGGAATATTTCTACATGAAACTATCTTCCACTTGATTTAGTCATTGATCAATGTTCTTGAGTTATAGTCAGAGTGTCACTCTATTGCACCATTAAAATTCAACATGTGTCCTAACAATAGAACCAAAATGTTGTAGAAAATTTTGTTAGATTAGCTTTTATGCTTGGTCCTGTGCTTAACAGTCAGGTTAGGTTAGTTCTATGCTTGTTATAGCTAAGTGCAAGCATAATAATTTATAGTGTACAACATTTAACACAATATTGTACTGGCATCATTTTCACATAAGGCACAAGCCTTGTGCGCTCACCTGAAGTGAAGTAAAAAATGGACTAGGCCCATGTTAGGCTAGTTGATATATGGTGCAACTTGGGTTTTAATGAGGTTTAGTCATTGGTAAGATGGTTTCAGATGGCTTGTCAGTGCTAGGCTATTCTATGGAAGTTCAATAGGTGTGCATCTTTTTAAGGGCATGAGTCCTATAAAATATGTTCATATGTGCTAGACATAGCTCTTAATAGCACAAGCTGTGGGGGTGGTGAGTAAGGATCATTTAATTTTTTATTAAAGTCATGGGAATGGCTTGGGTTTAAGGGCTCATCCTTTAGGGTAGCACTCTTAGGCACAAGTCTTAGAGTCTAGGCACACCCAAGTTCTAACACTTAGTCTAATTTATAGGTAGGCCAAATTCATTATATGGCATAAAGATGCCATTAGCAAATAGGGATAAAAATTTATAGAATAATACATTCAAAGTAAGAAACTATAACATTGCACATATAAAACCAAGTCAAAAACATATTATAGTGTAGACTTTAATGTGAGAATCAACACTCCATTATTTTAATATAATTCCTCATTGATTTATAGTTTAACATATAAAGTTTAAGATATAAAAGCATAGCATATGCTCATTCTTAACACTACTCATGCCTAGTGGCTAATAGGTGAGCTTAGGCTATACATTTCAAATACCTAATCTATTTCCTGCAGATTACACAACACTAATATTGGATTTCCATTTTTAAGAGAGCTTTGCTATATTAGTCACCTCTCTTTATTCTTAAAAAACAAGCCTTCTTATATAGGAAATTGGGCATCTCCTTAC
The DNA here is from genome assembly GCA_037957365.1 of Torreya grandis. Taxonomy (NCBI): domain Eukaryota; kingdom Viridiplantae; phylum Streptophyta; class Pinopsida; order Cupressales; family Taxaceae; genus Torreya; species Torreya grandis. The sequence goes on along the minus strand of JARHVA010000744.1, from coordinate 833,799 downwards.
CATGTCAAATGGGTGTGTGCCAAGTGATGATCTATTGTTGGGGGTTGCTAGTTTATCGGCTCCACTACATTACCTAGGTTGGATGAGCACATGTTGTATGTTGAGCTATCATTAGGGGTCACTATCTCACCTAATCCACTCTTTTGATACTTTCACTTCTTGAGCTACCACGTACAAGTTCCTATAAGAATGTCCTTTGAAGGGAAGCACCATACAACCACCTGCCAACTAACATAAGATCCTTGGGGATTCTTCTAGTTGGTGCCAAAAGTATAAAATAGAGAAATCATTGCACATAATCACCTCATGCCAAGATAGGTCCAGCTAGCCTGGTCCATGTAGTTAGTACAAAAGGAAAGGGGGCCCAACATCTGGAATAAGATGTCATGGCTTCCTTACATGACTCACTCAACAAGATTTAAAGGGCCAATGCTACTTCTCCCACTTATATTATTATGATCTATCTATTTTCAATTCATTGTTTTATTGTTTTCAAATTTATATTTTATATTTTATTTATGCTCAAGTCATTGTTTACTAGTTTTGAACTTGGGAGTTTGTATTTTATTAAAAAATTATCCTTGGCTTAATATTTTATTTACGATATTATTTAGTGTTATGTGATATGATATATTTTTAGGTAAGATCCATTAATGATCCCTTGCTACTCTGCTCCTGCTAATGTTTGAATTTTATTGCATCGATTGGTAATATATTTATGATGATGTATGTTCCCAAACATTTGATTTTTAATTTCCATGATTTGTTATGTTTACTATCATAAATTAAGACAGTCTCATTCATTAAATTTATTATACTTATAATTTAGGTCATGCCATGCATTCCATCATCTTTTTTCCTAAGCTTGATTGTACATTACTAGGAGTATTTTTTCATATGGCTATTCTAATTAAGATTGGTATAGTAAATTCCATTGGTATCATACCTTCTAACCCATAAACTAATTTAAATGAGTAATATTTTTTTAATCATTTTAAAGTGATGCGGTATGCCTAGAGTATGGCAGGTATTTTTAGGTCCAAATATGTGACATTAAGATTACATGTATTCATTAACACCTTCTCAAATAATTTTAAAAATGATTACACCATTAAATTTTATTTTGGATGGTAGGGTGTACTTTATTTATGATTTATTAGGAAATGTTTTTGTAATTCAATAATTGTTGATTTAACAAAATGTTTCCCTTGATCCCTTGTTATGTTTAAATGACATCCAACCATGTAATGATATTTTCATGGATGAATTTTACTAAAATATTCACTATGGTGTCTATATTTGGCATAAATTCTACCCATCACATCAAATATTCAATTTTTGTGATGATGAATCAGGCTTGGGATCTTCTTGTCATGGGTTTAATAGGTCCAATAAAATCAATTACTTATTTTTTGAAAGGTTCCAATTTATTTATTGGTCTTACATCTCATCTCTTATAGTTGGATTCCATAATATTCGAAGAATATTTCATTGATGTGCATATAATTGATCATATTTAAAAAGGGTAGGCCACAATAATCTAATAAAAAATATTTTTCATGTAGTCCGATCTCTTGTAATATGCCCACCCATAATTCCTTTGTGAGCTTTCTTAAGTATATTATGCCACTCATGTTGTATCATCTCTCATCTCAATAATTCATCAATACCATTTTATATAATTCACCTTCAATTAATGTGAAAGGAAATGCTTGGATAATCAATCTTTTCTTATCCATTTTTAGTAACCTTCTGGGAATTACTTTGTCACCAAAAATTATAAAATTATCTCCATGTCTTTTCAGACTGATTCTTTATAGAATAGATGTGATCTTGAGAATTATTCATCTATTAGTCCTTGATTTTATCAATTATATGGGTGGGATAGATTATCATTGCCATTGTTTAGTTTTACTAGTTTAAAAATGATAGCAAAACAAAACTCTTTAGACAACATTAACCATCTATATATTCTCCCCTAAATCACTAGTTTATTTAGGATATATCTTGATGACTAATGATCAATATATAAAAATATGGTGTAGAGAGTAAATAGTGTCTAAATTTATAAAGAGTATACACCATTGCCAATTCTTTTCTCTCCACAGTGGAATAGTTTTATTTTTTTTGTCCAATTTCCTATTCATAAATGATATTGAATGATGTATGTTGCCTCATGGTTGTGCTAGTACCATGCCTATCACTATTTCTAACATGTAAACATGTACATAGAAAGGAACCTTCTAATTTGGAAATATTAATATTAGTGCATTGATCATTTTAGTTTCTAACATTTTAAATATGTACTGACATTATTTATTCCAATCAATCACTTTTTTAATAATTTTGCTATTGGTGCACTTATCACAACGTAAACTATGATAAACTTATATTGATATCTTGTGTATCCTAGTAATGTATAAACATATTTTTTTATTTATGGTAGTGGAAAGTTGACAATTATTGTTATTTTTAGGGGATCAATCATCAAGCATTATATACAAATTATGTGACCCAACAGTTTCCCAAAAAACATATAAAACATGCATTTTTTTAGGTTTAAAATCTATTTACAACATGAAACATATTTAAAACACAAGTATTAGTTCTTGGATATGGTCCTTGAGTAATCCATATACAATCCAATCATCCAAGTATACTTTTATAAATTTATGGATGAAATCTTTAAATACATTGATCATCATTTGACTAAATACAACTGGGGAATTCTTTAGGTGAAATGGCATGAGTTTATACATAAATGAACCCAATTTTATGATGAATGTTATCTTTGGTCAGTCCTATTTTTTGATCTAAACCTAATGATACATAAGGAATCCATTTGTAAATGAATATGCCCATCTTCCTAAAATATTTTCCAATCTTATTTGGTGAATGGTGTTGGAAATGGGTCATGAATGCAAGCTTTATTCAATTCTCTAAAATCAACACACATTATTATTTCTCATGTATTTTTATTTCAAACGACCATTGAACTAATCCATTATGCATCTTCTACCAGTTATATAATTCTCATGGCTAGCATTTTATCAAATTTTATTTTTATTTTTATTTTCATATTAGGATTTAGTCGATAAAGTCTCTTTTTTCATAACTCAAGTTTGATATGATGGAGTTATTTGAATTTATTGTGAACAATGTCTTCATACTATTTTTGTAGTTTTACAATTTCTAAGATTGTTTATTCTTACCAATAATCTCTAATTTTTGAAAATTTAGGATTTCCTTCATGTACTATGTTTTATTTTTAGATTTTTAATGGCTATTAAAAATAACTTGTTTTGTATTCATCACTTTCAACTAGTTCTCTTTCCCATTATTAAATATTTTAGTCAATGTGATATGGATTGTTTTATGTGTCTTTTTCATGTTCTTTTTTCTTTATTTTATGACATATTTAAGGGAATGGTTTCATACAATGTATCTAAAACTTTCATTACTTTTGGAATCTCTAATTTCTCTTTTGTTGTATTATTTTTGATTTGTGATATGGTGCCTTCTTCTAGTTATTACATAAAATATTTAATTTTTATCATTGTGCAACATAATATTTAATTTAGATCCTAGAAATTAAATGTGCAAAAAAAAAAAAAAAACTTAATGATCTAGTCTCAATTACGAGTTTCTCATCATGTTTCCTAGTGCATATAATATGCTCATGATATGTGAATAATATATAATAAAAAATTTTGGCCCTAATTTTTGGTTTAGTTTCTCTAATATGCCTCCAATAGTTTTCACATTTGTTTATATGTTTATGTGAAATTTCTCGGCCTATATATTATGTAAGATCCTTGAATTTCCCTTCATCTTGAATGTATTGTGTCTCAAGGAGTATTAACAAGGTATTCCAATTATTGATGTGTTCCTTATGTTTTTAACACCATATTATGAAATTTATAATGGGTGTATAATCCAAGGATTCCAATCTTTCCCTCTCATTAGGAATGACTTTATCCATCTGGGCTAAGTATGCTCTTACATTGCCAATCCCCAAGAATGTAAGTAAAATACTCTGTAATGCCCCCTTTCCTAACCAAAATACATTTTTTATTTTATTTTGGGGTTGTATTTTAGTCTTACATTTTATTATTCCCAAATATTACTCTTCCTTATTACGTGTGGGATTTTCTCTTCCCTTAACTTTAGTGAAAATTTTGATTTGCCATATGATTGGTATTGTCACTATGTATTTCTTTGTTTCATTTCCTATTATTATACTGTATTTATTCTTTCATTTTTTCCTTATGCACAAAATAACTTCTTTGATGTTTTGTATGTTGAGATTTATTTATTCCATGGCATTGTTCCTTCTTATCATGATATTCATTAGTTTGTTTTGTTCTGTGGTATTTTATGTTGACTTATTTCTATCATATGAATTATCCTACTTGTAATATAACTAAATTGTATATGAAATGTTATCTATTTAGTTTGTGACATAAGTTATTTGTTCTAAAATATTATGTATGTGTTCCAAAATCTGATTTATTAAGTGGTATTTTAAATCATTCTTATCATAGTATTTCTTATTATGTCTGCATCATCTTTCCAAGTCTCTATAGTATCATGAAAAATCTGTTCTTATTCATCTACTATTGAGTGATATTTAGATCTAGTTTCTTCATCATCAGTTGAATAGTACTTTTCCTCTTATATTATTTATTTTTGGTTTGGAATATTTAATTATTTTTTAAATATTTTTATGGGATAGTAATTTGAAAACTCTTATTTCTAGTGCCCCATAAAACCAAGATTTGATATCTTATTTAGTATTGGACTCAATTTATTCATTCTCAACAAAATTTATTTCCCCATCCTAATTGGGTTTAAAGTCTTTGTCAAAATGTGTTACCTTCCCTATAACATAAATACCTTGAAGATAATCAAAATATTTATCCTCATCCTTGTTCTCCAATACCTCTTCAATCTAGGCTTTTTTCATACCTATTTATAGTGGGATATGGGCCATGATGCCATTAACTTCAAGCATAATTTCCTCATCTTCACAATTGAAAATTACATTACAATCTGTGAACCATCCTAGTGCAAAATGTATAAAATATGATGGAGTTTTATGGAAACATTCCATCACATAAAAATTATAATATCTTAGTTATTCCCATAAATTTTATCTCTAAGCCTTTTAATACTCCAAGTGGTTCTTTAAAATTATCAATGACCATGACACTACCATAATCAACTCAATGTAGTTTAGGTTTTCTTAGCGATTTCCATTTTTTTTGAAATAATGTTAACATTTACTCCTAAATCCAATAATGCTTTTGTAAATTACTAACCTTCTACCTTAACATATTAGTATAAAATTGAATTTTTCCATTCTATTTTTGTGAAAAACACATACTTTTTTTGTTAGTCTTTTCTATTCTTTGTATATGGTATGTGCATTTCTATTTATTCCACCATCTCTAGAACTGGTGCAGTTTTTATAATAATGATTTATCATTGATCATTTTTGAAATTTTATTCAATACAATCATTTATTCTTCCTTAAAGTAATTTTTATTATCCTCTTCATTTTTATGAGTGTTTTCAATTATTTTTTTAGTTTATTTTACTATTAAATTTCTTTGTCACTCTCATCACTTGATACATCTCCCCAATCTTTCCCCTTTACATTCATTCTAGTGAAACTCCTTGTGATAATGACTAATTTTCCATTATATGTGGTTTTTTTGGTGTTTATTTTCATCATAGATTTTTAATTTCAATTTCATCTCAACTCTTATTTTTATTTCATATTTTTTGATATTATACCACTAGTTTTAGAAGTTTCTAGCTATTATTTTCAATTTTTTATTCCTTATCTCCTCATGGTACCTTATTTAAATGTTGGGCCTCTTAAGTTTTATCATTTGAGTCCTCTATCTTTATTATACATGTTTTAAATTATTGTGTGGCTTTTTGGAAAGCATATACATCATCGACACCTTTCTCATGATAAAAGGCATATTTGATTTTGTCTATCATCATGTAATTTTATGCAATGTGCCCATATTTTACAAATTTAAAATAGGTAGGGATGCTATCTCTTATCATCATTATCTATATTCCATTTAATTATTTCCCCCTTGGTAACCCTATTCATTATTCTTTTAGTAATTTTTGATAAATTTGACCCCCTAGTCAAATATGTCAACTCCCCTACAAGTTCAAACTTCCACAGGGTATTGTTAAGTCATAAAATGGTCACATGGTGATGTTTAGGGTCACATTATATGTTTTATCTTTGTCATATGTGTCATTATCTTAATATTTCATTTATGTCACCATTTTGGTCACTTTAGGTGACTTGTATAATTTTTTACTTAAGACAGATGTGTCAAAGTTTGATCTAACATCCAAGGTGTTAGTTGAGTTTTAGGGAACTAATATATAACTGACATGCTGCAGGTTCAATATCCATCCAAGAAGATCAAGCAATTTCAAGTAGTTTTAAGTAGTTGTACAAATAAGGTCAACCACTTGGCATGTGGGGAGGCTTCAAGAGGATCTCTAAAGGGCCCCACAAGTATTTTTTAGGCTTGAGAAACTTTAGTAGTTATGAACTTGGTAAAAATTGGTCCATATTCCTTTCACTCTCTTAGACAAGGTTAAACAAGTCAACCAATTTACAATTGGTATATATAAGAGGGGCAGAGATGGGATGAATGCACTTGTCGGATGAAAGTAATATCTTCCTTCCTTCAAATGGAAATAGTTTTTAGATTGGTGAAATGTGCTTTATTATCAATCAATAAGATTGTTAGCACATCTAAGTTGATGCACTTTCCTAACACCTTCAGGCTTTCTCATTTGTTTACATGATATGATGTTTTCAAGTGGTGTAGGTGTACTTACAAAGTTTTATTTTCATTTCCATGATGTTTTCATATTATTTTAACGTGTGTTCATGGAAGGTAGGCAAGAGCATATCATTTTTTTATAAATGAATATCATAGTGGTCTATAGAACATGTTTCATAGTTGAAGAGTTTGTCCTTGTGCAAGTGGCTTTAGATAAAAGGTAAGGTACCTATGTTCAACCTCTCAAACCATGAAAGTTAGTTTATCTATGGAAGTATTTTATTAAGAGACCTCAAGGTTGATGGAGATGGGTTTTAAGACCATGAACAAGGACTGATCAGAGCTCTTCAATATGACAATCTTCTATAGTTACCTATAGACATGTCGAGAGCATGGAAGATCATCCAAAACCTATGACATAGGTGGTTTTCAATCTAAATACTTGAATGATATTCCCAGATAACTCAAGGTTAATAAAATAAAAAAAATACTCCCTTAAGCAATGCATAAAAAGGTTTAGATTTGAGAAATTTTTTTAAAGGGAGAGTTTACCCTAATCTCTCTGAAAGATAATCTTGCCTAACCCTAATATAAATAATTTGACATGAGAAGATATTGATAGGTCAAAATAAGTTGAGGGTTGAGTGACTCCCAAGTCAGACAAGTTTTCATTGTAGATATTTAGTGAAACACAATGCGTTTGAACTCAAAGAAACTTGTAGGACAATGATGGTAGTTGTGGATGAGAGCATAGTATCAAGTTATGAATGTATCCAAATGTGAATTGATCTTGATGAACTCATAGGAAGTGAGATAAGTAAAATGATTAGACATACAAAAACCTATATGATTCTATTGAACTCTTCCTAATTACCACATATACGTGACATAGTTAGTATGTAATGTGGACCAGTCTAAGCCAATGCAAGATACAAGTTTATTTGGCTAGAATTAAGGAAAAATGGATATAAAATATTAAATACAATCTCAAAATTATATAATCACACTTTAATAAGATCTTTATAACTAGGAAATAGATCATAGATGGATATAAACAAGGTTTTGAACCCCAACCTACAATCAATTAAACCCTGTCTACAATCATAGTTCTAGAAGCCTATCTTGAGGGATTTAAGGTGTAGAGACTTATAGAAATGTAATCAAGCCTTGAAATTTTTTACATATGGTCTTTATGACCTAATAAATATATCAATAATCGCATTTGAGTCAGATGAGTAGGAGATATACTCTCTATTATTTCTTAGATAGAGAGCACTCCATGAGCAACAAAACTATATGCAGAGTACATGAGTGAGATGGATAAAATATAGAGTCCTAAGTGACTATGAAATTATGTAAAATGTTGGATTGGATATGAATAAAGTTTTGGAAGGCCCTAAAACCATTGTAACCACTCCAATGTGGTCATAGTTATAAAAATATAGTCTAAATCTTCTAGGTCTAGGACTAGGCCTAAACCCTCAAGGTGGCTAAGTCAATTTAGATGACCAAATGACCTATCAAAAACATCTAAAAAAATTTATGGGAAAGTATAAGGCTAGTTATAACCATCAATTTATATAATATAATACATAATTGGCCATTTTGGCCTAAAATATCTTGGACCTACTTAAAATGCATATAAGGAGCTTGAGAGCCTTTTTCAATTGTTCATATCTATACAAAAAATGTGAATGGTGCTTCAAATAGTTGTGGATAGTTGAGGGGGATTATTAGCATGTCCTCAATGGAATTATTTTGGAATTTTAGCATCTAGTTTTTATAAACGATTATTAATAGTCCAAGAGACCTAAAACCCTTTCAAAACCCTTATGCAAACATGATGGGGAAGAAATGAAAAGATATGCATATAGAAGTGGAAAATTGGTCAATAAAATGACTTGAATATACTTTTCACTCTCCTAATCTCCATGACATGTATTTGATATGTACTATAACTTGTACAAATAGGCTTAATTTTGAGTTTCTTAAAGGATTTGAGTTGTTATATAGGTACATAAGAGAATTATTAAATGCTAATCACTATAAAGCATGTATGGGGACTTGTTCCAACTCCTAATAGTAATTTATCACCTTATTCGTGCATGAAAATATCTCTACTACACTTTTTATTACAAGCAATCTAAATGTGATAGTGAGAAGGAGAAGTGATTGTATAGTGTGAAGATGAGAGGTCTAGTATTGGATATTTTTAAGGTATATCTAATGAAGTGGAAGGCAAAGAGTTATTTAACAGGTGCCTTAAACCTCTTTCACATATTTATATGAATAGGTATAGGCCATTTAAGGAATAAATGTGAAGATTGAAGATAAGAGGGTTAATGAGTGGTTGTTATCAAGTGAACAACAAGCATAACAAATAATGATATCAATTTAAGGCAAACATGATTAGCCCTAATACTATTTCCACCTTCTCAAGGTAATTAAAATGTGTCAAAAATCCCTAAGTTATTTTTAGACAGTCAAGTGGGCTAATCATAAAACAAGGTAGTTTCAAATCAAGAACATGAAGAGTCTCTATTCCAATTTAAGGAATATGTCACGTTTAAGATGGACACTTATACAAGACCACTTCATGGTATATTTTAAACCTAATTTTATCAAATTTTAATTGATTCTCATAGCTTGACACTTGGACATGTGAACCTTCCACTTATCTTCTCTCTCTTCTCTTATGCTCTATTTATGTAAGTCATTTTGGCATTTGTATCTAGTACACACCTCGTATGGTAAAGCCCTATTGGTTTGGAATTTTTTTAAAATTTGAATAATATTTTGAAGTTTAATTGATATCTATAATATTTTTCCTAAGTATTTTATGTGGACAAAGCCCTAACATGTTTTTTGTGAGTGATATCTCTTCTAACAAGTTTCATAAAGTGTATTTGTTTGTTAACTGTGTCTTGAAGTGTGAGAGGGACTATTAGTGTCTACTATCAAACCTTATTTTCACCCACCTAGAGATTTGAATAGAAACATACCTCTATGAGAAATACTTATGCTATAAGGACAATGAGTTAAGGTTAGTTTTGGTTGTCTTTATTCTTAGTGAAAATGCAAGTGTGTTTGTGGACTAATATTTGGTGTATCACCTCCATTAGTATAGGTTACATTATATTTCCTTCTCCCATTTTCACCACCAATAGTGATTATCCTAGTTTAGTTTGAGCCTAAAAGATAGATCAAATGATATAGACCTTTAACCTAGAGTTTTACCTCTATTCTAGGCAACCCACAAGCCTAGAGGTAATCCCATGTTGTCCAAATGTGGAGAGGCATAGAAAACCTCATCCAAAGGTACAATATTTGGCTATAATATTTTTTTCATGCCTAAGGGGACTAAGGTATAAAAGATTGGAAATAATGTTTATGTGTTCTTCCTCTTATTATATTTTGAAATCATTTAAGTAAACTTCAATGGTGACTCTGAATGTAATCATCTGGTTGTAAGTATCCTAGGTACCTATTATTGAAGATTTATATCAATTATTATGTTTCATGTAATTAATGAAGTTGATATGGATGTTTATGTTGGTAATAACTACTATGGATCTCCCTATCAACCTTGTTACGATCCATGTTATATCCCTTAACAACCCTATCAAGGTTGTTATTAGTCCTATGAGCCATGGCAACCCTATGATCATCCTATCCATTATCCATATGAACATGATGTTATTTAACATCCATACGAAGAATATTATGAAAAAATATATGAATAAAAATATCAATAAGATAAGATTAAGGCTCTTGAAGAAGAGATTCAAGTCCTTAAGATGAAAGTTATTGAAGGAGAAATCCAAGCTCTTAAGAGGTAGATTCTTGGAGACAACCTTACTTAAACTATACCTATCCATCCTAAAGAACCATATTATATTAAATATCATCTATTTCATCATTATCCTCATGATACCATTCACTATCCTCAAGGAGATACAATCTAATCTTCCATAGAGCCTACTAGATTTCAAACTCTAATTTGCAACCAAGTAGTAGAGTCTTGGGGAAACAAAGGTGAAGAGAGTGACAACCAAGAGGTGGATGTCCATGAAGAAAATATTGTTTTTAATAAAGCCTCAATACCCTATTCCAATTAACCTATGTCTTATCCATATTTGAGGTCTATCCAAGAAGAGTTTCAATGTGAAAAGGAATCCTTAGTTGAGAAGGTAGATGAATAAGTTACAACTGTTGATGACTTTCAAGATGACAATGAAAATCATGGGCTAGTTGATGAAGGAAATGAAGTGTCTATAGCTCAATAGAACCTTATTTATCTCCAAGATTTATTTCAAGTATCTCCTTCCATATCTATACCCATTAGTGATCTATCCATAATTCCTCCTACTCTATCTCCAAAAAATGAACCAATTAACCACCCTCCCACCTCATCCCATCTTGAAGGAGAAACTATCCTATGGGAGACTAGTAAATAAGAGAAAACTCAAGTTAAATATGATCAATAAGATGACATGAGAATCTGTGATGAACACATCGCCATAAGGACTCCCCTTGGTGAAGACAAGTGCAATTCAATATTCTTAAGTGAATAAAAAGATGTTGAAGGTCATGTTGTAGTTGTACACAAAGAATTTAGTCAAGAAGGAAATAAGAGGTGATTTTGAAGGATGTTACATATGCTGAGTTAGTTAGTTGATGTCTATGTGCATGAACAAGAGATTGAACTTTAGAATACAAGAGAAGAAGTTTCTACTATTGCTATGGAATAAGATGATTTATGGCAAAGATTATATGAGGTATGTAGTGAATTTGAGGCCCTTCAAAGGCATATACCTCATGCTATCAAAGTTGAATATATTTTTCAATATGCTTTGCCATTTGAAGTATAACATGATGGCTCCCAAAGTATCAACCTTGTTGAAGTAGAAACTAATGAGCTTGTAATTGATGAGGAGATTGATCTAACTCAAATTACCATAGAGGTCAAATAACCATGTTTCAATGAATTATCATTGGTTCAAGTTGTAGTTAAGGATTAACATGAGAAGATCGTTGAAATTCAAGGAGAGTTCAACTTCATAGGTGACATGTTTAAAGCTATCATCATTGCATTGAAGATCTTGTCAAAGAGAGTGGAAAACATTAATAAATTGAAGACACCAAATCCAATGATCAAGAGGAAACATGCTTCATTTATTACTTCACTTCATGGAGAAGAAAATGTTTAAAGCTACCCCTTTGATCTAAGAGGAAGAGTTTTATTCAGGCTAGTTTTTGCATAATTTAGTTTGTTTGAGTTAGTTTGTGTTTTCCCTAAGTGTTCATGAGAACAAAAGTGTGTTTATTATTACCTTTCTCTATGTTTTATTTTCTATTTTATGTTTGGTTTAGTTTTGTGGTATATTTAGAGGCATTTCATTTTTAGATGTAGTATATGGGTAACTCCATTTCCCAAGGATAGGTAAGGCTACTGGTCCTTAGCATTATAGGCTTGTTACCCCTAAGGAATTACCAAAATGTTGACTAATTTGACCCCCTATTCAAATAATTCAACTCTCATGCAAGTTAAAAATTCTATAGGGTATTTTTAAGTCATAAAATGGTCACATAGTCATGTTTAGGGTCACATTATATGTTTCATCTTTGTCATATGCATCATTGTATACATATTTCCTTTATGTCAACTTTTTGGTCGCTCTAGGTCACTTATACAATTTTACATTTAGGAAAGATGTGTCAAAGTTTGGTCTAAGATACAAGGTGTCAGTTGGGTTTCAGGTTACTATTATGTAACTAAAATGATGTAGGTTCAACATCCATCTAAGAAGATCTAGTAGTTTTAAGTAATTTTAAGAAATTGTATAGATAAGGACAACCACTTGGCACATGGGGAGGCTTTAGGAGGATCCTTAAAAGCCCCCAAAAGTATTTTTTAGGCTTCAAAAGCTTTATTAGTTATAAACTATGGAAAAAACATGTCCATCTTCCTTACCATTCTCTTAGACAAGGTCAAATAAGGCAACCAGTTGGCAGCTAGTATGGATAAGAGGGATATAGTTGGGATGAATACACTTGGTAGATGAAATTAATCTCTTTATAATTTCTTCCCATGGAAATAATTTTAATATTGGTGAACTATGCTTCATGAAAAATCAATAATATTTTTGAAACCTCCAAGTTAACTGCACATTCTTAACACCTTTGACTTTTCTCATCTATTTGCATGATTTGATGTTTCCATATGATGTAGGTGTACTTGTAGATCTTTCTATTCATTTTCATGATGTTTTAATCTTATTTTTCACATGTGTTCATGAAAGGTACGCAATAGAATCTCATTTTTTGGAATTAAATATTTTAGTGGTCTTCAAAATATGTTTCACAGTTACAAAGTTCATCCTTGTGCAAGTGGCTTCAAATCAAAGGTAAGGTACCTATGTTCAACCTCTCAAACCATGGAGGTTTTTTATTAAGAGACCTAAAGGTTTATGGATATGGGTTATTATACCATGATCAAGGACTGATTATAGCTCTTTAATATGATAGTCATCTATAGTTACTTATATGCATGTATAGAGCATGGAAGATCATCCAAAACCCAAGACATAGGTGGTTTTCAATCTCAATACTTGAATGAGATTACCAATTCACTTTAGGTTCATAAAATACAACCAAGAATCCTTCAATAAATACATATAGATGTGTATATTTGATAAAAAAATTTAAAGGGAGAGTTTACTTTAATCTCTTTGAAAGAGAAACTTTCCTCTTAAAATTTTCTTTGTTAGTGGAAGTTGAGGAAGTCTAAGGTGGCATAATGTCTTCCTTATTATTGCCTAATCCTAATAGTAAAAATTGAACATGATAATATATTTATAGGTAAAAATAAGTTTAGGGTTGATTATCCACCAAGTTAGGTAAGTTTTCAATGTAGATATTCAATGAAATAGTGATTTTGAGCTCAAAGAGATCTGTAGCACAATGATGGTAGTGGTGGATAAGAACATAGTCTCAAGGTAGTATTGAATTCATCCAAATGTGAAATTATCTTGATTAACTCATAGGAAGTGAGATAAGTACAATTCTCAAACATAAAAACACTTATAAGAGTCTACTCTTCCTAATTGCCACATATAGGTGACATAATCATTACGTACTATGGACCAGCCTAAGCCAATGCAAGATGCTTGTTTGGTTGGCAATAAAGAAGAATATATAGACCATATTGAATAGACTCTCAAAATTATATCATCACATTTTCATAAGATCTTAAAAATTAGGAAATAAAACATATATGGATCTAAATAAGTTTTTAAACCCCAACCTACAGTCAACCAAACCTTACCTACAATCATAGTTCTAGAATCCTATCTTGAGGAATTGAGATGTAATAAAGCATTTAAAATTTGTTTATATGGTCTTAATGACCTAATAAATCTCCCCACAATCTTAGTTGAGTTAGATGAGTAGAGAATATACTCTTTATTTTGTCTTAGACAAAGAACACTCCATAAGAAACAAAAATGTAGGCAAAATGCATGAATGAGATGGATAAAAGAGAGACTCTTGAGTGAATATGAAAGGATTTACATGGTTGGATGAGAGATGGTCAAAGTTTTGGAATTACATATAACCATTGGAACCACTCTAATGTAGTCATAGGCATAAAAATGTATACTAGGCCTTCTAGGCCTAAACCCTCAAGGTGCCTAATTCAATTTGGATGACCATGTGACCTATCCAAACCATATAAGAACATTTATGGTAAAGTAAAAGGCTAGTTATAACCATTAGTTTATAAAAGATAGTATAGAATTGACCATTTTGGCCTAAAACTATCTTAGACCTACTTAAAATTTATAGAAAGAGCTCGAGATCCATCTTCAATTGCTCATATATGTAAGACACACTACATGGTTCCTCATGTTGTTTGGGATAGTTGAGGGGGTACTTATATTATCATCAATGGAATTGGTTTAGAGTTTTAGCATCTAATTTTTATGAACCATTGTGAATAGTCCAAGAGACCTAGAACCCTCTCAAAACCCTTGTGCAAACTTGATGGGGAAGAAATGAAAAGATATGCATCTAGAAGTGGACACTTGGCTAGGAAAATGGCTTGAATTTATCTAACACTCTCATAGGCTCCATGACATCTATTTGATATGTACTGTCACTTGTACGGACATACCTAATTCTAATTTTATTATAGTATTTGAGTTATTATATAAGTAAAGAAGATAATTGTTGAATGATAATCATTGTATAAGGTGTATGGTGAATTTTTCCAACTCCTCATACTCATTTATCACCTTATCTATGGATGATAATATCTATAATACACTTTTCATTGATGGTAATCTAAATGAGGCAATCAAAAGGAGAAGTGATTATCTAGTGTGTATGTGAGAGGTCTGGTATTAGATATTTTTGAGGTCTATCTGATGAAGTGAAAGGAAAATAGGTATTAAACATGTGTCTAACACCTCTTGTACATATTTCCATTAATAGGTATAGGCCATCTAAGGGACAAATGTGAATATTGAAGCTAAGAGGTCTAATGAGTGGTTGTTAGTAAGGGAACAACAAGTGTAATAAAGAAGGCTCTCAGTTAAAGGTGTAGATGACTATCCATGATCTCATTTGCACCTTCTTAGGATAGTGAAAATGTGTCAAATATCCATATGAAAACTTTATATATTCAAGTGGACTCATCATCAAACAAGGCAATTTCAAATCAAGAACATGAAGTGTCTCTACACCAATTTGAGGAATATGTCATGATTCAGATGGAAACTTATCCAAAACCACTTCATGGTCTATTTTACACCTTGACACTTGGAATTGTGACCCTTCCACTTCTCTTCTTCTCTCTCTTCTCCTATGTAAGACATTTTGGCATTTGTATCTAGTACACACTTAGTATGGCGAAGCCCTACTGGTTTATTACCTTGTTTTCACTTTGAATAAGATTATGAAGTGATTTTATCTCTACAATATTTTTCCAAACTGTGTTAATTGGTTTATGTGGTTGACAAGTGATGAATGTCTTCTCCTTGCTTCCATTATGCCCTTGCATGTTTTGTGTGAGTGATATCTATTCTAACATGTTTCATATTTATTTATTAAGTGTGTTGAAGTGTGAGAGGGAATATTGTTATATAGTATTAGACCCTATTTTCACCCACCTCTAGATGTGCATAACAATCCACCTCTATGAGAAATACTTATTCTAGAAGGATAATGAGTTAAGGTTAGTTTTGGTAATCTTCATTTTTAGTGCATATGCAAGTATGTTTGTGGACTAATCTTTGGTATATAACCTTCTTTAGTATATGTTAAATTTTGTTTCCTTCTCCCATTTTTACCCCCAATAGTGATTATCTTAGTGCAGTGTGAGCCTAAAAGATAAATCAAGGGAGTTATCTATTTTTTCTAGAGTTTTACCTCATCTATAGGCAACCCACAGAGCTACAGGTAATCGCATGTTGTACAAATGTGGAGAGGCCTAAAAAACCTCATCCAAGGGTGAAATATTTGGCTACAGTAATAACCTTAGTATCCTTAATAGTTGTTCCCTTGATAGACTTGGTATCCTTAGCCTCCTCCTTGATATAAATTATATTGATAACCATATTTATAACCTACATAATATACTCCTCTATAGTGTTTTCCTTGATAACCTCCATGATGTCCACTTCCATTGTATCCTCCTTGGATTTTATTTAAATTTTGTTCTGGAAAGGATATCATATTCTATGGTTGATAAGGAGTTTGTAGTTGTGAAAATATTCTTGGGAGTTGCTTCTAGTAATGGAGGGGTGGGTAATGTTTCTTGTTTTGATGCTATGACAACTTTTAAAGTCATTTATTTGAGGTCCTCTAATGCATTAACTCTAAGGTAGGCTTGTTTGTAATGCCTGAATGATCCACACATTATGAAATACATTAATTGGTTTGTGAGTAGGGAAAATTAAATCAAGGAGCACATATTATGACTATGATATATTTTATAATAAGATGCTTTATGTTATGGGAAAATTAATGCCTAAATGATCCACACACCATATGCTATGTTTTATAATAAGATGTTTTATAGAGGCATCAACCCTATATGATTAGCTTGAATTAACATTGACCTTCTTATGTTTTTAGAATATGGACATTATATCTTTCTATGTCCTTCCCCACAACATATCACACACCAAATATTGGGTTTCATTGTTAAATTTGTTGGTGAACTACTTCTTACTTCTAGATTCATTTACAAATTCAAATTTAATCTTAATTATGATAATTATTTTTCCATTTTTTCAATGTTTTATGTATAGCCATGTCCTTTTATCTCCTCTAGGTTTGGGATTATAAACAATCTTCCATTTTTAAGGCTTCAAAAATTGTCTAAAATTCTTTCCCATAAGTAGATACTCTTAGATGTGGTAGTAATCCTAATACAAACCATTCATTTTTTTACTTTTTTGTCAAAGGTTCTATTAATTTTATCATTATTTATTCAAATATTTTGTCAAAATCATTCATCATTTATTTCTCTCTTTGAATTAATTCTCTCATTTTTATTATGATTTTGATAGGAGTTTTGGGATAGTATAAATCACTTGTGAATGCATATTTTATTTCATCCTATGTTTTGATATGGTTAGGAATTATTTTTATATACCACTTGAGAGTATCATCTTTCATTGTGCCCAAAAAATCAAATAGTTTGACTTGGTTATCTATAATGTTGTGAATCCTTCAATACACATCGAATATAAAAAGGCATGTTTTAAAATCTTTTGCATCTTTGACAAAAATGGGTAACTTAGTCTTATGTGCCATTTTAGCTTTGGTGAAACTTGTACTCTCAATTTCTATTTTAGTGGTATTAATTTTCTATTTTGAGGTCTACTATCTCTTTTCTCTCTTCTCCTTCTCTTTATCTATACAATATTGTTATTTTCCTATAATTTTTTCTACCCTTATATTGTGATAACTCTATTTCAACATAACCTTTTCCTAATATTTCTTCAAAACATCTTACCAATCTTTATCTTCTCAAGTTATCAAGTTTGTGTTTTCTATATTTCTCCCCTAATTATTCTCCAATATGTATACCTTATGAGGGACAATGGTTAGTTCAAGGGGTTTATATATTCAAACAATATTTTTTGATTGGGGAGGGACATGTCTCTTTGCATCTCATTTTGATCTTCCTCAAATGTTGGCATCAACTCGATGTTAAGTCGTGAGCCAATAGTTTTTAGTATCTCAACTTGCGTTGATATCCCAGGAGAAAACATCCTTATAAAAATAGTTTACCATACATTATAAGTAAAGTATAAATGAATAGAAAATAGATAAATGATGACTCTGATATTAACATATAACTCAATCTTTTATTAATTCATTGAATACAAGTACATATATCTAAATAATTTTGTGTTAGGATATCTTCCTTACATTTCATTGCTAAGATTAAATACAATATTACATTCAAAATACCGATTGACACATCTCTTCTTCATGGATATACATAATTTTATGATTTATGCTATGTCAAAAAGTTATATCATTACCATGAAGGACATTTATAGATGTTGGATGACATAGTATGGTTTGAAGCTTCTGTGAATTTAATTTTTGTTGTCCCCCAAAAATGACTTCTTATTTTTGGGACAACATATGACTATTTTGGTGCTGCATGGCCAAAATTATCCCTCCCCTTTCCAAAAAATTGTTCTGAACATTCAATTTCATCATTTTCTCAACTTTTTGGTAAAAGGATTAGCAAGTTCAACTAGTTCAAAGGGTCTATCGACAAACATCAAAACAAGGATTGAACCATTGAACCTTGAATCTTTTCAGTTCAATGGGTTCAATGTGATCAACAAGAGTTAAGTGCTTCAATAGAGGTTCAAAGTTTGACTGTTTCAAGGATCCACGGCCCTGAGCACTTAATGAGTCTCAAAAGCTTGAATTGTTGAACCTTGAACCATTTTTGGTTCATCGATTCAATGGGTTCAACATTCAATTAGTTCAACACATAGGTTCAAGACTTCAAAGGTTTCCTCAGTTAAGGAAGGACGTGCACAAAACAAAGAGTCAAGTGGATGCTACCAAGTGTCGTCTGTCGAGCCCCATTATGCTTTATTTCTAAGAAAAGGTGGAAGCTGCCACATGTCCTTGATGAAGCTCATAAAAAGCTGCCACGTGTCAATGTCTATGGTTTCTTCCTTCCATTTCACTATGTTGAGTAAAGACCATGGTGGGCCCTGATGTGAGTGACTAAATTGAAGTGGAAGCAACCAAGTGTCTGCATTCGCGTGACTATTTTGTGACCCAACAGAATGTGACACGTGTCAGCATTCACTTCTCAAAGTTCTTTATAAGATGTAGGGTCCCTTTCGATAAAGATTATTTTAGAGTTATATGGAGGGTGACAAGTGGTAGCCATAGAAGGCTTCACTATGTTTTTCCTAAGAGCAGCGAACCATGCCACATGTCCCATACAGAGAGCGATAGATGCCAACAAGTGTCATCATCTGTGAGAGCCTGATTGAACCCCAAATGTTTCTACGATGTCACAAAGGCTCAAGAAGGTGGAAGATGACATGTGTCCTTGCATGTTCATGTAGAAGATGCCATGTGGCACTTGTTCAAAGAGTGGAAGGTGCCATGTGTAAAAGGAAAGGGGCACTCGCAATACAAAGGCACACATAGAGCCAAGGAAAGGTTTCCTTTAGATGAATTGTCTAAAGGAATTCCTTTGGACATTTTTTTTGAATGAAATAAAAGGGATGATAGCCCACCAAAGAATCAAAGCTCGAAGGCCACTTAGAAGACACCGAGGGGCATGTTCCCTTTAAAAAAGGTTTGAACCTAAGAGGGTAGCAGAAGCTGCCAAGTGTCACAAGCCGAGACACAGTTTCAAATAAATCCTCAAAGTGTGAAACTTGTCATGTGTCATGACCTAGTGTAGTAGAAGTTGCCATATGTCTGCATCTATGTCATAGTGGAAAGCAGCCATAGCAAGCGAGAAAGACATGAGAGAGTTGCTGGGAAGAATGAGGGGACTGCAAATGTCAAATTTGTCACAATGAACTGTCTGTTGATTTTAGCAGACTTAAAGTGTAGACCTAAATGCGTTTAAAAGACTCTAAGGCTAAGACCAAGAGAAGGAAGAGACAAAGAGGAAAACTCAGTAGGAGTTAATTCTAGGAGGTGAAGTAGTTCACTAGGTAGATATTTGGGGCTTGCAAACATTGACAACACTGTCTATTTGTCCCCTTTGAGATAAAGGTAGAATAGATAGTTGTGTGGCTATGTAGGTGATGGAATGAGAGATTCAGGCTTGGGAGGAGGCACTAGAGATGAATCAACATGCCATAGTCAAGGCAACCACCCTGCTCTAGCATGGCCCTTCCTGACAAGACCAAGAATGCATCCAAGGCATTAAATGCGTGGAATGGGTCACTCCATGGGAAAAAGTGCCAAGCCTCCCTCAGGCCTCTATATAATGTAATCTCTTGTATCATTTGAAGGGAGATCTTCCCCTTACCAAAAGTGAAACTCTACCCAAATTGAAAGGCATTACTGAGACTTTGAGCTTAGATTGTAGTTCATATTTGTTTGATTGAATGAGAAAGCAAGTTACTTGCAGACTTTGTACTGTTATAGCTTTTGCTACTTTAGGAGATTGTTTGTATGTCTGTCTTCTAAAAGCATTCTTGTTTATTTGATTTAACAAGTAGAACTAGTAGAGGTGATAAGAAAGGTGTCCTGAAGCTAACTACTTTTAGACTTTGCGTTGTCATAGTTGTCTTTAGTGTGTGTTTTTCTTTTATTTCTATGTAAATGACCTTGGGATGACTTTATGCCCTTATTATTCTTCGTATCTCCCTCTAGGGTAGTCAAGGTGGAGACTTTGTGCTACATCTTACATTGTTCGTTACTTTAGACCTGGTTACCAGTCACTTGTTACCAGAAAGAGTCCTGTTGTTTGTAAGAACAAGCACTTTTAAAAGAAGAGGAGTGCCTTCTGTTGCTTCACCAAGATTTATACTATCCAAGAAGGGATCTGGCTCTTGGCTAAATGTTACTTCTGAAAGAAGAGAAGTGCCATCACCAATCACCTAGTATTTCTCCTTTATTTGTTAGCATCATCTCTAAAAGAAGAGAGATGGATGGTTTATCCCACCCCTGTGTCTTACTTTCTGCATATATATATATATATATATATATATATATTATATAGCCTCCACATATTTAATAGGGAACCTCCCCTTGATGAGAGGAGATATTTGTCCCCTATTGATGTAGTAAAGCTACACACCAAGATGACCCATCTCCCTCTGCTGTGGTGATAGGAACTATTTTGGTCACCAGTTAGTTCACTGACAAAATATTCACCCAACAATTTGTGGTGACTCCATTGGGGACATAGTAATTTTGTGCAATTTGGAACCTCAAGTTTCAGATTGAAACATCACCTGTGTCTTACCCATAATCATTATAACCCTTATCCATTACATAGTATGGCGACTCCATTCCATGTCTTACCCATTATTCATTATAGCCTTACCATCTTCCTCCACCTCTGTTATTTTATCTAGTCTACAAAACTAGAGATGCTGGGAAAGAGTGCGCAATTTGAAGCCTCAAGCCTCAAGCTGAAGCAGGGCCAGTTCTTTTCCATTTTTTGTTTTGCAATCTAGCCACTCCACCCAGATTTGTTATCCCTATTTTTCATTATTAAAACATGGTAGTTCGAGGCCCCTAGGGTAACTCTTTTGGCCCACTCAACTTGACTCCACCTCTGCATGAACTTCCACGTAGTTCAAGAAAGAATTTCCCCAAATTATTTAGTGATGGGATAGTTCACCCTGATGAACACATTGCAGCCTTCAGCATAGCTTACAGTGTGGAATTTGAAGACATGGCAGTCAGGCTTTTTGTGGAGACATTATAAGGTGCTGCTATAGACTAGTTCTACCATTTATAATCTAGATCAGTGACTGACTGGGATACACTCAAAGCCAAGTTTGAAGCCAGGTTCAAGCATGTAGAAGATGTGCATGCCTTGCTATCCCAGCTCACTCAGATGAAGAAAGAGCGTCATGAGCCTATGAGGGATTTTATATCCAAGTTTGACAAGCTGAGGCACAAGATTCCCATGATTGCCCAACCAACACCTCAGAATCTCATGTGTTTCTTCATTAACTCACAACTTCATGAAGTGAGTTTTTTATTGAGACAAGTTAGACACATAGACCTTGAGGCTGCTCAAGACTTGGATACTGAGCTAGAAGATGACCTTATCTTGGTAGGAAAGATAAGGAGAGATCTTAACAGAGCTAAACCCTCTTCATATTCTGAATACTCACCCACAGTCACCACTGACCCAATGGTCCAAAAACTGGCAAATGAATTGCTAGCCTTAAAATGGCAAATGGCACAAGGTATGTCTTCTGCTGCTTTGTATAGAGATGCACCAAGGAAGACATTCCCCAATCAGCCATATCAAGGCAACACTACTAGAAGTTAAGGGCAACCAAATCGTCTTCCTCCCCCATAGAGGAACCTTGCCCTTGAAGCACCTCCAACCAACTCAACAATTGGGTATTTAGAAATAGAACATGTTTCCTATTTCCAACCTAAGTTCGAGCAAGAAAATGGCACTGATCTCTTTAGGGAGGATTAAGAAGAATTAGCTTGTGACTCCCATAATGGTTTCTTGAATTACCAGGATGAACCCAAGAGTGAAGTTGAAGTAGTCGAAGGATAAAATGCAGTATTCACCCAGTCTGAGAATTAGTCAGCCCAGCAAGCTAACAAAGAAAAGATAGAGGAGTGACCCAAACCAGTGATTTCAATTGCTGAGTAGAGAACCCCTCTCCCTTTCCATTAGAAGGACTTGGTGATTGCCAAAGAAGTAAGTACATCGAAAATATCTACACCTTCTACTTCAAATTTGCAGACCAATCCTCCCCTTCCCAAAAACCAAAAGGATGAACTCCCATCCTCTCTTCCAAGTCCATCTCAACCATTTGACATAGTTGATCATGTCAAGAAACCTAAAATTCAAATGACTAAGTTTGAATCCTTGCAAGCCAATCTTGAGTGATTAAACATTGGTGGAGAACTAGGTGTAGACCTATCTGAGGTAAAGATTGTGGTTACCTAAACGTTAGCCCTTGCTACTCAAATTTTGTTTGAGCCTTCAGGTAGAGGTAATTACCTCTTAACCATAGAGGATGCTCATGTCTCAGTCGATGAAAGTCATGCAACTGACAATCCAATATTTGATCCAAATAGGGCATCAAAAGAATTAATAGGGTGCAGTATAAATCAAGAAGGATCTTCCATCTCTAATGAAGAGAAATATGATGAAAGATCAGCTTCTGATGATGCTTGGATCCTATAATCCAATGGCAACAATTCCTCCATAGCTAGATGTAGATCTCTATTACTCAAATTGTAGACTACTTAGGATGAAGAGGTCAAACTCCTTCACACTAAAAGAGATGTTGAGCTGATGGTGTGCCAGGGGTGTGATGCTGACAATCAAAATAAGTGCTAGACTGAACTAGTAGAACAACAAGCTATGGTGGTGGACCATACTATTGTATTCCAAAGTCAGCAAAAAGAACTCTTGATAGGGAGAGTAAAGAGCTATGGTTTTCAGAGGGAAGACCACGTCCCACCATGGGGCAAGAAGAAGAAAAGGCCAAAAGGAAGATGCAAAAAATTGGTTTCCTGGTGGAGAGCTTCATTTGCCCATCATTGTTTCTAGGGGCAAAATGGTTTCCTACTGGTTTACAAGGATGGCATGCCCTTTCTTTATCCCATGATGAGCAGCGTCTGAAGTACTTCAATTCTTAAAGTATTAGATAAGTTCACCTGTACATATGTATATTTATATAGTTCCTATTTCTACATTGTGTTTTTCATTTGTTTCTTTTTGAGCCTTTCTTTTTGAGTAGCATGACTCCATAGCCCAATGGCACACTTCAAGGTACTCGAGATTCTAGTTTCTACTCCCCTCAACTGTTCCAAGTTTTCATCTGAAGGAAGTTCCCCAACTGGAGCTCACTATTGTCCCCCACAAATGACTTCTTATTTTTGGGACAACATATGACTATTTTGGTCCTACATGGCCAAAATTGTCCCTCCCCTTTCCAAAAAATATGTTCTGAACATTCAATTTCATCATTTTCTCAACTTTTTGGTAAAAGGATTAGCAGGTTCAATCAGTTTAAAGGGTCTATCAGCAAGCATTAAAACAAAGATTAAACCATTGAGCCTTGAACCTTTTTGGTTTAATGGGTTTAATGGGTTCAAGGGTTTAATGCCATCAACAAGAGCTAAACACTTCAATAGAGGTTCAAAGTTTGACCGTTTCAAGGATCCGTGGCCTTGAGCACTTAACAAGTCTCAAAAGCTTGAACCATTGAACCTTGAACCATTTTTGTTTCATCAGTTCAATAGGTTCAATGTTTAATTATTTTAACATATAGGTTTAAGAGTTCAAAGGTTCCCTCAGTTAAGGAAGGACATGTGTAAAATAAAGAGTCAGGCAGATGCTGCCAAGTGTCATTGGCTGAGCCCCATTATGCTTTATTTTTGAGAAATGGTGGAAGCTACCACGTGTCCATGATGAAGCTCATCAAAAGCCACCACATGTCAACATCCATGGTTCCTTCCTTCCATTTCACTATGTTGAGTAAAGACCATGGTGGGCCCCAGCATGAGTGACTAAATTAAAGTGGAAGCAGCCAAGTGTCTGCATCCATGTGACTATTTTGTGACCTAGTGGAATGTGACACATGTCGACATTCACTTCTTAGAATTCCTTATAAGCTATAGGGTCCCTTTCGATAAAGCTTCTTCCAGAGTTCCATGGAGGGTGACAAGTGGCAGCCATGGAAGGCTTCACTATGTTTTTCCTAAGAGCAGCAGACCGTGCCACATGTCCCATACAGAGAGCGATAGATGCCAACAAGTGTCATCATTTTTAAGAGGTTGACTGAGCCCCAAACATTTCTACAATGTCGTAAAGGCCTAAGAAGGTAGAAGATACCATGTGTCCTCACCTATTCCTATGGAAGATGCCATGTGACACTTTTTCAAAGAGTAGAAGGTGCCACGTGTCAAAGGAAAGGGGCACTCACAATACAAAGGCACACATAGAGCCAAGGAAAGGTTTCTTTTGGATGAATTGTCCAAAGGAATTCCTTCAAACATTTTATTTGAAGGAAATAAAAGGGATGATAGCCCACTAAAGAATCAAAGCTTGAAGGCCACTTAGAAGACAACGAGGGGCATGTTCCCTTCGAAAAAGGTTTGAGCCTCAAAGGGCAGTGGAAGCTACCAAGTGTCACAAGCTGAGACATAGTTTTGAATAAAGCCTCAAAGCATGGAACTCACCACATGTCTCGACCCAATGCAATAGAAGCTGCCATGTGTCTGCATCTGTGTCATAGCAAAAAGTGGCCATAACAAGTGAGAAAGACATGAGAGAGTTGCTGGGAAGAATGACAGGCCTGTAAATGTCAAATTTATCATAATGAAGTATCTATTGATTTTAGCAGACTTAAAGCACAGACCTCAATGCATTCAAAAGACTCTAAGGCTAGGACCAAGAGAAGGAAGAGATAAAGAGGGAAACTCAGTAGGAGTTAATTCTAGGAGGTGAAGTAGTTCACTGGATAGATATTTGGGGATTGCAAAATTTGAAAGCACTGTCTGTTTGTTCCCTTTGAGATAAAGGTAGAATAGATAGTTGTAAAGCTAAGTAGGTGATAGAATGAGAGATTTAGGCTTGGGAGGAGGCACTAGAGATGAATCGACACGCCATAGTCAAGTTATCCACCCTGCTCCAGCATGGCCCTTCCTGACAAGACCAAGAATGCATCTAAGGCATTAAATGCACTGAATGGGTCACTCCATGGGAAAAAGTGCCAAGCCTCCCTCAGGCCTCTATATAATGTAATCTCTTGTATCATTTGAAGGGATATCTTCCCCTTACCAAAAGTGAAACTCTACCCAAATTGAAAGGAATTACTGAGACTTTGAGCTTAGATTGTAGTTCATATTTCTTTGATTGAATGAGAAAGCAAGTTACTTGCAGACTTTTTACTGTTATAGCTTTTGCTACTTTAGGAGATTGTTTGTATGTCTGTCTTCTAAAAGCATTCTTGTTTATTTGATTTAACAAGCAGAACTAGTAGAGGTGATAAGAAAGTTGTCCTGAAGCTAACTACTTTTAGACTTTGCGTTGTCATAGTTGTCTTCAGTGTGTGTTTTTCTTTTATTTCTATGTAAATGACCTTGGGATGACTTTATGCCCTTATTATTCTTCGTATCTCCCTCTAGGGTAGTCAAGGCGGAGACTTTGTGCTACATCTTAGATTGTTGGTTACTTTGGACCTGGTTACCAGTCACTTGTTACCAGAAAGAGTCCTGTTGTTTGTAAGAACAAGCACTTTTAAAAGAAGAGGAATGCCTTCTGTTGCTTCACCAAGATTTATACTATCCAGGAAGGGATCTGGCTCTTGGCTAAATGTTACTTCTGAAAGAAGAGAAGTGCCATCACCAATCACCTAGTATTTCTCCTTTATTTGTTAGCATCATCTCTAAAAGAAGAGAGATGGATGGTTTATCCCACCCCTGTGTCTTACTTTCTGCATATATATATATATATATATATTATATAGTATATAGCCTCCACATATTTAATGGGGAACCTCCCCTTGATGAGAGGAGAGATTTGTCCCCTATTGATGTAGTAAACTTACACACCAAGATGACCCATCTCCCTCTGCTGTGGTGATAGGAACTATTTTGGTCACCAGTTAGTTCACTGACAAAATATTCACCCAACAATTTGTGGTGACTCCATTGGGGACATAGTAATTTTGTGCAATTTGGAACCTCAAGTTTCAGATTGAAACATCACCTGTGTCTTACCCATAATCATTATAACCCTTATCCATTACATAGTATGGCGACTCCATTCCATGTCTTACCCATTATTCATTATAGCCTTACCATCTTCCTCCACCTCTGTTATTTTATCTAGTCTACAAAACTAGAGATGCTGGGAAAGAGTGCGCAATTTGAAGCCTCAAGCCTCAAGCTGAAGCAGGGCCAGTTCTTTTCCATTTTTTGTTTTGCAATCTAGCCACTCCACCTAGATTTGTTATCCCTATTTTTCATTATTAAAACATGGCAGTTCGAGGCCCCTAGGGTAACTCTTTTGGCCCACTCAACTTGACTCCACCTCTGCATGAACTTCCACATAGTTCAAGAAAGAATTTCCCCAAATTATTTAGTGATGGGATAGTTCACCTTGATGAACACATTGCAGCCTTTAGCATAGCTTACAGTGTGGAATTTGAAGACATGGCAGTCAGGCTTTTTGTGGAGACATTACAAGGTGCTGCTGTAAACTAGTTCTACCATTTATAATCTAGATCAGTGACTGACTAGGATACACTCAAAGCCAAGTTGTAAGCCAGGTTCAAGCCTGTAGAAGATGTGCATGCCTTGCTATCCCAGCTCACTCAGATGAAGAAAGAGCCTCATGAGCCTATGAGGGATTTTATATCCAAGTTTGACAAGCTGAGGCACAAGATTCCCATGATCGCCCAACCAACACCTCAGAATCTCATGTGTTTCTTCATCAACTCACAACTTCATGAAGTGAGTTTTTTATTGAGACAAGTTAGACACATAGACCTTGAGGCTGCTCAAGACTTGGATACTGAGCTAGAAGATGACCTTATCTTGGTAGGAAAGATAAGGAGAGATCTTAACAGAGCTAAACCCTCTTCATATTCTGAATACTCACCCACAGTCACCACTGACCCAATGGTCCGAAAATTGGCAAATGAATTGCTAGCCTTAAAAAGGCAAATGGCACAAGGTATGTCTTCTGCTGCTTTGTATAGAGATGCACCAAGGAAGACATTCCCCAATCAGCCATATCAAGGAAACATTACTAGAAGTTAAGGGCAACCAAATCGTCTTCCTGCCCCATAGAGGAACCTTGCCCTTGAAGCACCTCCAACCAACTCAACAATTGGGTTTTTAGAAATAGAACATGTTTCCTATTTCCAACCTAAGTTTGAGCAAGAAAATGGCACTAATCTCTTTAGGGAGGATTAAGAAGAATTAGCTTGTGACTCCCATAATGGTTTCTTAAATTACCAGGATGAACCCAAGAGTGAAGGTGAAGTAGTCGAAGGATAAAATGTAGTATTCACCCAGTCTGAGAATTAGTCAGCCCAGCAAGCAACAAAGAAAAGATAGAGGAGTGACCCCAACCAGTGATTTCAATTGCTGAGTAGAGAACCCCTCTCCCTTTCCATTAGAAGGACTTGGTGATTGCCAAAGAAGTAAGTACATCGAAAATATCTACACCTTCTACTTCAAATTTGCAGACCAATCCTCCCCTTCCCAAAAACCAAAAAGATGAACTCCCATCCTCTCTTCCAAGTCCATCTCAGCCATTTGACATAGTTGATCATGTCAAGAAACCTAAAATTCAAATGACTGAGTTTGAATCCCTGCAAGCCAATCTTGAGTGATTAAACATTGGTGGAGAACTAGGTGTAGACCTATCTGAGGTAAAGATTGTGGTTACCTAAACGTTAGCCCTTACTACTCAAATTTTGTTTGAGCCTTCAGGTAGAGGTAATTACCTCTTAACCATAGAGGATGCTCATGTCTCAGTCGATGAAAGTCATGCAGCTGACAATCCAATATTTGATCCAAATAGGGCATCAAAAGAATTAATAGGGTGCAGTATAAATCAAGAAGGATCTTCCATCTCTAATGAAGAGAAATATGATGAAAGATCAGCTTCTGATGATGCTTGGATCCTATAATCCAATGGCAACAATTCCTCCATAGCTAGATGTAGATCTCTATTACTCGAATTGTAGACTACTTAGGATGAAGAGGTCAAACTCCTTCACACTAAAAGAGATGTTGAGCTGATGGTGTGCTAGGGGTGTGATGCTGACAATCAAAATAAGTGCTAGACTGAACTAGTAGAACAACAAGCTATGGTGGTGGACCATACTGTTGTTTTCCAAAGTCAGCAAAAAGAACTCTTCATAGGGAGAGTAAAGAGCTACGGTTTTCAGAGGGAAGACCACGTCCCACCATGAGGCAAGAAGAAGAAAAGGCCAAGAGGAAGATGCAAAAAATTGGTTTCCTGGTGGAGAGCTTCATTTGCCCATCATTGTTTCTAGGGGCAAAATGGTTTCCTACTGGTTTACTAGGATGGCATGCCCTTTCATTATCCCATGATGAGCAGCGTTTGAAGTACTTCAATTCTTGAAGTATTAGATAAGTTCACCTGTACATATGTATATTTATATAGTTCCTATTTCTACTTTGTGTTTTTCATTTGTTTCTTTTCGAGCCTTTCTTTTTGAGTAGCATGACTCCATAGGCCAATGGCACACTTCAAGGTACTCGAGATTCTAGTTTCTACTCCCCTCAACTGTTCCAAGTTTTCATCTAAAGGAAGTTCCCCAACTAGAGCTTGCTATTGTCCCCCACAAATGACTTCTTATTTTTGGGACAACATATGACTATTTTGGTCCTACATGGCCAAAATTGTCCCTCCGCTTTCCAAAAAATATGTTCTGAACATTCAATTTCATCATTTTCTCAACTTTTTGGTAAGAGGATTAGCAGGTTCAATCAGTTTAAAGGGTCTATCGGCAAGCATTAAAACAAGGATTAAACCATTGAGCCTTGAACCTTTTTGGTTTAATGGGTTCAATGGGTTCAAGGGTTTAATGCCATCAACAAGAGATAAACACTTCAACAGAGGTTCAAAGTTTGACCGTTTCAAGGATCCGCGGCCTTGAGCACTTAACAAGTCTCAAAAGCTTGAACCATTGAACCTTGAACCATTTTTGTTTCATCAGTTCAATAGGTTCAATGTTTAATTATTTTAACACATAGGTTTAAGAGTTCAAAGGTTCCCTCAGTTAAGGAAGGACATGTGTAAAATAAAGAGTCAGGCAGATGCTGCCAAGTGTCATTGGCTGAGCCCCATTATGCTTTGTTTTTGAGAAATGGTGGAAGCTACCACGTGTCCCTGATGAAGCTCATCAAAAGCCACCACATGTCAACATCCATGGTTCCTTCCTTCCATTTCACTATGTTGAGTAAAGACCATGGTGGGCCCCAGCATGAGTGACTAAATTAAAGTGGAAGCAGCCAAGTGTCTGCATCCATGTGACTATTTTGTGACCTAGTGGAATGTGACACATGTCGACATTCACTTCTTAGAATTCCTTATAAGCTATAGGGTCCCTTTCGATAAAGCTTCTTCCAGAGTTCCATGGAGGGTGACAAGTGGCAGCCATGGAAGGCTTCACTATGTTTTTCCTAAGAGCAGCAGACCGTGCCACATGTCCCATACAGAGAGTGATAGATGCCAACAAGTGTCATCATTTGTAAGAGGTTGACTGAGCCCCAAACATTTCTACAATGTCGTAAAGGCCTAAGAAGGTAGAAGATGCCATGTGTCCTCACCTATTCCTATGGAAGATGCCATGTGACACTTTTTCAAAGAGTAGAAGGTGCCACGTGTCAAAGGAAAGGGGCACTCACAATACAAAGGCACACATAGAGCCAAGGAAAGGTTTCTTTTGGATGAATTGTCCAAAGGAATTCCTTCAAACATTTTATTTGAAGGAAATAAAAGGGATGATAGCCCACTAAAGAATTAAAGCTTGAAGGCCACTTAGAAGACAATGAGGGGCATGTTCCCTTTGAAAAAGGTTTGAGCCTCAGAGGGCAGTGGAAGCTACCAAGTGTCACAAGCTGAGACATAGTTTTGAATAAAGCCTCAAAGCATGGAACTCACCACATGTCTCGACCCAGTGCAATAGAAGCTGCCATGTGTCTGCATCTGTGTCATAGCAAAAAGTGCCAAGCCTCCCTTAGGCCTCTATATAATGTAATCTCTTGTATCATTTGAAGGGAGATCTTTCCCTTACCAGAAGTGAGACTCTACCCAAATTGAAAGGCATTACTGAGACTTTGAGCTCAGATTGTAGTTCATATTTCTTTGATTGAATGAGAAAGCAAGTTACTTGCAGACTTTGTGCTATTATAGCTTGTGCTATTTTAGGAGATTTTTCATATGTCTGTCTTCTGAAAGCATTCTTGTTTATTTGATTTAACAAGCGAAACTAGTGGAGGTGATAAGGAAGGTGTCTTAAAGCCAACTACTTTCAGACTTTGCACTGTCATAGTTGTCTTCAGTGTGTGTTTTTCTTTTCTTTCTATGTAAAGGACCTTGGGATGACTTTTCACCCCCATTGTTCTTTGTATCTCCCTCTAGGGCAGTCAAGGTGGAGACTTTGTGGTACATCTTAGATTGTTGGTTACTTTGGACCCAGTTACCAGTCACTTATTACCAGAAAGAGTCATGTTGTTTGCAAGAACAAGCACTTCTGAAAGAAGAGGAGTGCCTTCCATTACTTCATCATGGTTTCTATTATCCAAGAAGGGATTTGGATCTTGGCTAAATGTTACTTCTGAAAGAAGAGAAGTGCCATCACCAATCACCCAGTATTTCTCCTCTGTTTGTTAGCATCATCTCTGAAAGAAGAGAGATGGATGGTTTATCCCACCCCTGTGTCTTACTTTCTGCTTATATATATATATATAGTATATATCCTTCGTATATTTAATAGGGAACCTCCCCTTGATGAGAGGAGAGATTTGTCCCCTGTTGATGTAGTAAACCTGCACACTAGGACGACCCATCTCCATATGCTGTGGTGATAGGAACTATTTTGGTCACCAGTTAGCTGGCCGACAAAATATTCACCCAACACTTTTATACTAAGTATTTCCATGAAGAATCTTGTCAACAATGATGAACACCAAGGTGTAGTTGATAGTCATAATTTTACTATTTGTATTATGCAAGGAATAATACATGATTTTAACTCACTCCAATGTTATTTATATCGATGAAAAATTATTTATTTTCTCATATACGACATTATTTTCTTAGTAAATACATTAATTTATAAAACATTTTATGAGTAAAAATATCTTTTTTTGGGTCAAATTTTTATTTTTTGAGAATGTTCATATATTTTTAAGTTATAATATAATTTTTATATTTAGAAATATTAAAAAATATTTTTAATATTAATTTTTTTAATATTTATAAAATATATAAATAAAATAAGATTATATACAAATGCATAAATAATAATAAAAATGAATATTGTACAATTATTTATAATGAAAAATAATTATATTATATTATATTATATATATATATATATATATATATATATTATTGGTTTACCCTATTTTTTTATTAATGAACCTAAACAAAATCAAACTTAAAATAATTCAAATTGTCTAAGATATGTCTAAATTAAGTAAATTTGAATGCTAAAAGTATATGTTTAATTGCACTTTACTATTTATGAAAAAGACTAAGATGATTTTTTTTAATTAACCTATTTTAGGTTTGTGTAGTATGATACTACATGTAGGTGATAGGGAAGATTAAAAATGGATTATGAGTTTCTTAGATCTAGAAAAATATAATTTGGAATACCTAGATGAGCCGTTCAATATCTATGTGCTAAAGTTAGTCATAGCCATCTGATCTCTACTAGATCCATCCTTGTAATATGTGCTTGACTATTTTGACATAGGTCACTGCACTTAATTTTAAATAATTATTTTATGAAACACTATAATCTCATTATGTGCAGATGTCCACAAATATGTTTCCTTTAATTCAAGACCATAGCACCAATTTAAACACTAAGATTTTCCTATAGGAAGGAAAAATTGATTGAGCTAACCCCAACTACCCCTCATTGAGTGTTTGATAATTACCTATGTTTCTAATAGTTTGAATATGTTTCAAACCACAATTAATTATCCTATTTAGTTTTATGTGTGAAATGGTGCTTCTCTGGTATGAATGTAGCCTAGAATCTAGATTTCAACACTTGAGAATGGTAACAAATGACTTGGATTGAGGTGATTTAGACTTGGATAAGTCCTATTCCTTATGAATGATTTCTAATTTGGGTGCTTTATGGAAGTTCCTCTCAATGTGTAGGTGGTTTATTATAATAAATATATGTATGCTTGGTAAGTGCAAGATAAGGAATATGCTTAAGCCTATTGTTTATAAATATATAATTATTTGGGTAATGTCTCACACCACTAACATGTGAAATGTATTGGCTAACCCATAAGGATTATTTGAATTTGTAAAATGACCATTAAATGGGGCATGGACATATCCAAAATGGTCAATAGATTCATAAATCTAGAGTCATCTGGGTATTTTTAGAGGTGTTTGGGAAACAAGAACAATGATCTAATGATATGGATATAGTCTTATTAGGATAATATAATGATTAGGTCCAAACTAGGGAATTTTCAAATGTCTAATACAATATTTTAGTTTTTAAAAATTCCCCCTTTTAGTTCTAATATTGAAAATGCTAGTATAAAAAGGATAAATAAATTTCATAACCTAGTGTGTAACTATTGATAATTTTGACCTCACAGGTCAAATTATCACCCCTAGCACTTGAAATTTTGATTCTCATGTTGTTTTACATGATAGTTGGTATTTTGGTCTTGTAATTTCCTTTAAATGGTCATATGAATTCATGTTTAGTAGAGTTTAAGTTAAATTTGATGAAATTAAGGTTTTGATCATCATGACCATATGCTTGTCTAGCCACCTATTGACAGGTTTTAGTTTGTGTCAAGAGATGAAAAGAGACTAGAACATCCTAAGAGGCCTTATGTATTGTGTAAAAGTTATCTCATGTTGTATAATTGATCAAATTGGTTGGTGACATGTTTGACTAACTCCATGACATAGTTGACTACATTTTGGGTCACTTTAGCACTTATGGAGCAGGCTTTGCATGTGAATGATATTATAATATCATAATAAGTATATGGGGTACTTTTTAAGGCATGAAAAGTATAATGGATACATTTTTAGTAGTTTCATCAAGCTTCTCAAGTGATTTTAGGAGTTTTAGTGCCAAAAAGGCCTATTTTGAAGATATATGTATCGTTATTCAAGGTGAAATTGATATTAAAGCATATTTAGGAAATTATTTGTACACCAAAAATTCAAATTAGTGATTTGGAAGAGGTTTTAGATGATAAAATTAAGAAAACTAATTTATCTCTCATATTGACCTCCTTGGTAGCTCTAGAAGAGCCATTAGTTTTTTATTAGTACAAGTAGGATAAAGAGAGTCAGGTCCAAAGATATTAGGAAATGATAAGGATAATAATTACCTTCATATTATTAGATTATTTTTTTTAGATTAATCCTACCATATTTATTAACAATCACTAAGAGTGTAAGGGGGTCACTATGACCTAATCATCCAGACAAGGTCCAAGTTTATCTCCATTTATTCAATTCAAAGCTCAATGGATAAATTTATTTTTAGGGGGATGATTTAAAAGTTAAATAGGACCTTTTTAATGTTTTAATTATCAGTTAATTTACCTTTATAAGGGGATTTTTGATAGGAAATAGGTTGCTTATCTTGACTTGAGATTTGGTAATTTTAAAGCATGTTTGATATATCCGTAGAATTTATTCATTTTCAAGAGTTTTCATGCACATGTTTCAGGTATAATACATATATTTAATCCAATAAATTTTTTTAGGTACCTTCATCTTGAAAAGGTCTTTCTTAAGATAACTTGGTTGGTCATTTGGTCCTTCTATAAGTTATGGTTGTAGGACTA
Source organism: Torreya grandis (assembly GCA_037957365.1). NCBI lineage: Eukaryota > Viridiplantae > Streptophyta > Pinopsida > Cupressales > Taxaceae > Torreya > Torreya grandis. The sequence continues at coordinate 799,186 of JARHVA010000744.1, read as the reverse complement.
ATGAGATTATATGTGTGTGAAGGTATATTAGTGAGGTTATTATGATATTTAAGGGATTATAAAAGGTTAAAAATTATTTATTCACCTTGTAAGGACATTCCATGGATGGTTTAAGACTATGCTCTTAAAAACTCAAAATCTCTCTTGTAGGCATTCTTGGAAGTAGGCTAGAAGCATATCATGGCAAATTATAAGACCTTGCTTATATATTACAATAAATATATGTTTTTTTCCAAAGCATGAGATTTTTTTAGAATGTTCACAATATTATTCAAGATGACTCATGACACTATGAGAACAAATGACCTTTTTGGAGCCTCAAATGCTTGAATAACATAGTAAGGACTATGTGTGACTATAATGTTAACTTGTAAGATGTTTCAAAGGACTATGTATCTTCATAAACAAGTTTATTAGGTGTCATATGAGATTTTAAATTTGTATAATCTAATATAATAATATGAGAGTGTTTATTTGAGCTCCAAGGTACATCAAATTCATGAAATGGAGCCTCTCAAAACACTATTAGCAAAAATTAAGGTTCTTTAGCATTTATTAAGGTAAGATCATGATTTGGTTTCTTTGTTGATTAAAATCATTGATTGATTATTTAGTGGGGCCTATGGGGTAGGATAGATTCATTAAAAATATTATATCATGTTGTTATATCACCTTGTCATGATGCTCTCTTCTTATAGTCTGTACAAAAGACCAAAATTGCGAACTATAGCCATATAGGTGGAAGCATAGTCAAATTTTTATGCAAGTGAACTTGTGTATATGAAGAAGTTGAAATATGAGATGCTTATGATATGGATGATGTAAAGTATAATAGTTAATTTATTTAAGACTAATTAATGTTGTTAAAGTGGAGAGAAACTAAAATGGCTTTTTGAAGTCTATATAGGTACAAAATGATGACCTATAACCATATGTTAATACAGACATCATATAATTTGGCTATATAAACTTTTGATATTATTGTGATTAGGTCATAAAAAATGTTATGGTATGGAATTATGTTTGAGAAGGTACAAGAATGAATTGAATAGACCAAGGGAGGTTAGCAAAGCACCATGTAAGGTAAAATGACTACCTATAACCATCCTCTTTTGGCTCAAACAATGAGTTAAAGGTGACATAATTCTTGTCATATGCTCAATGGATTAGTAAAGGAATGACAAGAAGTTAGTAGTGGAGTTTATAGGGTTGATGAAGTTAAATAATTGAAGAAGGGCTCCTTATAGCCCTAAAACAAACAAGTGATACCTACATGCCTCAATCCTATAGGTCCTCATTTCGAACCATGATCAACATAAAATCAACATAAATTAGTTTCAAACATCAAAATAGTAACCTGATTTTAGTCAGAAAAGACCCAATCCCTTGAAGAAATACTAGGCCACTTTAAAATCCATTAAGGATTAAGGGATTGAGTTCACAATCAAATGATCACCTATAGGATTGTGTATGGTCTGTACTTGAAAGAAAATGAGACTTGAAAATTACATAAAGGAGTTTCAGATATTGATTTATAATGAAATGAATTCCTTTGTGTTAAATATTTTAAAGCATCATAATAATTAAGAGGACTAAGTTTCAAATCTAATGCTCAAATGACCTAATGGCTACTACAGGATGATAACTAGATAGTTGGTCTTAAGCCTAAGGAAGAGAGCTAGTAGAGCATGTATGGAAATTTGTTGATAACCTAATTGAAAATTCAACAAGTTCAAAGGTCATTAAGGAAGTTATTTCTATAAAATATAGAGGTCTCAACACCTAATACAATCATGACTCCAAACAACTACCTATAGGTCTATTTGAAAGACCAGTCCATTTTCAAACAATGAAAGGGAAGAGGTGTTAAAAGGTGTTTGAACCTATTTTTGAACTTAAAAAAAGTTCAAGGACTATTGAGAGGATTAGTGATGAGAAGATTAAATCCTAAACACAAGGAAGATAGTCAAGATAATCTCTAACACCTACAGGCTGCAAATTCCAAGAATAGGCTAGTCTCAAGCCTAAAATGAAGAGCAAATGATATGAGGAATCTGAGGTCAACCTCAGATAAAATAAAAATTCAATATATATATTTGAGGCCAAATAATGACAAAGTGAATATTGAGTAAACTGAGTTTTAATCTCCATACATAGTCAAGGAGCAACTATAGTTCTACTTTGTCTAATGGTGTTTTGCTTGTATTAAAGGATAATAAAGGACTGAGAATAGGTCTAAAAGGATGAAAATTATTTTTTGAATGGTTTAATTATTCAAAAAAAATCTCATATAACCCTTAGAATAGATGATAGGAGTATGAAATGTTCAAATCCCTCTTTAGGCATGTAGGCCTAATTCACCCATATAAGCTATCTGACCAATCCTGAGAGAGTTTGGTGTTTTGAGAGTTCTATAAGCACAATAACACCTTGTGATTTTTTATGGAGGATTTTTATGAGTTTAAAAATAAAATAATGTAAACCTTAAGGCCATAATAATAGTAGACATACCCATTATTTTGTCTTAGTCCTTTCCCACTTCATTGGCAAGAGGCAGTCATGAGACCAAGGGGCCTATTTGAGGTATAAATACAAAGTAAGAATTTAAAAAACTATGGAGGAAATTTTTGGAAACATAAAAAAATAAAATATGTCTCAATACACTCTTAGGTTTCACAATAAACCTTAGTGTTCAATCTAACTTCCCTTGAGGGCTAGTAAAGAGATGGCAGGCCTAAACCCCATGACCCCTAACTAGTATACCAGATGTATATAATGAGGTAATAGTCACTAATAAAAAATTTATAATCATGAAGAATAATTTATTTGATTTATAATAACCTATACCAATAGTGAGAGTGAGTTTTGAGGTCTAGAACTCAAATTTGACCTCTCTAGAGTTCAAATAGAGCTAAACATGTCACCTGAAGAGCAACTTCACATACTCATACCATTTATCACACTTTTCATGGGGATTTTATCCATTTAATATATGTGATTTGGTTATTAAAAAAGTTTTTCCATGTGTAAGGAGGTTATTTGGTGGTCTGTTCTTTATAAATAATCATTAAGACCCCAAAGAGGTCTTAAACCCTTCTAAAATCCTAATAGTGACCAATCAAGGAAAATGGACCTCAAATGCAAAATTAAATGCATAATTTTGATCTTAAAACCTCTTGTATGTTATTTAATACTAAAATTAGGTTATACACATGTACTTTGATGCTAATTTAACCTATATGGAATATAATAAATGCTTCATTTTGTGTGATTTTTGGTGTTTTATAGGTGTTCTAAGAAAAAAAGATTCATAATAATTATATGAGGTTATTTTGGATATTTAATAACTATAAAAGTATAAAAAATTAGAAATATATTCTAGATATGGTAAAAAAAAGCTCATTTTCTAAGGCAATCTCAAACAGGGTCAAAATGAGACTAGGTGACTAGGTGATTTCATGGTTTGCATACTTCCATAGGGTCTCAAGACTCCAAAATTGACATGAAGGTTTTATATATAATATTAAAAGTTAATCACATGATATTTTGTGATTTCAAACATGTGGAATATATATGGAGAAATATTTCTACTTTATAGGCATAGGAGGGATAATTAGGCCTAATTAGAGAGAAAAATCACAAAAGGGATACTACCACTTGGATTTTTATCATTAAATTTTGTGTGGATCTATAATGGGATAGAGGGTAATAAAAAAATGTGCCCAAGTTTCCAATTTTGTCTATAAAATATTCTAGATAAGAACTTTGTAGGTTTTTAGGGTTATAAAGAATGGGTGCTTTAGAAAGCAAATGGAGCAAAATTGTATCTTTTGGGATACTTTATGGTTAAAAATGATTTTTTTATGTTTTAATTCATGTTTAAAATCCTTAAATTGAGATAATTTATCTGGTTTAGAGCAAAACCCTTCTTTCTCTCTCCTATGCCTCTTTGCTCATATGAAAGAATCAAGTGTTTAAAAGTACTAAATGATGAATATAAGTTTTACAAAGGATTTATTGATGATTTTATCTCCCTCAAACACCTATTCAAGCATGAAAAAATCAAATTTTTATTTGGATAAGGTTTCAAAGGTTGAAATATTCTCAAAGACTCCTAACCACACTTTCTTTCCTTCCTAAACCTAGTATGTTGAAGGAATCAAACAAGCCCTAAAGAGATTATAACAACCCATGTATGGTGGAGGAACTTCATAAATAAATTTTAAAGGACTAATTAATGAAGACTTGAAGTTCTATTTTTAATAAGGAGGATTAACTCTTCACTAAAGACATAAGAGCTAGTATATAGGTAGTCAAGCAAGGATATATGCACTCTTTAAGTGGTCAATCTTGAATAATAAATAATTAATATATTGAAAAGTATAAAAAACTCATGATACTCTCTCTTATATTCCACCCTAAGGATATGGATGAATGGAAAGGTTTGAGGAAGTAATATGTAGCATTTGAAGAGTGTGAAGACCAAGTTTTTGACCCCTTATTTTGGGGTTGCTTTGTCTCCCATCAATTGATTTTATATCTGTTTTCATTTTTCCATAATTTTATTATCACTCTTTGATTTTGGTTGTACTGAAAGGCTACCAAATTTTGTACTCACCTTTTGAGAAAAATAAGAAGCTCTTTTCTTCTATTTTCAGGTTTTTGGTGAAGTGTATGTGTTTTCCATTGATATAACATTATGAAGAATTTATTTTCCTATGATGGTGTCTAGTTTTTATACCTTCATAAAATATATTTTATGTTCTACAGGTGATATTAAGTGTCAATACCAACTCTAATCTAAGCATTAAATGTAAATTCAGTTCCTTTACATTCCTTCCATGCCAAAAAATTGAGTTTATCAAGTCCTTATGAAACAATATTTTAGAGGTCATTCATAAAGTTAAGAGAATGTGTACAAGATTTTCCCCTTCATAAGAGTGTCTATTATAAGCATAAGTGGTCATTAAATATTGGTGCATCACCTTCATTCCTAATTTTCACTTTAGTTAAATTGCATATAATATCCCTTTCACCCTTTTCATAGTAAGAGTCAGTAGTTAGGAGGTTTAAGAACAAGTTTTAGTGAGTGAATCAAGGGAAATAGCCCTCTCTAGATCTTATCTCCCTTCTAAAATCACCCACACTTAGGAGAGATTCCATGTTTTAGCAGGTTTGAGATGTAGCACACATTCTCACAAGGGTAAAATACTGATTGAAAATAATTTTTGGCACACCCAATGGGATGCATTATTTTAGGCATAGATTAAGTTTGGACTGAAGAAAAGTATTTGTAGTAGTAGAGGACACTCACCATCATTTGATCCTAAGGATTCCTTTATATTTTATATTTTTTAGCAATAGACAGGCAAAAATTTCATGCCAAAGGTTGCCACAAGATCATCTAGTAAATGTATTAATTTTTAATTCATTGAGTTACCTTATAATTATTATAAAAGAACAAGATTTAATAAGACAAATACTTATCCTAGAAATCAATTTCTATATTCTAGTTAGCCTATTATTCTAGACAGTAAAATTCCCACTATCTAGATGGCCATCAAAAACCAAGAGTTTATACCATTTAATAGGAATCCCACTAAATATTTCCCAATTTGATGTTATAACTATATAAAATTTTAAGATCATCCCATTCTTCTTGAGATAAGATAAAACTATGCTTATTAAACACATCAATGATGTATCCAACCTTTGTTCAATCCACAATGTTATTCAAGAGAATATGGATATTAGATTGCTTGTTGCTTCCTTCAAAGGAAAATCTCTATAGTGGTATAGAAACCTCCCACTGAATTCCATTTCTTCATGGGATGACCTAGGTACAACCTTTTATAGGCAATTTAATGATAAATTTGATCACCTATCCTTGGTTGAATAACTTACCACCATAAAGAGGGTTCCTCATGAGTTCATGACTGACTTTAACATCAAATTCCATAAAACATGGACTAGGATACCTATAATGATTAGGCCATCCCTAGAATATGTCTTTTTATATTATATTAGAGATCTCAATTTAGACATTAGTGTCATGATACAATCAATGGGTGGTACCAATTTATGAGATGCATATGAAGTATCCATAAGAGCTAAAAATAGTTTGATACAGGTTGTAAAATTGGCACCTAAAACTTTTATGCCTTTTTCCCCTCAAACACAACCCATACCAGCCCCTCAAGTTCCTTTGGTTCCTATTCCTACCCCTAAGCACAAGTTTCAACCCCTCTTGGCCAATTAACTAAGATTGGAGAGCTCAAAGGAATGTTGCAATCCTTTTAGAATGATATTGTCCATCTAAAGAGGCAAAAATATCAAGCGAATAGGCCTTACCAAGTGCCTAATCAACCTACTTATCATCCTTTCAGAGACAATAAATCACCCTACTAAGGATTCATAGAATATAGACCATCTAATCAAGATCAAGGAGCTATCACTCAAGCCAATCCATATGAAATAGTTGATCCTAATGCTCCATCATCATTTAAATATCTTGTTATTACACCAATTCAAAATAACATGATGCCAGATTCAGATTGGTATCCCTTAAATTAGAATGACATAATGATTCAAGCACTAGTCAACTAATCCATGGTTATGCATTAAATAACTCAAGAAGAGGTTTCTCTTCAAGAGGGTCAACATGGTATGACACAACAAGATATGATGAGTGATGATAAGGGAAACTAGATTCGACTTTTGTAAATTGGAAACTTGATGACCATATGGCCTTGAATCAAGTTGGTGACTCAGGTTCTTCAAGCAGTGTGGTTGTAGCTATAACTAGAGTGAAGAAAAGAGATATGGAAGAGACCAAAGATGTGAATCATGATTCAAGTAAACCTCATAATGTTCCTAATAATGTAAACAATTAAATTTTTTCCCCTACACCATATAAAAATTAGAACATAGAGGTTGGTAAGTCTCATCAAATACCACAAGTTTAGGATCAACCAATTATTCAAAACGTGTATCCAAAGGTAAGTGCAGTTTCTTATAGTATTGTGGATCATATGAAGAGGTATAATTTTAGTATGATCATGTGGTATTCCTTAACAATACCAAGATAAAAAAAAATGCTAATACAAGAACTTTTAGCTCTCAAGTTGTAATCAAAACCAACTGAGAAAGAGAGCATAGTGTTGGCAAATTTAGATCAGCCAATAAGAAAATAAGTCCATTAAGTACACAAAGAAGTAAAATTGGGTAATGATGAAGTAAAATAAATTTAAAATCCTCCTTTTTATCTCTCTTTAATAGTTGGTGATACTTTAGTCTATAACTATATGGTGGACAATAGAGTTAGTATCACTATCATCCCCAAACCAATTGTAGATAAGCTTGGTTTAGTATATGAACTAAACACAAAATGGGTATTTCATCTATATGGATCACCAAAAAAGATAATAGGAATGATAAATGACTTGAAACTAACATTACATGCTTGCCAAAATGTCACTATTTAGTAGGATGTAGTTGTGGTGGATTTGCCTCCTTATTTTGCCATGTGTTTGTTTAGAGACTTCACCTCAAAGATTGGTGGCTACCTATCAAATGATTGGAAATATTTGATGTTCATAATTAATTATGGTACAAATTTAACTATCTATTCTTATCCTATTTTACATTTCCACCTAGAGCCTTACATGCCAAGTGTTGTAAACACTAATTGTTTCATCTCAAATGAGGTGCTAAAATATAGTGAAGTGGAATGTAATTCACCTCTTGAGGGAGTTCAAAATATATTGCTTGATTAATGGGATTCAAACTTACATGAACATGATCCATAAAAAATGATTTAGGATGAGGGACTTGGTATCTACTACCTTCATTAGAATGATGCACTAATTCCAACCATGATGAATGATGATGAGTTTAGTTATGGTCTTTGGAAGCTATACTTTGATGGGTCAAGGAACAAGCATGGTACCAGGGATGGAATGATGTTTTTATAACCTAAAAAACAAACGTATTTTTTTACATTAAGTTTTAGTTTAGATATTCAAATAATGTTGTAGAATGAGGCACTAGTCCATAGTTTACAGTGGGAAAGGAAGATGGGAATCAACATTTTACAAGTTTTTGGTGATAGTGAACTTATAGTTCACAAAGTAAGAGGACTTAATATATGTAAAAACACCTTGCATAGATATTATAATCATAGAGTTTGGGATGTACTTGAATATTTTCAAGCTTTTGAAATTTAGGCAATGTCATGAGAAAAGAATAAACATGCAGATAGGTTAGCTTATATAGGGGTTCAATTCAGTATTATAGCTGATGTAATAAGTGAGAAAACTTAGTCTCATATCAATTTTTTTGTGAAACCTTCCATTCCAGATAATCATGAGAACTAGTAGGTCTTTGAGGATAACAATAAAATTGTTAGGTTCTTACAAGAGGAGGATAAATTCTCTTCTAAGAATCATTCAAATTTATTACATAAGTATGGGGATTAGATTATTCAACTAAAATATAATAAGCTACCCAAAGGATTGGTCAAACTTGAGAACATCTTCAGCATAAATTATGAGATGAGGAGAGATAAGTCTTCTTTGTCAAACAAAGAAGAGAACTATGCCAATGTTGAGATTGAAGTTGGAAAGAGTCTAAAATTATGTAAAATATGTACTCCATAAAAATAATCCATCATTGAGTTATTTATGGACTTTGATAATGTATTTTCATGGAAATATAGTGATTTGAAATGATTTGACCCAAGTTTAGCTTAACACACTGTTGAGCTAGAATCTAAAACATATCACTTAGACAAAAGCAAAGACCCATAACTCCAAAAATTTAGCCTTTAATGAGGACTAAGATTCATAAGCTCATAGAGTCAGGCATTATATTCCAAATCAATTACTCAACTTGGGTGCCAAATCTTGTTCTAGTAGAAAAAAGAATTGTGAAATCAGATTTGTGTTGATTTCTGAGATTTGAACAAAGCGTCTCTTAAGGATCATTACCCATTATCATTCATAGAGAAAATATTGTAAATTATTTTAGGTTCAAAGAGGTTATCATTATTGTATGGGTATAGTGGGTAAAATCATATTTTGGTTAAGGAGGAAGATCAGTTCAAGACAACCTTTGCTACAAAGTATAAAACCTTTGCCTATAGAAAGATGCCATTCAATTTGTCCAATCATAGAGCAACCTTTTAGAGGGCCATGTTTATGGAATTCTAAGGTATTATTAATAATTTTTATTTATTTATTTATATGACATAACTATGTTTTCAAAGAGTGAAAGTGAACACATGGTCTACCTCAAATACGTTTTTGAAAGGTGTAGGCAATTTGTGAAGTCTCTTAACCCCAAAAAGTGTGTATTATCAATACATGAAGGTAATATTCTTAGACATGTGGTTTTAATATATGGTTTAACTATTGATCCTAAAAGTATTGAATAAATTATTTCTCTATCTTTACCTAAACAAAAAAAGGCATTACAAAGCTTCCTAGAAAAAGTTAATTTCATAAGGAGGTATATTTTAGATTTTGCCACTTTAGCAAAACCACTTACAAGCATGATTAAGAAGAATAAAATTTTAATATAGTATAAGTAGGGAATGAAGAGTTTTTAGGAGATAAATAAAGTAATAGATAGTTCTCCTACAATCATAAATATAGATTTCTCAAAAGATTTTATCTTATACACTTATGCTAATGTGGACTCCATTTCAAGTATTCTTATGAAACAAAATCATGAAGCATGTGAGTAGCCAATAGAATTATTTATTCAAGGATTGGAGTAGTATGAAACAAGGTATTATTATGTTTAAAATCATTTCTTTTTTTTATACATCCAATTTCTATCACTATTGCACTAAAATTGTCAATCTATGCAACATTCTGCAAAAATGCATAATTTAGGCCAAAATCACTAAAAACATGTTAAATGGTTCGAGATTGTCATGTAAAGATAATGATTTAGGATAATATATCCATAAATGGGGAAATGTATTTTATGTGAATATTAGTTTCTCCCAAATCACATCGAGTCAAATTATGACCACATAAAATGATGCTCTAGACCACTGAATTCTTCTAATTTAGAAGCACATGACATGTGCATGTGTTATTTTACATCCATAATGGTATTTTTATAAATGAAACTAACACCATATTCTAATTATACTCCAATAAAATTATGACTCGGTAACTTGACATTTTGACCAGTTTGATTTATTGAACAACTAATTTTTAAAAAATTGTAAAAATTAATTAATCTCACTTAAGCAAATTAAGAACTTAACTGGAAAAACCATGGAAGATATTGAATATATATTAATTGGAAATTAATTTCTAATATATGTATCTTTTGATGACATCATCAATGGGGTGACATCCATAAGCCATAAATGTAACAAATATCTAGTTTAAGCCCTCCCATGCCTCATTAATGCCCCTTTCTTCCAAATATTAATGGATTGAGCCTCAAAAATTTAATTGATTCATGGACACACATCTTGATCTTAAGATGAATGGTCATTGTTGATTATGATTTTTTTCCAAAAATCTATAAATATAGGGGTCCTCATTCATCCTTTCAAGCTATTTTTGTGTATGTTATTATGCATAATTATTAATATAATAGCTTCAACTATTGTCACACATAGATTAAATTAATGATCCTAGTTCATTGGTGCATTGAGAGATGATGGAGGAGAAAGCCACACATGATTGAAAAATACTTGGAGCACTAAATTAGGGGAAAATCATATTTTTGATTTTCTCTTAGAAGAAGGACACTCTTGGGAAGGTTTGATGGTTATATTCCTTCTTTCAATAGATCTTATATTTCATTTGAAAAACCCAATGAGGGAGTTGGATTAGTATTTTGTGTTCTTTATGCTTATTTTGAGTTTTCATTACTAATGCATGGACTAACTTGATTTGGATTCCTACTCTAAATTTTAATTTGCCTGATAAGACCATGCATCCCATACAAGTAAGGAGACTAATTATTAAACTCTTAGATATTCTAATGAATGCTTAAAAGTATCTAAAAATCAAGTTTTATCTTCATTTTTCATGTATTTTTGTTTATTTTAGCAACACAATTTACACTGAGACATGGATTGATTTAGTTTGACTGAATTTGATCTCTTACAAACTAACATCAGTCATTGTGTGAAGGGTCAAACATGACAAAAAAATTGATTTATGGGGGTTTCATGAATTTTCTAGTTGTTATATTGTGTTTTATAAAATTGCATACTCTCTGCCTGGTTATTTTCTTATAGGATCCAAAGAGATTTTTTATTTTTAGGCTTGTTTGTGATAGCTTTTTTTTGGGTGAAAAATGTGTTTTATTCCTAAATTTTTATAAGAACCAACTTTGATTACTATAGAATGACATTGACCCTCTATTAACTAACCAACATTAATCTCAATGAACTATCATCAATGCTTGCATGAACTGACGTTGGTCTCTATGATAAGAAAATAGAGACCCAAGAGCAATTTTTGAAATCTTGTTTTCTAATTTATATTTGGGTTTCTAGTCATACATAAACCCTCTAGAAATTGTAGGTCACAACTAGGAAAAAGGCACAAGTTTGAAAGTGTTTAGATCTTGAACTTTTCATTTGGTGCTTAAAAGGAATTTAGTGGCTTTATGCTTAATTATTTTGTTAAAGTTTTTACAATTTTTAAACAAAGTCCAAGGGGTAAAAATTTCATAAACATTTAAATTTTGTGCATTTAAAAAACACTCACACTTAGATTACATACTCTTAAGAGTGATTTATTTTATGTTTATTTTTCTAAAGCTATTTATTTTTGTAAAATGATTGGTGTATGTATGATCTCCCCCCATCCCATTTAGGTAACTTGCGTGACCAAAAGTGTTCTTTCTTTGAATTTTTGACTTATCAAAAGGTGTGAAAAGAATGTCGTTGATGCTTTCCTCAAAATTTTATGGTTTTGGTGATCTAAATGCCACCTTAAAGTCATTTCACTTGTCTTTTATTTTTATGTAATTTGACTTGTGAGTGGGAGTTCATCACCTCTTCATGGGTTATCTAGGGAAGTGTTAACCAAAGAATTCATATCCTAACATGATTTAAACCCCACTCCATGGTGGGGTATAAAAATTGAGGTCAACTTACTGGGACATTTTCTTGAATAGTTAAGCAAACTCTGTTAATAAGATACTACCTTAGACCATAGGGGAAACTCAGACATCTAAATAAACTAAGAACGTGATATATGTAGTGGTTGTGAAAAGGACAAGACCTTTTCACAACAAGATAGTTGATGTGGATCTAAATGAAATGAGCATTTACTATGTTAGCCACACTTGGGACCATCTATAAACATGCAAAAATTTAGTTTTAGAATAACCCCACTTGTCATGGACATATTGTTGATACAGGGTGAGTAGCCCAAAGTTCCATGTCATCATACAATCTCTTGAGATAAGGGGGGGGGGTGTAAAAACCCTACTTATTCATGCACTTTTATTTTTGGATTAACACTTAAAATCCTCTCAAGAGCATGTATATATATATATATATATATATATATATATATATATATATATATACTTTGATATTACCATGCAACCTTGTCAGTTTTAGAACTTTGGACATTAATTAGTTATATTTTGTGATTTTATGCTTCACTTTCTTGGTTTTATCTAGTCTATAAATTATTTGGAAAACCAAAACACATCACAACTAAACACCTTTGTTATCCATCATTTCATTTGAATAAGGAGGCATTATGCTGACCAAATCAAAACTTCTTTTTTCCTTATTCAAATTTTCATTTAGAACATTATGTTTGTTTTTTCTACGAAGTGTTTTTATGCTACCCATTTAAGTCTAGACCATTTCCAAATTTTAAGTACTTCATTTTAAATTAAAATTCGAAATCTTAATTTTATAAGTTCTAGACCAAGGTGTTATCAATTTAACTTTTGCACTTTGTTTGAGTTAACTTGTGTATGATTTCTCACTTGGGTTGAAGATTGTTATATAGACTTATCATCATTGTTATCCTTATTATGGAATTAGATTAGTTTGCATTCACTCATGATATAAGTTCTTGGACCATTCTACATATTATTACCATATGGTGAAATTTTGCTACCTATTTAGTTTTAGTTTTATAATTAGGAGTTAATGTGTGTTTTCACAATTTGTGCTTCTTGGTTTGCATTGTTATCTTCCTAATCAGAAAGACCCTTTTCTAATTTTATAGTCATAACTCACCATATTTGTACCTATATTTTATGGTATTGATGTATATTTGACCTAAGTTTATTGTTCTATCTTACACATTAGGTTCCAAATTTATCATACCCTCTTCTAATTTGATGATTTCAACCCACCAAAGTTGAGTAAATTCATAACCATTTATTCTAATTGTGTGGTACTATGCCACTTCTTTTATTATAGTCTCATTTTACCTTTTCACTTGTTTAAATAAATAAAAGACACCATTTTAACATTTGTAAAACACATTTTATATCTTGGTAAATGAGAAGAACAATCTTCTAAACATGATGCAAAGGTATACTTGTAGTTGGGTCTCTTAAAACCCTAGTTATGAAGAAGAGCATTTTTATGACAGACATGAGCACTCTATTAGGTTATATAATATCACCCTATTTGGGCCTAATATTTAAATACCAAACTAATCCATGCCAATTTTCATATGCCAACCCCATCCTCTTCCTTTGACTTGTGTGAACAATCATGCTCTGTAGTGCTCAAAGGTCACCATTTAGATTATCCTCCTTTAGCTTACATGAGCCACCAAGATCCACAACACTCGAAGGTTACCATTATAGGTTATCCTCATTTTTATTACATGAGCCACCAAAATATATAACACTCAAAGGTTACCATTTTAACCTATCCTTTTTTGGCTTGCATGATCAACCAAACTCCATAGGGGTCAAAGGTTACCATTCTAGGTTCCCCTCTTTCAACCTACATGAGAAACCAAGTTACTCAATGCCCAAGGGTTACTATTTTTGGCCCCCTCCTTTGGATTATGATATTAACCAAACTACACAATGCCCAATCAATACCATTCTAGGCCCATTTCTTATATTTATTGAACCTATTGTTAAAGAATATCAATTAGATGAACCAATTTTTGTTGATCCCTTCTTTAGTAGTCTAATTTTTGGAGATCCCATTATTAAAAAATGAGACATTATTGACTATGTGCCAACCATTCCCCACTTTAGAAATTCCATGCCAATCTTCAAGTTACAATAGAAACAACCATTACATCTTCAAGATCCATCTTTTAAGGACCATAATGTTTTCAAAGTTGATTTTTTGTAACTAATTGTTAACCAAGGCCATAATGTTATTGTTGAACCACCCATTTGTGATGACTAAACCTATGATGAATCACCTTTTGGTATTTTACATGTTGTCAAGGAGTCTGACTCTAAAAATTTAGTCTTTTTTGAGTCACTTCTTAAATATTATAACCACCTTTGGTCAAATCATTATCTCAACCATTATCTTATATTTAAATATCCCCATCCTTTTGACAAGCCAGTCTCTATGAAGTTATCTCTTGTTCTTTTTCTCTTCATTAAGGAATCTCACCTTGACTAGCTAGTCTTTATGGAGTCACCCCTCGAGTTATTCCTTCTCTTTGAGGGGCTTCACATAGATGAGTTGATATATGTTAAACCTTTCCTAGATGAATCTATTTTTACATATCCCATTATGCCATCATAGGCCACTACTTGTCTAAAATCAATCATTCAATAAAACATCATTATATAAACATCCACACTACATGAAAAATTAATATTGAAGTTAGGTTATATTCTTGAACTAACATTAGATTTAAAATTAGAAGCAAAATCAACATCCATTTCAACATTGGATTTAGAGTCCGTTGAGTCAGACACAATTTCATAATCAAAATCCATTCATGGTTGTTACAACACTAGTTACACTTTCCTTGTAGATCATTTTGAATAGATTCGTGATCCTTCTATAATTTTTGAGGATGATTACTTCAACATCAACAAAAATTCTCCTAGTATATTCTATGACGATTATGCTACCTTTCATCATTCCATTATTAACAAAAAAACATATCCATTATATTGACATTCCACCTCCCACAAGCATTGAATGGGATCGATAGAATCACAACTTGTTGAACTGCATCCATGGTGACATATCAGAGGCATAATATCAAGGGGACCAGATACCACTTTTTGGGGATCAACCAACAATCTTGATTACTATGTGAAAGCAACTAAATGCGGAATTAAACCATAAAGATAAGTAACTAGAATCAGAAAATAGCAAACAATAATAGATACAAGAAACCACCCTGAAAACTTGTATTAAACTCTTTATAGAAGGAATACAATTGAAGAAACTTATTTTCTTCCACACCTCTCTTAGATGTACATATCTCTTTCCAGATCTCTTTCCCTCAAGAGTTCTCTCTCTCAATTACAATCAACTCCAACAACTTGGATTGATTCACATATACATGTATGTTCAATACTATTACAATAAGCTATGAAGATCTAATTCTATATATAATATTAGGAAACTTGAGCATACAACTATAGCCATTAGATGCACCTCCTAATCAAGGGCTCAAAATAGTCTTACTAAAGATAGATATGCAGACTTAAGACTAACACTTAATCCTACCATGCAAACATTCTATTCTGTCCATGAAAATAGCATTCTAGATGCATAGGTGACTGACATCAGTCCCTGCCTATCTACCTGTGACCGATGTCAGCCAATCCATGACCGACGCCGGCATCTCCTAGTCAACTCCTGACTGACGTCTGTCGCTCCTAACCGACACCGGTGACTATGTAATTCTTGCAACTTTTGTACTCACTCATTTGGTGAAGCTTTTAGCTCCACACCTTAACAATCTCCCACTTGGAGATAAATAGCTGCACTAGTACCTGTACAACAACATCTTCTAGCTCCTCCATCTTCAAACTCAATCATGAAGACCTAAAAAATTTGAATGAAGATTCAACTTCTCCTTTGTTATCAGCTTGGTTAACATATCAGCAGGGTTCTTATCTGTATGGATCTTCTCCAGCTTCAACTCACCATCCTCCAATACCTGTCTAATGAAGTGGTACCTAAGTTGTATATGTCTAGTTCTTGAATGAAAGGCTGAATTCTTAGCCAAATGAATTGCATTCTGACTATCACTGTATAATCTGCAACTCTCTTGCTCCTTTCCTAGCTCTTCCATGAACTGTGTCATCCATATCATCTCTTTGCTAGCCTCTGTGACTGCAATATATTTTGCTTCTGTAGTTGACAAGGCAACAACCTTTTGCAACTTTGATATCCAGCTAATCACCGTTCCACCAACAGTGAAAACATATCCTGTGATGCTCCTTCTGCCATCCAAATCACCTGCCATATCTGAATCTACATAACCATGTAGAGAAGTGTTTGACCCACCATAGCACAAATTCCTACTACTGGTCCCTCTCAAATATCTAAGGATCCACTAAACTGCTTTACAATGCTCCTTTCCTGGATTGGCCATATACTTACTAACAACTCCCACTGCTAGGTCAATATCAGGTCTATTACATACCATTGCATACATTAAGCTCCCTACTGTGGAAGCATATGGAACTCTACTCATGTACTCTACCTCATCATGTGAATTAGGACACTATTCTTTACTCAATTTAAAATGTCCAGCCAAAGGTGTGCTTACCAGTTTTGCATCCTGCATATTGAACCATTTCAACACCTTGTTCACATAATCCTCTTGAGACAAAATCAACCTGTGATTTTTCCTATCTCTCTTAATGCTCATGCCAAGGATTTTCTTTGTTGCTCCCAAATCCTTCATGGTAAATGTGTGAGCTAATTTCACCTTAAGCTCAGAGATATCCTACATGTGTGATCTTGCAACCAGCATATCATCTACATACAAAAATAGAATAATATATCTACCATTATCCAATCTCTTAAAATACACACAATGGTCAGATTGACATCTACTATAGCCATGCTCAGTCATAAACCTGTCAAATCTCAAATACCATTGTCTAGGAGCTTGCTTGAGGCCATACAAGCTTTTCTTCAATCTGCACACTAGCTTTTCCTTACCTTTGACCTCAAATCCTTTCGGTTGATCCATATATATTTCTTCATCCAAATCTCCATGAAGAAATGTTGTCTTAACATCAAGCTACTCAAGATGCAAATCCTCAATAGCAACTAAAGACAATACAATCCATATAGAAGTCATTTTAACTACAGGAGAAAAAATCTCACCAAAATCAATACCTAGTTTTTGTGTAAATCCTTTCACTACCAACCTAGCCTTATATCTCATCTGTCCATTCTCACCTTCCTTCAATCTATAGATCCATCTATTCTTTAGTGTCTTCTTTCGTGCTGGCAACTCAACCAAATCCCATGTTTGGTTCTCTCTCAAGGAATCAATTTCCTCATTCATGCCTAGCTCCCACTAATTCTTGGATTCCACTTGTATTACTTCATCAAAACTCTCTGGTTCTCCACCATCAGTAAGCAATACATAGAATAATGAAGGGGAATATCAAATTAGAGGTTTACTTACCCTTTTTGACCTCCTGATGGGCATCTGAGACTCATTCACAACATGTTGTCCACCCAAATTCTCTGACAGTGACCAACCTCAGTCACTTCCAAGCCTGTTACTGACCGACATCGATTCCACATGACTGACATCGGTACCTTCTTGGCCGATGTCGATCACTGTATGACCGACATCGGTTCCTGTGTTGCTGACGTCAGTTCTTACCTGATCGACATCGGTCTTTGTGTTTTCCTGTCTATGATAATTCTTTCCTGTAAGCTCATTTTGGATCGTCACCTCATCCAATTCTCCATTGCTCTGCCTAGATTGATTCAGCTTCTTGAGCTGATCACTATACATCAATTTTTCATTAAAAACAACATCACGGCTCCTAATTATCTTGTTAGTTCCTAGATTCCAAAACCAAAATCTAAAATCATCAGAGCCATAACCAATAAATGTCCACCTCATATACTTAGCATCCAACTTATTTTTATTTTCCTTATCAATGTGCACAAAAGCTTCACAATCAAAAACTTTGAGAAATGAGAGATCTACCTTTTTACTTGTCCATGCCTCTTCTGGAATTCCACCATCCAGAGCTGTAGAGGGTCCTCTGTTAATCAAGTACACTACATTATCCACAGCTTCTACCCAAATCTCTAAGGCCAAAGTAGCATGCAATCTCATACACCTTGCACACTCCATTACTATTCTTTTCATCCTTTCAGCAACTCCATTTTGTTGAGGTGTCCTTGGAACCATCCTTTGCCTGTGTATTCCATGCATATAACAATACCAGTTGAACTTGTGGCTGTAGAACTCACCACCATTGTCAGATCTTAGGCACTTCAATCTCCTGCCTATTTCATTCTAAACCATAGCTTTTCAAATCTTAAAAGTGTCAAAAACATTAGATTTCTTCTTTATACAATAGACCCATACCTTTCTTATAGAATCATCTATGAAAGAGACATAGTATTGTGATCCTCCAATAGAAGCAACCTGAGCCAGTCCCCACACGTCTGTGTGAACAAGCTCCAATTTGTGTTTCTTCTTTGTTGATCCAGTCTTGAAAAAACTTACTCTTTTCTATTTCCCAAAAATACAGTGCTCACAAAAATCTAGATCTATGCTTTTTAAATCTGAAAGCATACCTTTTGACTTAAGAATGGACATTCCCTTCTCACTCATGTGGCTGAGCCTGTGATGCCACAATTTTGCATCTACATCTAAAGTAGATAATATAGAAGGAGAAATATCAGTAATAAAATTACATAAATAGAGAGTACCTACTCTCTTACCTCTAGCCAATACAAGTGCACCCTTGGTCACCTTCCAAGATTCAGCTATGAGAGTTACTGTGTAACCCTCATACCCTAACTTTCCTACAGAAATCAAATTCCTCTTCAAGCTAGGAACATGCATGAAATTTTTCAACACCCATGTGTTTCCATTCTACATTTTCAACTGCACTTTTCCTTTGCCAACAATTTTACAAGGCTCATCATCCCCTAAATAAACTATTCCAAAATCTCCATGGACATAGTTACTAGAATATTCTCTATTAGGGGTAGCATGAAAAGAGGCACCAAAATCTAACACCCAAGATTCTATATTATTATGCAAAGAGAATATAAGAGCATCTTGTGTAATACCTACAACTTTTGCTTCTTCTTTACCTTCATGCTGATTGTCCTCTTTAGGTTTTGACCAACAATCTTTGCTTATATGCCCTATCTTTCCATAATTTCAGCATTGTGGCTTCCTGCCATTTCTAGATTTGGATCTACCTCTCATCTTTGACTTAGACCTTGATCTCCCTTTCTTGCTCTTCTCTTTTTGCCTTCCCTTACTCTCAAAACTTAAAGCATTCCCTGATGTTTCCTCTATGCTTTTCCTATGAATTTCTTCATTCAAGATTACACTAACAACATCATCTACTTTTAAAATATTTGAAGCAGATGTAGTATTACTATCTGCCATTACCAAGCTATGCCAGCTCTCAGGTAAAGAGCATAAGATTAATAGAGCTTTAATTTCATCATCAAACACTATTTTGACTGAATTTAATTGATTTACAATTCCATGGAAATCATTAAGATGATTAGATACAGATCCACCTTCCTGCATTTTCAAATTAAATAACTGCTTCATAAGATATACCTTATTTGAAGCTGAGGGTTTTTCATATAAATTTGCTAAAGTATTCATTAACTCTACCATTGACTTTGCCTGTGATAGATTAGATATCACAGTAGATGCCAGACTCAATCTTATAGATCAAAAAGCCTTTCTATCAAGAACTTCCCATTCTTCATCTTCCATGTCTATGGGCTTCCTTGTAACTCCACCTAATGGTAAGTATAGATCTTTCTGATATAGATAATCCTCTATTTACATTCTCCTTAATTGGTAATTCTTGCCATTGAACTTCTCCATTCTCAGTTTACTTTCTTCTGCCATTGCTTCTCCCACTCAAATAGAAATCCCTGTGAATAACCTGTAATCAATACACACTAACCAGATCTGATACACCTGTTAGTCAACCTGAGCTCTGATACCACTTGTTGGGGATCAACCAACAATCTTGATTACTATGTGAAAGCAACTAAATGTGGAATTAAACCAGAAAGATAAGTAACTAGAATAAGAAAACAACAAATAATAAGAGATACAAGAAACCACCCTGAAAACTTGTATTAAACTCTTTATAGAAGGAATACAATTGAAGAAACTTCTTTTCTTCCACACCTCTCTCAAATGTACAGATCTCTTTCTAGATCTCTTTCCCTCAAGAGTTCTCTCTCTCAATTACAATCAACTCCAACAACCTAGATTGGTTCACATATACATGTATGTTCAATACTGTTACAATAAGCTATGAAGATCTAATCCTATATATAATATTAGGAAACATGAGCATACAATTATAGCCATTAGATGCACCTCCTAATCAAGGGCTCAAAATAGTCTTACTAAAGATAGAGATGCAGACTTAAGACTAACACTTAATCCTACAATGCAAACATTCTATTCTGTCCACGAAAATAGCATTTTGGACGCACATGTGATCGACATCAATCCCTGCCTATCTACCTGTGACCGACGTCGGTCGATCCATGACCGACACCGACATCTCTTAGTCAACTCCTGACTAATGTCAGTTGTTCCTGACCGACTCCAGTGACTATGTAACTCTTGCAACTTCTGTACTCGCTCATTTGGTGAAGCTTTTAGCTCCACACCTTAACACCAAGATCACATTTATGTAGAATAAGAATAATATCTTAGTGAAACCTTTTTGGAAGAACTAGTGGATAATAAGAGTCTCAACTTAGAATATTCTAATGAAACCTTTTCAGAGGAGATAGAAGATAATAAAATTCAAAATTCAACATTCCTTAGTGAAACCTTTTTGGAGGTTTTATGGGACAATGAAAACAAATTCATTGGTAAAAACCTCCTTGAGGTTCCAATAGTTGAGGATATTAGTTATTCACTACTTAATGAAGATATTATTAAATTTAACATATATATAACTTCTAATCTACAACATAATCAAATGGTAGTTACTCTCAGGCCCAAATAATAAAAAAATCTATGGTCCTATCAAGATCATATTCAAAAGTCTTTAGCCCCACCACAACCAAAATTATGTTGAATTTGGAATCAACAAAATTGTGTGTGCCTAGAAATCCTAATCTTCATTTGTTTCCCAACCTTATATATTCCATTATCATCCACCTTTACATTACCAATTTATACCATTTATCCTATGCCTAACATTATTTACCATTCCTGGTTGTACTTTGTTTATAGAGGCTATAATGACATATTGTCTCAAAATTTAAAGGAAATAGAATCAGTGACCAATAAGTATCATAATAACATCATTGGAATCCAAATATGCAATAGGTTATTAATAGATAATATATTTATAAAGGGTATGGGATAGTAATTTTATGATTGATTATTTTGGTTGTCTCATATGTTGACTAGGATGTGCATCTCCATGTCAATAGGAGCAACAAAATCATTTACCATTGGGTCCCATTTACCATGCCCTTTGAACTATGTTGACTTGAGGTCCTTTAGGAATATGTAAGCAATACTCAATTTATATTGAGATTAGCTCAATCATATTTTCCATGCTCTTGTTGTTTTGTGAGTAACATTTAATTTTGAATGTTCTTTCCATTTTGTGCACAAACTAAGCCCACACTTTTTCCATTTTATTAACAATCATCACTTGGGGGAAACCCTATTACAATTATGCCCAATTGTCATCTTATCACTTTATTTATGCCATTTTATCATGCATTTACTATTGACCAAATCTTATTTTTATCCATCCTACCCAACCCATTTTTTATCTTGGTTCTTTTGGTTCTTCCCATACCTTTTGCGAGGAGATTTCGATCCTATTTAAGTAGTTTTAGAATTTTGTGTTTAAATGACAGTTTATGAAATTAGTATGATAGTATATTTGGAAAGTTATCTTTTATTTAAATTTGATTGGTACCATTGATTATGACCACCTATGGGAAAATTAGTATTTCATTTGGTGTCAATGATTATAACCACCTATGGGCAAATCGATATCCTATCTTGTTGTTTCCTAATTATAACTACCTATGGGAAAATTTAGAGCAACACCTTTTATCATGAATTGTCATATCACCTAGCCATTACTATTATCATTTGCCTTTCCATTTTCCTTTATTTGTAAACTTATTGTGACTTGGTCAGCTTTCACCACCTTTTGAGTTGGCAAAACTATAGTGACTTGAGGTCCTAATGGGACTATGTAGGTTGTGATCGATTCACATTAATGTCAGCTCAGTCCCCCTTTTCCATACAGTCTCACAATTTTGTGATAATTTTCAAGTTTTAATGCTCTCACTATTTTACTAGCCCATTTCCTTATTTCCTCTACAACATCAAACATATTTTCTTATGATCACTTTTATTCTATCCCATTTCTAGTGAGAACTATATTTGGCTTGAAGTTCATGTGGGATCTTGCATCCATGGAACTATGTAGGTAGCCTCCACTTATTTTGTACATCTGGAGTTAGCTCAACCACCCCTTCCTTTTTCTTCTTTTTCCCCCATTATTTTTGTGTTGTTTTCCTATCACTTGGGGGAAACTTTATCTCTTTTGTTCTTTTTCTTTTGTGCCAATTTCATTCTTTCTTAGATTAGGGGTCACCTTGTCATAGAGAGTAATGGCTCTATTACACTTACATGAACCATTCATATTTTTCTTTGCTTCTAATAACATTGTAACTAACTCTTATTTGTGTGTGTTTAATTAATTTTTATTGTTGTTTTTTGGTGCTTTGTTATCTCTCCATTTATTTTGTTAGTATTTTGTTCATTTCTATTGTTAGTATTTTCTTCATTTGTTGTTTATTCTTGGTGTTTTGGTCTTTTGTGTTAGTATTTTATCTTGTATTGTATTTCTTTATTCTTTGAGTTTAAATACAATCTATAAACACTTTTAATTTAGTTTAAAGTTAGGCTTGACTTGTTTAGATTTGTATCTTGCTTGTTATTTTTCTATGATTTTCAAGTACTTATTATTAAATACATGTGGATCTTGTTTTTTCATATCTTGCTTTCATGTTGTCTATTAATTTGTTCTTTCTTTGATTTTATACATCTTTGTTCCTACTTAAATCCTGAATTTTCATATCTTAATTTTAAGTTAGGGTGCATTTTTGTATTTATTGTTTTTCTTGTTTAAATACAAATACTTATGGTATTGATAGTTTTCATCATTATCCTTAGTTATAAATATTCACATTTGAACTAGCCCATCACTATCAGAACAGTGTTATTATAAGTTAGTCATACTTATGATGCATATTTTCACTTTAGCTATGTAAGCACCAAGTGCTTTGGATTCCATGTCCAAAATTTAATGACGCTCTGAATATCATCTCTTAATGCACCATAGATAACATGAGACTCTGTGCAAAATTTGTATCTCTTGAAATACACTATGAATCTAATTGAATAATGATCTATCTTTTATTTATTCTTATATTCTTCATTCTTGATTCCATTTTCCCACTTCTGGGTGAACTACATTGGCTGAGGTCCATTTGGACTATGTAAGTAATGCTTGGATACATGATGTATTTTGGGTTAGATCGGCCACACACATTTTGGGATAAAATCACTAAAAACATTTTAAATAGTTTGAATATACAAGCACTAATTTGGGATAATGTATTATTGAATGGGGCATTGCATTTTATGTGATTATTAACTTTTCTCAAATCAATTTGAGTCAAATTGTGACCATGCACCAAGTGATTTAGATTCCAAGTCTAAAATTTAATGATGCTCTGAAGATCATCTCTCAATGCACCATACCTAACATGAGACTCTATGCATGATGTGTATCTCATAGCATAAACTATGATTCTAATCGAATAATGGTATGTTTTCCTTATATTCTTCATTACTCATTCCATTTTATCCTACTTCTAGGTGAATTACATTGGCTTGAGGTCCATTTGGAGTATGTAGGAAATGCTTGGATACATGATGTATCTTAGGTCAGATCAGACATCTTCATTCTCCTATTTCATCTCTTTCATCATTTTGTGCATCCTTATATGACTAGATTTTTTATGGATATTTTAGTCTTTAAAAACCCTTGCATCTACATTTGTGCCTGATCATAATTAATCAATTTAGTAGGTTATAAAATTGAGCTATGCTTACCAATTTTCCCTATTTGGACACCATATTTAGACCACTCACTAATCTAATCAGCCCTACAGGGGGAAAATTAATTATCAATGATCAAAATCAGCCCTATTGGGGAAAAATCAATTTATAAACTGATCAAATCTGCTCTACTAGGGCACATTATTATTTCCTTTCTCTAGATCAATGCTCTAATTTTTTTATTCTAATTCCAAGATCTGTAGTTTTTCCCTCATTTTGGTAATTTCAAAGTATGTAACTTGTCTCAGGACTGATCATTCCCTAAGCTTGTAGCTTTCACCCTCTTTTAGGTGTGTCCAAGTGTGTCACTTATTTTTTAGGATTGCATTCTTCCCAATTCCCCCCACCTTGGGTCCTATTATATTATATTATATTATATTATATTATATTATATTATATTATATTTTGATCATTAGGAATCAATGTATGTAAGCATTATCTCATCTAGATCTAGTCTCATCCATGGGTTAATTTCACTCTTTCTCTCCTTTTGAGAGTCTATCCCTCTCTTTCATCCTCATATGTGCTCTCGAGGGGGAGTCATGGGTCATCACCTTTAAAATTATTCTTGAAAAATATTTCATTCCTTGAAAATATGTTATTTTGACTGAATGTCTTACCACACCTTCTCAAATAGGGTCAAAATTTAGACATCCAATTCCTATCACTATTGTGCTAAAATGTTCAATCTAGGTAACATTCTGTGAAAATGCCCAATTTGAGGTAAAATCACTAAAAATGTGATAAATGGTTTAATATTTTCATGTATAGGTGCCAATTTAAGATAATGTATCCCTCAATGAGGTAATGCATTTTATGTGATTATTATTTTTCCTAAATCACTTTGAGTCAAATTATGACCACACAAAATGATGATCCAGATCACTAAATTATTCTAATTCAGAAGCACATGACATGTGGATGTGTTATTTCATATCTAAAATACTCTAAATGGGGTATTTATCCATATGTAACTAATACTATCTTCTAATTATACTCTAGTCAAATTATGACTCAGTAACTTGACATTTTAACCAGTTTGATTAGGTGAACAACCAATATCCAAAGAACTACAAAAAAATAATTAATCCCACTTAAGCAAATTAAACCAAATTAAAAGCTTAAGTGGAAAATACATGGAAGTTATTGAATATCTATTAATAGGAAACTTGTTTCTAATATTTGAATCATCTGATGACATCATCAATGGGGTGGCATCCATAAGTCATAAATGTAACAAATATGTGGTTTAAGCCCTCTCATGCCTCATTAATGCCCCTTTCTTCCAAATATTAATGAGGATATTTATGGATTGATCCTCTAAAATTGAATTGATGCATGGACACACATCTTGATCTCAATATGGATGGTCATGGCTGATTCTAATCATTTCTAAAAATCTATAAATACAAGGGTCCTCACTCATCCTTTCAAGCTATTTTTGTGTAATGTTATTATGTAGAATTATAAAAAAAATAAATTCAAATATTGGCTCACATTGATCGAATTCATGAGCCTAATTCATTGGTGTATTAAGATATGATAGAGCAAGCCACTCATCATTGACAAAGACTTGGAACACCAAATCAGGGGAAACTAATGTTTTTGAACCACTCTTGGAGGACGGATGTTCTTGGAAAGGTTTGATGGTTTCTTTCCTTATTTCAATAATTCTTAGATTTCATTTACAAAACCCCATGAGGGAGTTGGATTAATATGTTATGTTTATGACTATTTTATTTTTAATTACTAATTCATGGACTAACTTAATTTGGATTCCTACTCTACACTTTTAGTAATCATATCTCTTAATAATTTTAGATACTTGTTATCTAACAACATGATATTTCTAATAGTTTCCCTTCCAAGTATCAATGATTTCCATTTGAAAAAGTATATAAATGATAAGAGGGTATGTTGGATAAAAAGAGTGATGGATTATAACATTGAAATCAAGGTCAAAAAACTGATTAGAGACAAGGGATTATGTGAACATCTAGCCCAAGACTTGTAAGAGACTAAGGAGGTAGTTTTAGTGTTGAATGATGAAGAAGTTGCAGATGATCATACCTTATATTCAAGATAGTTTCATGAATTGATAAGGTATATTTAAGATGGTTTATACCCTAAAAATTTAAGTGCTTAAAGGAGAATATATTTCAGATTTCTATCCATTCCATTTTTCCTTGTTGATGGTGTGCTTTTTAATAAAGACATCGATGGTATGTTGCTAAGTTGTATAGAACCAAACCAAATAGAAATGTTTCTTAAAGAGTTACATGATGGACATGGTGGATTAAATTTATCAACAAGAACTATAGCCCTTAATATCATGAGAGGTGGGTACTATTGGCCAATTATATTTAATTATTGTCATACTTGGGTTACGAAATGCAAGTAATGTGTTATGTTTGCAGGAAAAGTAAGACTTGCATCCTTACCTCTCCAACCATTTTTAGTGGATCATCCTTTTATATAATGGGGTTTATAATTAATTGGTCTCATTAACCATCCTTAAATATTAGGTCATAAGTGGATCCTTACTACCATAGATTACTTCACAAGATAGATAGAGGTAGCAACGTTAAAAGAATCAAATGAATCTAGTGTACTAGACTTTTATGAAGGTTTGTTTATGAGATTTGGGGTTCCCTCCACCATAATTTCAGACAATGGTATGGATTTTGTGTGAGATAAGATCAGTTAATGGGCTATTCAACATGGTGTTTACCTCATCACTTCATAAAACCACTATCCACAAGGCAATGGCCTTGGTGAGTCTACTAATAAGAACATGCTAAAGATCATAAGAAGGATAATTGAAGATAATCAAACATCATGACATTTTAAGTTTAAGTCATCTTTATGGGATAATATAATCACATATAAAAGGTCAATATCCAACTCACCATACAAGCTAGTTTATGGTAAGGAAGCAAGGTTACTCATTTCTCTTGATTTTATTGATATAGAACTAATGCACGAACTTGAGTTATTGGATAATGAACAAATGGAGATCAATTATGCTGAGATTATGGAGTTTTAAGATATTATAAATCAGTCCATGTTAGCCATGGAAATTTACCAAGCACAAGTGAAGAGATCTTTTGACAAAGGATCTTCTTCATGGAATTTCAAAGGAGATTTGGTTCTCAAGTGGGATGAGGATAGAGATAAATCAAGAAGGTATACCAAGTTTGAATATATTTAGAGTGGCCCATACACAATCTATATATACAAATCCTATAATACTTTCCAAATTTTAAATTTGGATGGTGAGGATCTTCCAATCCGTATCAATGGGATACATATGAAACACTGATATTGAGAGCTAAGTTCCTTGTACATAGTTTATTTATTTTCCTCCAAGTGTTGTCCTAACACATTAATTTTCTTGTGTTTTATTTCAAATAAGTACTTTACTTGAACATTTTCCTTTTTAGTTAGTTTCCATTTTTGCGTGTGTTTTCTTTCTTTGTTTTAAAGGAGAAATGTTGTCTTGTTTCAAGTCAAGAGTATTTTAGTCATGGATTAGATTTTTTACTATTTATTTCATAATGTAAGAGTGGTCTTATGAGTCTAAAAGAGATTTTAATGGTTTATTTATCAAGCATAGAAGTCATGATTCCTAGTTGAGTTTCCAAATTTTGATAATTTTAACCTCATAGGTCAAATTATCACCCCTACCACTTGAAACTTTGCTTGTCATGTTGTTTGACCTAATAACTAGTATGTTAGTCTTTTAATGTCCTTAATATGTTCATCTAATTTTTTTTTTAAATTTTAAGATAAATTTGATGAAACTAAGGTTTTGATCATCATGGCCATGTGCTTGTCTAGCCACTTGTTGACTAGTTTCAATTTGTGTCAAGAGATGAAAAGAGTCTATAACATCTTAAGAAGCCTTATGGATGTGAAAAATTTATATCATGTTGTATAATTGATCAAATTTGTTGGTGACATGTTTGACTAGCTTCATGACTTAGTTAATTGCATTTTGGTTTACTTTATGAATTTTAGAGTAGGTTTTTCATATAAATGATGATATAATATCATAATAATTGCATGGGGTACTTGTTTATACATGAAAAGTACAATGGATACATTTTTAGTAGTTTTATCAGGCTTCTCAAGTGATTTTGGGAGTTTTAGTGCTAAAAATGGTTGTTTTGAGGATAATTGTACAATTCTTCATGGTGAAATTGAGACTTAATCATCTTCAAGACCTTATTTGTCTACCAAAAAGTCAAATTATTGATTTGGAAGAGGTTTTAGGTGAGAAAATGAAGAAAATCAATTTACCTCTCATATCAACCTCCTTGGTAGCTCTAAAAGGGCCGTCAATTTTTTCTCAGTACAGATAGGAAAAAGAAAGTCAAGTCCAAATATATTTTGAAATGATAAAGACCCTAATGAAATTCATATTAATATAATTAGTTTTTAGATTCATCTTTTCATATTAATGAACAATCACTAAGAGTGTAAGGGGGTCACTATGACCAAGTCCTCTAGATAAGGTCTAATTTTGTGTCCATTTATTCAATTTTGAGATCAATGGAGAAAAATGGTTTCATGGGGATGATATAAGGGTTAAATATGACATTTTTCATGTTTTAATGATCAACTAATTTGCCTTGATAAAGGGATTTTTGATAGGAAATTGGTTGCCTATCTTGACTTGAGATTTGGTAATTTTCAAGCATGTTTGATATATTATTTGAATATATTCATTTTCAGGAGTTTTAATCTCATGTTTTAGGTAAAATACATATCTTTCATATAATAAATTTTTTTAGGTACCTTCACCTTTTAAATGTCTTTCTTGAGATAGCCTAGTTAGTCATTTGGTCCTTCTATAAGTTATAATTGAATGTCTAATGAGAATATCTATGTGTGAGGGTATGTTAGTGAGGTTATCATGATCTTGAAGGGATTATAAAAGTTTATAAATTATTTATTCACCTTTTAAGGACATTACATGGATATTTTAAGACTATGCTCTTAAAAACTCAAAATCTCTATTGTAGGCATTCTTAGCAGCAAGCTAGAAGCATATCGTGGTAGATTATAGGACCTTGATTAGATATTATAAGAAATATAGATTTATTTACAAATAATGAGATTATTTGATAATTTTCACAATAGTCTTGAATATGAACAATGGAACAATGAGAACAAATGACCTCTTTGGAGCCTCAAATGCTTGAATAACATAGTAAAGATTGTGTATGACTTTAATGGTCACTTATAAGACCTTCCAAATGATTGTGTATCTTCATAAACATGATTATGAGATGTTAGATGAACCTTTAAAGTGGTATAATCTAATTTAGTAAGATGAGAGTGCTTATTTGAGCTCTAAGGTACATCAAATTCATGAAATGAAGACTCTCAAAACATTGTTAGTAGAAATTAAGGTTCTTTAGCATTTCTTAAGGTAAGATCATGATTTTGGTTTCTTTGTTGATTAAAGTATTTGAGTGATTATTCAATGGGGTTGATGGGGTGAGATTGAGTAAAAAAATAAATTAGATGATGTTTTTATATTACCTTGTCACGATGCTCTCTTCTTACAGTTTATATAAATGACCAAAATGGCTACCTATAACCTCATAGGTGGAAGCACAGTTAATTTTTATGAAAATGAACTTGTGTAGATGAATAATGTGAAATATGATATTATTATGATATGTACTATTTAAGGTATAATAGTGAATTTATTAAATACTAAATAAGGTTATCAAAGTGGAGAGAAATGAAAATGGCTTCTTACAGTTTGTACATTTACAAAATGATGATCCACATCCATATTTTAATACACAAAATCATACACTTTGGATCTATGAAATATTGATATTATTATGAGTAGGTGATAAAATATGTTATGATATGGAATGATGTTTGATAATGCAAAAGAATGAATTGACTAAACTAAGGGAGGTTAACAAAGCACTAATTAAAGTAAAATGACTACCTATAGCCATCCTCTTTTCACTCAAATAGTGATTTGAAGGTGATATAATGATTGTAATATCATATATGGATCATTAAATGAATGATAATAAGTGAGTAGTGAATTTGATAACATTGATGAGGTTAAATTAACTCAAGCAGGGCTCCTTGTAGCCTTAAAATAAATAAATGAAACTTATAGGCCTCAAACCCGTAGGTCCTCATTTTGAATCATGATCAACATAAAAGAGTATAAAACATAAAAATCCTAAAATAATTTTAGTTAGATAAGACTCAATCCCTTGAAGAGATACTAGGCCACTTGAAAAGCCAATGAGGATCAAGGGACTGAGTTCACAGTCAAATGATCACCTATAGGACTATGTATGGTCTGTACTTGAAATAAAATGAGACTTGATAATTACATAAAGGATTTTAAAACCTTGTTTTATAATTAAATTAATTTATTTTTTCTGAATATTTCAAATCATCATAACAATTGAGAGGACTAGGTTTCAAATCTAATGCTCAAATGACCTAATAACACCTATAGGCTGTTAACTAGATAATTGGTCTTAGAGAGATAACATAACATGTATGAAAAGGTTTTGAGAACCTAATTAAAAATTTAACTATTTTATAGGTCATTGAGGAAGTCATTGGTATAAAATATGGAGATGTAAACACCTAATACAGTCATGACTCTAAACAACTACCTACAAGTCTATTTGAAAGACCAATCCATTTTCAAAAAATGAAAGGGAAGAGGTGATGAAAGGAAATATAAACCTATTTTGTAACTTAATTTTTTTTTAATGACTATTTAGAGGATCAGTGATGAGAATTTGAGCTCTTAAAACACAAAGAAATTCAAGATAGTCTCTATCACCTATAGGCTGTAAACTCCAAGAATAGGTTGATCTCAAACCTAAAAGGAAGAGAAAATGATATGAGGAATATAAGGTATATATAATTAAATATATCATATATATATTTGATACCAAATAATTAAAAAATTAATATTGATTAAACTAAATTTTAATCTCCATACACAGTCAAGGAGCAACTATAGTTTTGCTTGCTCTTAGGAGAGTTTTGCTTGGATTGAAGGAGAGTAAAGGACTGAGAATAAGTCTAAAATGATAAATATTTTTTAGTGAATGATTTAATTATGCAAAAAAAATATCATCTAAATCTCATACTAGATTATAGGAGTATGAAATGTTCAAATCCCCATTTAAGCCAGTAGGCCTGATTCACACACACATGTTATCTAGCTAGTCATGAGAGAGTTTGGTATTTTGAGGGTTTTATAGGAACAATAAAACCTTGTTATTTGGTATAAGGGATTTTTATTAGTTTAGTAAGACAATAATAGTAACCTTAAGGCCATAATAATAGTAGACATACCCACTATTTTGTCTCAGACCTTACCCACTCCATTGGCAGGAGGTGGTCATGAGACCAACGGGTTGTTTAAGGTTTAAATACAAAGTAAGAATTTAAAAAAATATGGATGTATTTTTAAGAAATATAAATAAATATAATATGTCTCAATACACTCTTATGTTTCATAACAAACCTTAGTTTTCAATCTAAATTCCCTTGAAGGCTAGTAAAGAGATGATAAGCCTAAACACTAGGACCCCTGATCATTACACTAGATGTATATAATGAGGTAATATTCACTACAAAAATATTTATAATCATTATAAAGAATGTATTTAATGTGTATGAACCTCTCATAGTATTTATAATGAGTTTTGATTTTCAAAACTCAAATTTGACGTCTCTCAAGTTCAAAGAGAGCTAAACATGCCACCCGAAGAGAAAATTCACATACTCATACCATTTATCACATTTTTAATGGGGATATAAGAAATTTGGAATATATTATTAGGTAATTAAATAATTTTTTGAAAGCATAATGAGGTTATTTTATGGTTTATTCTTTATGAACAATCGTTAAGACCCCAAATAGGTCTTAAACCCTTCTAAAACCCTGATTATGACCAGTCAAGGAAAATGGACCTAAAATTCACATATAATTATATATTTTAATCCTAAAATATATTTAATGTTATTTAATAATAAAATGGGGTTATAAACATGTACTTTAATGCCTTATTTTGCATGTTTTTTGTTGTTTTAAAGGTGTTATTAGAAAAATAAGGATACAAAATAAATTTATGAGGTAATTTGATATTTTTATTAACTATAAAATTCCAAAAAACTACATATAATATTTTGGATATGGTCAAACAAGGCTTGTTTTCCAAGGTAGTCTCAAACAGGCTCAAAATGAGATCAAGTGACAAGGCGATTTCATGGTTTGCATATTTCCATAGGGTGTCAGGATAAAAAATTGACATGGAGGTTTTCTTATATCATATTTAAATTTAATCACATTATTTTTGGTTATTTCAGATGTGTGGGAGCTCTCTTGAGCAAGATTTCTAATTTCTAGGCATAGGAGGGCTAACTAGGCCTAATTACAGAGAGAAGTCACAAAAAATAGTTATGCTTGGATTTGGATCATGAATTTTTTTTTTTAGAATTAAAGTTATAAATGTTAATAAAATTTTTCCCATATTTACACTATTATTCATACAATATTCTAGACAAGGATCTTTACAGGTTTTTAGGGCTATAAGGAATGGGTGCTTTATCAAGCAAATGGAGCAAAATGGTATCTTTTAGGATAATTTATGGTTTTAAATGCTTTGTTTTAGGTCTGAATTCATTATTATAATCCTTCCATAAGGTAATTTATTTGGTTCAAATAAAAACTTGTATTTCTCTCTCCCATGCCTCTTTGCTCACATGAAAGAATCAAGTGTTCAAAAGTACTAAATGATGCATATAAGTTTTCCAAAGACTTTATTGTTGATTTTATCTCCATTCAGTGCCTAATAAATCATGAAAAAATCGATTTTTTAATAGAATAAGGTTTCAAAGGTTAAAATATTCTCAAATACTCCTAACCACACTCTCCTTCCTTCCTATGCCTATTATGTTTACAGAGTCTGACAAGCAATAAATAGATTCTAATAGCCCATTTATGTGGAGGAAATTAATTAATTTATTATAAGAAATTTTCAAGGAATAATGGATGAAGATATAAATTCATATTTTCAAGGAGGAGGACTAATTCTTCAAAAAAGGCATAAGAGCTAGTATATAGGGAGTCAAGGAATGATATAGGCATTCTTTAAGTGGGCAAGTTTGACCAATAAATAATGAATATATTTAAAAGTATCCAAAAATCATGATACTATCTATTCTACTCCACCCTAAGGACATGGATCAAAGAGATGTTTGAGCAAGTACTACATATGATTTGAAGAGTGTGAAGACTAAGTTTAAGACCCCGTATGTTGAGGTTGCTTTGTCTCCTATAATTTGATTTTATATTTGTATTCATTTTTATAGAATGTAATTATCACTCTTTGCTTTTGGTTGTGATGAAATTTTGCCAAAAATTTTCCTCGCCTTTTGAGAGAAATAAGAATCTCTTTTCCTCCATTTTAAGAGTTTTTGGTGAAGTGTATGTGTTTGCCATTGATTAGCATTGTGATGAATTTGTTTTCCTATGATATTTCATGGTTTTTATACCTTCATACAATATATTTTACATTCATAGGTCATATTAAGTGTTAATATCAATTCTAATCTAAACATTGGATGTGAATTCAATTCCTTTACATTCCTTCCATGCAAAATGATTGAGTTTGTCAAATCCTTCTTGTGAAACACTATTATAGAGGTCATTCTTGAAGTGAAGAGAATGTGTGAAAGCTTCTCCACTTCATAAGAGTGTCTATTTCAATCATAAGTGGTCATACAATATTGGTTCATCATCTTCATTCCTAGCTTTCATTTCAATTCCATTGCAAACAATATTCCTTTCACCCTTTTCACACTCATAATTAATAGTTAGTAGGTTTAAGTTCATGTTTTAGTGAGTACATCAATGGAACCAACCTTGTCTATAGATTCTCTCCCTTTCAAATTCACCCACACTTATGAGAGATTCCATGTTCTATTAGGAGTGATAAATAACACACATTATCACAAGGGCATACTCTTGATTGATAATAGTAACCACACTTTGTATTTGGGATAAGGATCCAAATGTCCAAACTATTTCATGAAAAGCTACAATTAAACATCTACCAATCATTATCCATATATGACATGAAATATACATTAAAATAGATCTATGAAACATTTAAAATTTTAAAATCAAGGAAAAAACACACCTATAAATGGGAAAACCATGTTTCCCTATGGATCCTTCAAAATTTAAGTGATTATACCTTAATGGAAAATGTCATGGGGTATTTAGACACCTAAATCTCACCATTTAGTGTCGAAATTAACTTTGGTGTACTAAATCTTAACCATCCCCATTTTGAATTAATATTAATATCATTTCCTTCCAAATTTATAATAATTGATTAATTAAATCATGCACAGCTATTTTCCTCTAAAACTAATTAAAATATAGATTATGCACCTCATCAAGACATCTTCCTTGTTTGTCTTAACCAAATGTTGACTCATCCAACCACCTTCCTCAACTTCCTCAACCACCTCATGAATCATCTTATAACATTTTAATTAATTTGTGACTAATCCCTTAACTTCTCAACTATCTTGACCCATTCATACTAAGTCAATCAACTAACAAATTTCCCCCTTATTCTCAACATATGGGAATTAATCATCATCTATTGAGATGGAGACTCAAGTCCAACCATTGATTATTTCAATAATTTAACAAATTCATATTATTCTCAATTGTCTATCTCACAACCCCTAAGCCTATACATTAAATTTCAATCCTCCACTCAAATGTTGACTCGTCCAACCACCTTCCTCAACTTCCTCAACCACCTCATGAATCATCTTATAACATTTTAATTAATTTGTGACTAATCCCTTAACTTTTCAACTATCTTGACCCATTCATACTAAGTCAATCAACTAACAAATTTCCCCCTTATTCTCAACATATGGGAATTAATCATCATCTATTGGGATGGAGACTCAAGTCCAACCATTGATTATTTCAATAATTTAACAAATTCATATTATTCTCAATTGTCTATCTCACAACCCCCAAGCCTATACATTAAATTTCAATCCTCCACTCAAATTATTCACCTTTGAGTTATTAAAAATACATCAAAATATTTTTGTAAATCCATTGAGATCAAAATCATTTATAACCACATGCTGCCCAATTCCCTTTGTTTGGAGGAGAATTGAGCACCCACTCATGAAAAAAAGATAAAATTTACCATTGATCACACAATGGAGAAGGTTATGAACACATATTTCATGTTTTTTATGTATTTCATTATTTAGATTTATCTTATTGTCACTACTTTATTAATAGGTTAGTGTAGTTAAGGAAGAGTTTCATTTCATTGTTGTCTTATTATTTTTACATTATAACTTTCACATGATACATTCTAACACATTTAATGGGACCTTTCCAAAATATTTTTATCTTATCTTTTTTATTTTAATAATTATTTTTAATTCAAAGTTTTAATTAACTTCTTTTTTATTGCTATGTAGGTTTTAAGCCAATTTGTATCTAATTTTCTTTCTCTTTTTATTTTATTTTATTTGCTATTTTTATTTTCTCAAATCTAATTTGATTTTTTTTAAACATGACTTTAAAAATATTTATAAAATTTTATTTAAAACCTAGGTTTTTATATTGTCTTTTATGTTTGTTCATATTTAGACTAATTCTAACTTGTTAAAATTTAAAGTAAATCTAATTTATAGTTTAGGATATATTTTAAAATTTGTGACTACTTTTTTATTTTAGGGTTTTTTTAATCATGATTGTTAAAATGGAATTATTTTAAAATATATGTTTTTAATTATTTTTTATATTTATTCATATTTACACTAAAAACATACTATCAAAATTTAGTGAAACCCCAAATCATATTTTAGAAGATACTGCCAAAATAGTGTCTATTATTTTATTTTTTTTTCTAATTTTTCTAACTTTTTAAGTTTGTATGTATATATATATATATATATATATTTTATCTAATTTTATTGGTTGCCTTGATTATTCAACTTATAAAACACCTAATAACGTTTGTGTGCACAATGCTTGTCAAAAATAGATAAAAAGAAAACAAAATGCAAAAAAAAAAATTATTCATAGATAATTGAAGGTTAAATATTCCCTCAACAACCACAAATATTGATCCATAATATTACCTGTTTACTTCAAATGAAAATCTATGAGGGAACAAAAAGCCAAAACCTAGATAAAATACCCAAAACCTCTAAGGGGAGATCAACAGCACCAAGGAGAGTCTAAGAAAGACCATAATAAAAATAAAAACTAACCATCCAATCTAATACCTCCCTTTCCCTCTCTTCTATAAGTTCAAATAATCATGGAGGAAGGACCAGGGATGAAGCATCCTTTTTTCTTACTCCCACTACAATCAAATCTTCTTTATTACGTGAATTCCCAAAATCACCATCAAAGGTGTACACAAATACACTGGTGGGCCTTGAAAGGAAATGGTCCCAATAGCTAAATTCACATTTGAAATCCTAACTATCCCAACATTCCCAATTAATTATTCCTTAGAACTCAAAGATAAAGTCACAACTTGAGGTATATGTATATACCACTTGAGTATTTTATGTAACTTCCCTTACTGGCATAGAAGGAGTGCTATCTAGAAAAATAATGAGATGATCAAACCTAGAATACTTCCACCAAGAAAAATCCATTTATGCTTGGAGATAAGGTAAGAAGTAGCCTTATGTCCAATATTGATGTATATATAACACTTGAAGGGAATCCCCTCATAATCTAAGGATTGAGTCCAACACCAATATTTGATCTTTAGTTTAATGGAAGTTGGAAGGTTTTGAGTTATATCCAAACATAAAAGAATATGAGCAAAGGTGGTACATGAAAATTTAGAGGTAGAAGCATCAATGTCCAACATGTTACCCAAGGATCCACTAAAGGCCAAAAAGTAGGGGTCATTCCAAAACTATAGGGGAAGATAGGGTAGATAAACCTAAATGGGCTTGATGGAAAGGTTTTTGACAATAGGGTTGAACGTAGGAAACCAAGGCTTCAAGAAGATGATGTATTGATACCATCTCCAAGATTTGGTGTTACATCCCAATTTCCTCACTAAAATTGATTTGCTTATTAAACAGATATTAATGGAGTTAATGTC
The DNA here is from genome assembly GCA_037957365.1 of Torreya grandis. Taxonomy (NCBI): domain Eukaryota; kingdom Viridiplantae; phylum Streptophyta; class Pinopsida; order Cupressales; family Taxaceae; genus Torreya; species Torreya grandis. The sequence goes on along the minus strand of JARHVA010000744.1, from coordinate 761,661 downwards.
ATTTAATTAATATTTTATCAAATTATTTTAATTTATGTTGATGTATGGATAGACATATAATGATTATTTTGTGTGACTCATTACTTGATTGATTAGATGTAAATGATTTTATATGCATGCAAATTATGCTCATTCAATATTATTGTGCTTTAGCAACATTTTTATTTATTATCATTGTTACAAGCTAACTACCATTTACTTTTATGAGGTGGATGCAGGATAAAGTCCACTCTCCAGATAAATATGGAGGGAGAGTATCATCAAAGAGGTTGTTATAGATAAATATGTTGGAGGTGTAGATATTCAATAAGGAATCCTATACACACCATGTAGTAAAAATAAATGCATGATTATTTTTAGTGAATAATTATGTGATTACTTTACTTTTAGTTGTGTTTGATTATTTCATGCTTGATCATGTTGATTTGGTTTTGATCCATGTTTAGATGTTATTTCGGTCTTAATTGCAGTTGTTACTATTTTTTAAGATTATGGTGTTATCATTACAAAATGTTTGAGTTGTATATTATCTTTTGGTTACTATACTTATTGTTGACTTCATAACTCCATACATGCATGTACCTATAAGTATTAATTATAAAAGTATCATTATAACACACACACACACACACATATTTATGACATGAAAATAAATTACATTGTAGATCATTTAGAAAAACGATTTAATAAACATTATCTAACCTAAACCTAGGTGAAAGTGACTATGGTGGTACTTAGGGTGATAGTTTTTAAATGCCTAAGGGTTAAATAGGTCTCAAAATTTGATTGTTTAATTTTTAAAGTTTTGGATAGGTATTCAAGATTTTATTAAACATAATTATTATGTTTATTGAAAAACACATTGTCAACCCTAATTTGGAGTGATTATTTGGTTTTGTCTTCTCTTAATCGATCCATGAAACTTGGGTGGTTAGGGTTCGACTTTGAATTAATTTGGGGATAGTAATTAACTATGTGTTATTTAGTGATTGAGTTATGAGTTGTTGAAACATGTTGGGAATTTCTAGTGTTATGGTGAGCCATTCTTGGGGAAATTATGAGGGAGAAGGGTTCACCATGAAATTAGGGGTTTTCATATGGCATGTAGATGGTTGTGAAGATAATAAAGGAAGATAGGGTTTTTGAAATGGAAAAAAGGCCATGAGTAATAGGGAAGATATAGAGAAAAGAAAAAGGGTTTTCATCATATTCATAAAGGAAAATCTTCTCCATCGACACTCAGGAGGTAGGGTTTGTTTATTTTTTAATGTTATATATCTATGTTGATATCCTTATAATTATTAAGAGATGATAAATGGATTTTAAACTAGTTTAATTTATTTTAAATGAAACCAAGGTTTCAACCTTGTTAGAAGAGAAATATTCCCATAAAATCGAATCACTAGTTCAATTAAAGCAACCATGAACATGATTATATAGGAAATTTTATATGAAAATGAAATTGAGAATTGTTATTATGTTTGTGTTTTCTATTTCATTTGTATGTGAAATGACTATGTTTTGAATGGCTTAGAGACATTATTTAGGATATGGGGGTTCAAAACTGGGTTTTTAGATGATTATTAACATGACTATGGTTAGTTCATTTCATTTATAAACTAAAATGACTATGTATTATATTTTAACTAAATAATTGTTTCAAATGGTTGAAATGGGATAACATTTGTTACTAGGGTAATATGAAAAGAAATTGGCGGGGGGGGGGGGGGGGTTGGCTTGATTCAGTTATATAAATGACTGTATGAAAAAGGACTATTTGATGACTATGTATTAGTAAGAGAATGGGTAATTATATTAATATGGTTAAATGGATCATAAATATGTTGAAATGAGAATAGGGTTTTAAATAATGTTTACATAGTTGCATCTTTATTTTATTTTGATTAAGGTAATGACTCTATATAAAATTAATGTGATAAAATAAGTAAATAAAAAATCCAAGTAATACATTTAGTTGGGAATAGTTATTCTGAACATAAATTAAAATTGTATGTGTTACTTAGTTTTGGACTGATGGGTCTTAAATTTTAGATGAATGATTTAGTCAAATTGGTATAAAAAACAAGTTGTCATTTAATGTATTGTTAAATGGTTATGGATGTATAAGTGACCGAGTGTGGGTCATTTTGAAAATAAATAAATGGCTTAGTTGTATAAGTTAATAGATAATCTTACCCTGATTACTAAATAGTTGGGTATGTAAGATAATTTGCATAAGATATGTGAGTTGTTAACTTGGCAGCGTTATAGGGAATGGGCAATGACTAATCCTAGACATTTAGAAATAATAGATGAAGTTTGAACTACATAGAGAATGTAAATGTTAAATAAAAGGGGGTTTAAATTGTGTTGAATAGTTTTTAGTAAGTTGTGTACCACATGGTACACAACAAAATATTTCACATTTATAATTGTGTGTTTTATATCATTTAATTAAAACCATAGGTATTTTTTGGTTTAATGTGAATAATATTTTGGTTTAAATATTGAGTTAATATTTATTAAGTTGGGATCTTAGGATGAAATAATAAACTCAAAATACACACACACACACAAAATTAATATTTGAATATATATATGTATTAAAATAAAAGTAAACATAATTCAGGAATTTCAACATAAATTCCTAGCTATTAAACAATTATAATAACCACCACATTCTTTGTTCTAATCAGCAACTAGTTATCATCCATTCAATTGATAGCTAATTCAACAAATTCATATTAATGAATACATCATAGTTTTCATAGTAACACATTTATTCACTAAATAAAAACATATATGAACCATCTAATTTTTTGAACGTGCACACACACACACACAAATATATATATGTGTGTGTGTGTGTGTGTGTGTGTGTGTGTGTGTGTGTGTGTGTGTGTGTGTGTGTGCGCGTGCGTGCAGGTTCAAAAAATTATATGGTTCATATATGTTTGTATTTAGTGAATAAATGTGTTACTATGAAAACTATGATGTATTCATTAATATGAATTTGTTGAATTACCTATCAATTGAATGGATGATAACTAGTTGCTGATTAGAACAAAGAATGTGGTGGTTATTATAATTGTTTAATAGCTAGGAATTTATGTTGAAATTCCTAAATTATGTTTACTTTTATTTTAATACCTATTAAGGGGTATTTCATATGGAATTTGGTAAATACGTAAATATTATGAATATTTTTAGTAACCAATTTAATTTTAATATTGCCTTATTGGATTTAGATAATAGGTTGTATTGGAATTAAGTAAATATGATTTTACGTTGTTATTATATAACATTGAATTATTCATATTGTTTCCTTGTATTTAAATACTGTGGTATTGATAATAAATATATATGAGAATTTTATATAAATATTGTATAAGACTATTTAGTAACCCTAGTATTAATGACACCAAGGAAATATTATTATGAGAAGGTTCTCATACATTTATTTAGAGTCATTTATACATAGAATAAATGAAAACTGATTGTGTGTGTGTGTGAATATGATTGATATAAGTGATCATTAAACTATATGAAAACTTTGGACAAAGTAAAAATTTTATATCCAAATGTTATCATTTTTTAAAGATTAATATGCATGTATGCATGATGTCATGTTAGAAAAAAATTCTTTATGATATGCTATATGTAGTTAAAATATTACAACACACAGGTTCAAGTTGACTTCTCGATAACTACACCATTATCATCTTCTCATCTATGAAGGGAGGGAAATTCCCTAGTTGGGTAATTGTGTGGGGAATCTATGGTTTATGGTTAGTGTGGAAAATCACTTTGATGATGCTTTCCCTCTCTTCCAATAGGTAGCCAATAGATAATTTTACTCATGATTACATTTTATATACATAATATGATTGCGGATAGTCATTAGTTTCATGGAACAATGTATTTATTTATATTCTCTCTGATCTAAAAACTTTTTATTATTATACTTTGATAAGCAATAGTTAGATGCTCTTATTGTATAAGTATTATTATATAAACTTTCAGCAGTTGATTGAGTTAGTATTCAATTCATTTTTATTTTATGATGGATTGAATTTATAATTCTATTACATGCATTAATTTGATCATTATCTAAATGAATCACAACCATTTAATAATATAATATGAATTTAGTTAAATATAAATTAACTTATTTTCTTTAATAATAATCTAGTTTGGATTATTTAATTACATTTTAATTTTTTCTACCATTTTTGAGTAAAATCTAATGGGGTTCTAACATTATGGTATTAGAGCTGAGGATCAAACTCTAAGACTGCATGATTCTACTAATGTATTTATATTCTCCTATTAATAATAAAGGAGGATGATGCATAATATACCTAAAGGTGAGGGTACTTAAAACACTAATCCTCCGGTAGATCTAAATCAATTTGCTACAAAGTAAGATGTAATGTTTGATCTAATTCTTATAGCCATGCATGAAACTAAGGACTGAATCACATCCTTAGAGAAGAAAGTGCATGGGCATGTTGAGGAAATCAATTAGGAAAAGCCTTAAAGATCACATTGTTCAATAATATTCTCAGATAGAGGCTTATCAAGAGCATAGGCATGATGAGATGCCATAGGATGTGAGCACTCATGTAGCTACAAAACTTGAATGGGACATAAATAAATTTAATCCTGCTAAGTTTGATGGAATTGTGTTATGGGATGGTGATGAATTTTGGTTGGCATAAATGGAAAATTATTTTGAGATTTGTAATTAATCAAAAGTAACTAATGTAATTTGGGGAGCGTATCAGCTTGATAGAGAAGCAATAACATGGTGTTCAAATAATAAGCTTGATATGAACCTAGACTCCACTACCACCATGTGGGATTAATTCATGGTTTTGTTTAGATCATGATGGTTGCCCCAATTATATTTTAACCAGAATCTAGCATATTTTTAGAATATAGAGTAGGGAGATATTTTAGAGAATAAATACTAGGAACAGTTCAATAAGCTCCTAAAATATCTTCCTTAATATCAGGCAGATGAAAGATTTCACATTCAAAAGTTCATTATGGGATGAAAACCCTAAATTATGTGTGAGGTAGATGTGCATGGGTCATCGATAATGGATCAAGCCTTTAATAAGGTTGTTAAGTAGTAGTCAAAACTAAATTATCTTGCTTGGATTAGAGAGAAGTTCAAGAAGAAATTTGGAGGTTCCAAACCCACTCTTAAGAAGAACTAGAAAAAGAATAGAAATTCCAAGAATTAGTTCAAGAATAAGAATGCTAAACTTAGTAAATTTTTAGGTAGCAATAAATTAGATGGTGGATTCAAGCCTAGTTTTAATGGGAACCAACATTCAGAAAGGAAAGGACCACCTAGTGGATGTTTCATCTATGGGGTGATCACTATGTCAGGGAACATACTCGAAGAAAGTATGGAGATAAAGATAAGGGTACTATGAAATAAGGAACCTTTAAATATAGAATCCCTATAGTTGTTAACAATCATCAAGCTAATTTTCAATTCTCACCTATTGAGGTTATAGGTAATATTTTTGGTCAACCCATTTCCATTTTGATTTTCACTGGGGCTATAAAATGTTTTATTTCACCACGAAGGCTATCTAAGTTGTCTAGGAAAGATGGTTTAATGTAAAATGAATGGTGAGTGAAATATGGGAATTAAGCCAAGGTCAAAGTTGATAGGTGTTTAGTGGAAGACAAGATTGAATTGCCTAAGTTCACAATGATAATATATCTTTATGTTGCACCACTAGGATCATATGATGTAATCCTAGGGGTAAATTGGCTTACTAAGCATAAATCTAAAGTAGATTGTTATCTTAAGAAGGTGAAATGTTAGGATGATTTTGAGAATTAGACTCATATTCAAGGTGTGAAAAGAGATTTAAAACTTAGGTAGATTTTTAAATTTAGTTTAAGAAGTCTCACATGAAAGGATGTTAGACAATTATTGTTAAAATAAATTAAATAGAGGAAACAAATAAATAATCCATTGAGGACTACCCTTTTCTTAAGAACTTTTAGGATGTGTTTCCAAACGAATTATTAGGATTACCACCCAAGTGGGAGTTTGATTTCTTAATTAACATAATACCTAGTTTAGAATTATAATCTAAGGTACCTTATATGATGATGACTACATAGTTAGTTGAATTGAAATATCAACTATAGGATTTATTATCTAAAGGGTTGATTCAACCAAGTGTCTCACCATGGGGTTCCTTAGTTGTATTCATCAAGAAGAAGGATGATACTCTTTACCTGTGTATTGATTATAAGATGTTGAACAAAGTGACAATCAATAATAGATATCCATTGCCTTGTATTGATGATCTATTTGATCAAATGAGTGGGGTGATAGTGTTTTCTAAGATAGATCTCTGAGTGGGATATCGCTAGTTGAGAATTTGAGAAGAAGATATTCCCAAAATAGTGTTTAGAACTCGGTATGGGCACTATAAATTTATAGTGTTACCTTTTGGGTTAACAAATGTTCTAAAAATATTGATAAATATCATGAACAATGTGTTTAGGGATTATCTGGATAATTTTGTGTTAGTTTTTTGGATGATATCCTTATTTATTCTAAGAATGAGGAAGAACATCTACAACATCTAAAGTTGGTTTTGTAGCATTTACAAAATCATAAACTATATGGTAAGTTATCCAAATGTGAATTTTTATATATGAAAGTATAATATTTGGGACATATTATCTCTATAGATGGAATTTAAATTGATCTAATAAAGATAAGAGCCATAATGGAGTTGTCAACACTCAAAAATGTTTATGAGGTGAGAAGTTTTATGGGACTAACAAGGTATTACATGAAATTTGTTCAAAATTTATTGATAATAGATAACCCAATTACCTCTCTTAAATGGAAGAATACAAGTTTTATATAGTCAAACAAGTGTGAAAAAGCCTTTTAGGCTTTGAAAATGAGGCTTACATCAGCACCTATGCTAAGAGTTCCCAATCCTAATGGTCAATTCTCAATAATCACTGATGCATCTAGGGACAATCTTAGAGGAGTTATTATACAAGATGGTTTAATTATAGCATATGAGTCCAATGAGGTTATGAATTATGAGTCAAATTATTCCCCACATGATCTAGAAGTGACTACAATAGTGCATGTCTTAAAATTTTGGAGGCATTATCTATTGGGGAAACCATTTGAGCTCAAGAATGAAAACTTGGGGCTCAAATATATCTTCACCTAATTGATATTGAATTCTAATTAGAGGTGTTGGTTATATTTATTATCTATATATTATTGTTATATTAGCTACATCAAGGGTAAGGAAAATAGATTTACTAATGCCCTAAGTCATATAATATACATAGTAGCTTTGGCTACTATCAAAAGTACATTTCATGATCAAGTTGTTAAATTCTCTCCTGGAGATGAATTCTATGAGAAAGTTGAGAAAGTTTTATCATAATATTATTATAACCTTAAGTTTAAAGTATTCAAGCTAGAGCATAATAGTCTCTTGAGGTACAATGCCATAGTGTATGTACTTGATAGAGAGAATTTTAGGAACACGGTGCTAAGGGAATTGCATAATTCCCCTTATTTAGATCATACTAGAGTAACTAAGCTTATGGATATGATAAGACCTATCTATTTATGAAAAGGAATTAAAAATGATGAAACAAATTTTATGTCTCATTGTTTGGAGTGTTAGTGTGTGAAGGTTGAACATGTGCATCTAGTAGGATTGTTGTATCCTCATGATATACTAGAATGGAAGTGGTAGGTAGTTTGTATGGACTTTTTCCATGGTTTATCATTATCATGGAACCACCATGAAATTATTTTGGTGGTAGTTGAAAAAAAAACTAAGGTATCTCACTTCATACCATGTAATTTGATTGATGATGCACTAATTTTTTCCAAAAGATTTGTGAAAGAGGTGTACTAATTACATGGGTTTTCAGAGAACATCATTTTTGATCAAGATCTAAGGATGGAATATAGGTTTTTGTTGACTCTAAATTCAGCTTTGGGCACACAATTGAATCTCAGTACTACATATCTTCTATAAATGAATGCATAAATAGAGAGAGTAAATCAAATTATATAAGATCTTATTTGAATGTATTTCATGGATTAGCAATATAAGTGGGAAGAGTATTTTAAAACCTAAACCATTCCACATCAACATAAATGTACCATTAGTAACCTTATTACCCAAAATCAACCAAGTCTCCCATCCACTATTTATATCCTTGATTCCAACATCCCTCATCACACTAGCAAATGGAACCCAATTCTAACACTCCTTCCATATATTATCACTCCACCTCCAAAGACACAACAAATCCAAATCACCCAACTTATTAATAGAATTACCCTTCCTAGTGGTCAACTTAGACAAAAAAATAAAAAACACAAAGTAGCTCTTTTGGGGAACCTTATGATATATTCTTTCAAAAGTTGGTCACTGTGAACATGGTCATATTTCCCAACACCAAATTTTTTGATGAAAACATCCCAAACCCCAAGTGGTATAGATTTAATAAATATCATGACTATCATAAAATTAAAGGTCATTTCAACAAGTATTATGTGAGACTAAAGTATTATATCTAAGATTTTATTGACAAAGGGGGAATTGTAGTAGAGCCAAGTGTATCCACATCTAAAAATAATAACTTGGGGTTATGCCAAATGTCTTTCCTGAGCCTAATAATATTCCACATCTAAGTTAAGGCTATAAACTTCTATATATTTATCATTAAATTGACTTTAACACATCCATTTTACCCCAATTCATAGTCAATCAACCCATATTTGACAACCATGGTCTACCTTCCATTTTTTATGAGCTTATTTTTGACCATCTGGCCATATTTAATAAGCCCTTCATCCAAGATCCCTTCATTGAAAATCTTATTTTTGACCAAGAGCCTATCTTTTACTAAGATCCCATTTTTGACAAATATCCCATTTTTTTACCAAGATCTCATATAAGATAAATCCTCATTCAACCAACACAACATATCACTCATTGGCTAATAACCCAACTTCTTATCACACAATAAATCCACCATCACCCCACAAAATACACCCCAAGTGACATAGGTAATTTTATACAAAAAAACCCATGAGCAAGGAATTGTATAACCCATCCATTTCAAAGTAAAAAATGGACCTAATAACATTAGATACAAACCATTTTAAAATAAATGTAAATATGTTAGTGATAATGTTATAGTTTCTAAGGAATTTTCATTTGTAATTGCAACATGATCTGTTCATAGCCCTTACAAAGAATGTGCTAACACCACTCCTTTAATTAACAACACCAATCATTAATATCATATTTTAATTAAATATACCACACCTATCGATTGGAACCAATAATATTACAAATATTTTCTTCCCATGATGATCAAATAATCACATAATTCCTAGCTAGCCTTCGATTAGAAGAGCATCAAGAAACATCTTCATATTTTGATGAATAAGTATTCCTCAATCAAGATGAATCATACAATCCAAATGTAAAACCATTTTCCCATAGTTAAAACCTATTTGAGGCAATATCAAATGATCAAAAACTAAATTTTAATCCCAATCAAAATAAAAATCTAGAAACTCAAAAATACAAGTTCCTTATTGAAAACCTCTTTGAGGCGCTATTAGATAATATGAATCTATATCTTAATACAAATAATAAAGAAGATACCCTTGGTGAAATTTTTTATAAGGAACCAATAGATGATAAAATTAATCTACCCCTTACATTAGTACAATTTCATGGTGGATCTCCATCACATATTGAAGCCACCATTGAAGCATAAGTGAATTCTCAAATCATCCAACTTATGGCTACTCTTAGTCTTGATGAACATGATATTATTGGTAATAATTACCATTTACATCATGAAACATATAATTATCCCCACTATCATTCCATGCATACAAATCATTCATGCACTCAACACATATCCTTCATCTAACATACTTTGTTCTTCACCCTATTTGGCATCACCCTCTATCATAGGGGCTATGACAATATCCTAGTAAATTTGGAAGAAGCAAAGTTAGAGATCAAATAATTGATAAATTAATATATGGAGTTAATAAATAAATTATAAATAGGGGTTAACATCATGCATATCACACACTTCCATAATAGAGATGCCAAAAATAAAACACTAAAAAATATCAAAAAAAGAAAAAAAAGAAATAATTCATCTAAAGTGAAAACTATTCTTATGGTGCTTTGGGCATACACCATGATGAAAAAAAAAATTTAGAATCATTACTCAAATAATAAATTATATATAAGTACCTTACACTTTGGGGTAAACCCATTCCATACTATGCATTTTAAATCATCCTTCCATATTTACCCATCCTATGCCTATTCCAACCCCATCCTTAATCATCCTCACCTATCTAAAGTCATTATTATCCATTACATCCCAAACACATCACAATCAGTAATTATCAATCCAATATATGAGATCTTAACACCATCATTCATATCACATTTACCCTTGATAAGGAATTGGAAACATCTTGAGACATGTTTTTAGCAACATCTTGGTGTATCCTTTCAATTATACTTTGATGAGTAGACACTTAGTTTTTACATCACATGGTCCTTTTCATTATCATATTGATTCCCATTCATTATTATTCATCCATACTCTATCCATAATGTATCGCTTCCATCCACTACTGCTCCCTTACCTAGTAGTAGAATATGTTTTCCATTTTATAATAGCCCTTGTATATACATTTAAAAATACAACAAATAAAAAACATTAAAAAATACCAAAATAAAGATCCCTTGTCCTTATCTACATACCCTTTTCATCCCTTACATGGACTAATCATTTAATGGTTCAACATAGTCATTGATCTCACATGCCAAAGGGTTCCACTCTAAGCACATCTAAAAAGACATTTGATTTTGCTTATTTATTTGCATATTCATTTACTTATAGCAATTTGTGTTTTTGTTTGTACATATTATGTATTTGAATATTTTCTTCTACAATGGCTTTTTTACTTCCTTTTTTAATTTTACTTACATGATTTTCATTTCTGTAAAACAACTTCTTTTATCTTGTATTTATTGTTGTTTCTTGTGTCTAGATCAATATGCACATTAAAAATTGTTTTAATATGATCTTCCATATCATGATGCACTAAGTCTTGCACTTGTGAATTTATTATTCCTTATGCATATAACACAATTGACATCATGGGTGTTCCATACTATCGATGCATATTTTCATGTTCAATATCAAAATAAAGCTTGATTAATTTGTATTGAAACTAATGTTGGAACTCCAAATAAATCAGATACAATGCATCTATCCAAACCATCTCATTTTTTATATACATATATATTAACACATCCTTGAACAGAGTATCTATGGGTCATCTCAGATAAGACCATTGTGGTGTACTCCTTAAAGGACCATAGCGTGCTGAGAAGATAGACCCACAAAGCTCTTTAAGGATGTAGTCCATGTTGTCTCATCTACCACATTTCAAATGGACTCTATATTAATCATTTCATGGTCATTGTCCATATCAAATACACTCATTAATATTTATAATCCCATAACAAATCACATCAATTTATCAGGACTCATCACTTCTATCTAACTAAGATTTTGAGATAAATTCATCACCAACCTAAGCAAATCCACCTCAATTATTAAAAATTACACTTTTTCAATGTATTTTCCATTCCATTTGATGAATTCACTATAATCAATGCCAAATTCACCATTATCAAAATGACAAATTTGTTTTCCTCTCTTTTTCTAAGCATTCCAATGAAAACACTAAGTTTGTTGCACCATACATACCATAATCCCATTTATATTCCATCCATAAAACAAATACATGTTATATAATCATGTCATAAATCATAATTAATATAACTAATTAATTTTTTTTTAATTCTTGCACATCAATAATCTATAATCATTTATTACTCTTTCTATTTAATCTCCTACACATGTTGATTGAGACCAATACAATCAAAACATCCATCCTTTCTCCATCAATCCATCACTCACTCACTCAATAAATAAATCATTCAATCCAATCCTTTCTCACATATTTATCATTGGAATATATCATTCCCACATTTGCTCCTATGAACCCTAATTCAAGGGGTACCTCAAAATATGAAACTTATCTTAAGATATATCATTCCCAATCCATTCCTTACATATATCATTACTTTGGGGAATATTAATCCATCATCACATCTAATCACATGTGCAAGCATTAACTCAAGTAGTTTAATAACATCTATGGGTTAATCTTAGTTATGTTTTTCAAAAATCCATTCCCACATTGGGAGAATTACATCAGTCCAAGGTCTATTCAAACAAATTTAGGAAACACTTAGGTACATGGGGTATCTAGGGTTAGTTTTTCCACCATCATCCATATAAGTCATTTCATCCATATTTAATGCCTTTTCCACCATCATCCATATAAGTCATTTCATCCATATTTAATACCATGAATTATTCAACTTAATTTAAATATTTATCAATGATTGCAACTATCAATCTTGTAAATATGTTATCACACATTAGATAATATTTATTTTTCATTTTATGGCCTACATCTTCTTACCATTATTAGGACATATCATTCCCACATCTAGAATAATGAACCCTAATTCACATATCACCATCCAAGTGTGAATTAAATGAATAATAATTATCATTTTATCTAATATATTCTCTAGCATTTTATTACTGGGGGAATTAATTTTGCATGCACTAGCTAAAATGTTGCTGAGCATTTGTATTGAAATTAGTAATTCCATTATTGACAATAATAATCTATTCATCTTCCCTTAAAATAATTTTGAACATTCCTCCATTTTTATTGAATGAGCACTCAATGGGAATGATCATGTTCATTTCTAGTCATCTAGGGAAACATTTTCCTCCACAATAATCAACGTGTTGTTCCCAAAATTAGTTATGCTCATTTTTGGAACAACCCCTAGGAAACTTGTCCATTTCATATTTTTCTCTCTAAGTTCATCTTTTGAGGCAAGTTTTTCTTGTTCTCGTGTTTGCTCAACTAGCATCATTCAAAGTTTGTGATGTTCCCTTGTTGCATTTTCCCAAAAATGTGAAAATCATTACAATCTTGATGCGGCCAGATGACAAATTTTCCCTCATCTCTCAGAGTTAGTCATTTCCTTGAGTTTAATGTAGGGGCGACATTTTTCACCACAACTGCATGTTGTTTTATATTTTCCATGCAAAGGCAACATTTTTCGCTGCCCTTGCATCCGTCATGCAAGAACGGCAAAAAATGCTGCCCTTGCATCTTTTTTTGCATTCCATGTACGAACATCAATTTTTGCTGTCCCTACATCTCTTTCCAACCTCACATGCAAAGGCAGTGATTTTTGCCACCCCTGCATGGTCTCAATTTTCATGTGTGGCATTTATGGCCATACCCACCAAGTGGTTGGGGTTAATTTTTACCCCCATTTAATCTCTTTTCTTCCTCATTTTTTCTATTTCGTCTTTACATCTCCTCCTCCCTATGTCTGGGTGATCAAACAAGCAAGTGGAATCGCATTTTCATCAAATTTGAGTGTTGTGTCACATTTCTCTAGAAAGGGTTTCAATTTTTATTTTATTTTCATTTTCCTTGCCTTTTTCTTAGTTGTTTTTCCCTTATTTTCCTTTCTTGGTCTAGAGTTTTATTTTGTTTTGTAGTCACCTTCCTCCTTTTTCCCATATAGACGCAATATGAGTGGGGAGAACCCTCTTACCTTCTTCCCCCATCGGTCATTTAACCCACGTAATGGCGGCAAATTTTGCCGCCCTTACATGTGGGCGTCCAACCCATGTAAAGGTGACAAAATTTGCCACCCTTACGGACCCCTTACCAACCCATGCAAGGGTATAAATTTTTTATACCCTTACATGATAACTTTTTCCAAGTGCATCGGCAGCAAAAATTTCCACCGATGCATCCTTTCTACCCTGATGCAATCTATTTCTCTAACTAGGTGCATTAGCGGCAAAAATTGCCACCTATGCACGACCCAATTCACTTCAAACATGCATGGGTGGTGAAATTCACCACCAATGCATCTTTATTTCTACCCTAACGTGCACAGGTGGTAAATTTTTCTGCCTATGCATAGATAATCTTCAACATGCAAGTGCGGCAATTTTTACCGCTCATGCATACCTTGCCTCCCTTTTCATTAACTCTAAGAAATTTTCATTTTTCCCATTTTCTGAGCCCACTTCCCTTTCATTCCCAAACAAACTCATGCCTCAACCCTTTCAAGCATGTTTCCCTGGTCATGATCACCCCAACGTGTAGTTTGCCTAGATTACTAATATTTCCCCTAATTGTGTGATCATGACTCTTATTGCAATTTCTCCTCAAGATCCTTCTTCATCAACATACTTTTGACAAAGGCTCATCCTGATGACTAAAGTTTCTCCAAATAATTCAAAGATGATGAAGTACCAATATCAAGGTGTTTTCCCAATCACCTTGGTCACTTCTAATGTCGACGACATTAGGGATACAGAAATCAGCCACGTAGATATGGCTGAGTTCGTGGAAAGAACCAAATCAAGCAATCCCAGCCATAAAATGAAGAAGACTAGAAATAAATATTGAAGCTATTCTTCCATGCTTTATTCAAAATACACTTTGTAACTGACTTGGGACATTTGCACATGTACTTTTGTTATGTGTAAATACATGTAAAAATTTGGAAAGTCCAAAGTCAACAAGGACTCTCACCTTTGACTAGGTTATAATATTTAAGTTTTTTTCTCAATTCTCAAGGCTTCTCCCTATAAATAAAGAGAGCCTCTTTTGTAATATATATTTTTGATAATTGAGAGCAAAAACTATGCTAAAATTGAGATGCTTTCTGAGACTTTAATCTCAACTTGTAAATCATATTTTCTTGAATGAATGAGAAGCAGGTTATTTTTAGAATTTGTGTTGAAATAATCTGTGTTACTTAGGAGATCATTCTTATGTTCTCTTTCCTAATAATCTCTCATTTGTTTGATTAGATAAGCAAAGTGTGTGTGGAAATTATCTGAAGACATTTCAAAGGATATCAAAAAGACTTTGAGCTACTTTTATCCTTTGTTATCTTATTATCTGTTGTAGTTTTAGGTGAAGACTTTGAGCTGCACTTCACTCTATTGTTACGTATGCTTTGAATTAGTGAGGGAAACAATGAAATACTTTGTGCTTTCAGGGGTTTCTCCTAGACCTAGTTACTACTTGAGAAGATTTTTTGCTATTTGCTAAACATCATTTCTGAAGGAAGAGGAATGCTTTCAGTCATCAACCAAGATTTCTCTTTTGCTCTGTGAACATCATCTCTAAAAAAAGAGAGATGGATGGTGTTATCCTACCTTGAGTATTATTTTTTGCTTATATATATATATATATATATATATATATATATATATAGCATATAATTAATTTATAGAGAACTTCCCCTTGATGAGAGGAGAGATTTATCTCATTAGGATGTGGTAAACCCACAGTTTTTGCCATATAAATATCCTTGTACTATGGTTGATATACCCATTTTGTCATTAGTTGCTTGATGATAAAATATTCACCCAACAGCTTTTGGTGACTCCGCTAGGGATGTTACATGCAGTCTGAAGCCTCAAGCTTTAGATTGAAGTATTTATTATCCTTATCCATTTCCATTTTATATCCATTTCCATTATCCATTTCTATTATATCCATTTCCATTATATAGCCTTATCCATACTCTGATAGCTTTTGGTGACTCCACTGGGGACTACAAACGTGCATTTTGAAGCCTCAAGCTTCAACTTGAAGCATTTCCAATCCTTTTTCATTTTACACTTTGGTAAATCCACTATACATGTGAAGACAGATAGCTTAAGGTATTATTGATCCAGTATTTGAGTTGGTGGAATGAACTAACTTTCAGATTTATCCTCCACCATCTTGCCTTCAATGAACTAAGAGTTTCCCTCCTACCAGCGTCAGATCTCCCATACCTAGTGAAGCTTCTAGTCTCAATACTAGTAAGGTTTTGTCTATATTGATCCCACCAAGATTTGTTATCCCTCCATTAAATCATCATATCATAATGGCCCAAGGTCCTTGGGGTAACTCCTTTGGTCCTCTCAATCTAGCCCCACCTTTACACAAACTACCTCATAGTTCGAGAAAGAATTTCCCCAAATTCTATGGTGATGTGAAGGTTCATTCTGATGAGCACATTAATACCTTCTATATAGCATGTGGTGTGATAGGTGTGGAATAAAAAGATATAGAGATGAGATTGTTTGTATAAACTTTGCAAGGTGCTATCGTAGACTAGTTTTACCACCTTCAAGCTCAAACTATAACTGACTGGAATACGCTCAAGGCCAAGTTTGAGGCTAGGTTTAAACTCATTGAAGATGTACACGCCTTGTTAGCTTAGCTTAAAAAAATGAATAATGAACCTCATGAGCCCATGCGAGAATTCATTGCTAAATTCAATAAGCTAAGGAACCGAATTCCTATGATCGCTCAGTGAATGCTGGAGAATCTCAAGTGCTTTTTCATTAACTCTCAACTTCCTGAAGTAAGTTTTCTATTGAGGCAGGTAGGTCCTATGGATCTTTCTATAGCCCAAAATTTAGCTACCGATGTGGAAGATGATCTTATTCTAGTAGGTAAGATCAGAAAAGACTAATAAAAATAAATTTTCTTCATCTATTAAAAGTTATTCCACGAGCACCACAGATCTTATGATGCAAAAGTTGACAAATGAACTACTAGCCTTGAAAAGACAAATGGCCCAAGGTATGTCTACTCCTCCTTATCAAGATATGCCAAGAAGGATGTTTCCCAATCAATCATATCAAGGCAATGCTACCAAAAATCAAGGATAACCAAATTGCCTTCCTCCTCCACATGGGAAGCTTGCCATTGAAGCAATACCTGCTAATTCAACAGTTGGTTACTTTGAAGCTAAATGTGATTTCTTGTTCCAACCTGAGTTGGACTAACAAGATGATGCTAATCTCTTTGTATAACAAGAAGAAGAATTAGTTGGTGAATCCAATATTAGTTTCCTAGATTATCAGAATGACGCTAAAAGTAAGGTAAAAGTGTTTGATGGATCCTATGTTATTTTTACCAGGTCCCAAAACTAGTTAGCTCAACAAGCTGATAAAGAAAAATTAAGAGAAGAACCTTAGCCAATAGTTTATATCACTAAAAAAGGGATTTCACTATCGTTCCAATCAAAGGACCCAGTGACTAATAAGAAAGTAAGTACCTCAAACCGTCCCGTACCTTCTACTTCTATCTCTCAAACTAGTACCACACCCAATAAAGATCAGGATGATGGGATTCGTCCCTCTGCCTCTAGATCATTTCAATTATTTGATATAATTTATCATGCCAAAAATACCAAGATTCAAATTACCGAGATTGAGTACTTGTGAGCCAATCCTGAATAGTTTGATAGGTTGGTCAAATACGTGAAAATTGAAACTGCCCCTAGAGGATAAGATTCTTCAAAGGTAGCTCATGATACCTCCAAAATTAAATCCACCCAGAATAATCTTGTCACTACTCCTCTTGTTTCCCCTAGGAAAATAGAACCTTTTTATGTTTCCCTGTTGATAAATGGTCATAGATTAAGTAATTGCATAATAGACTCTGGAGCTTTTTATAACGTTATGCCTACCAAAGTATCATATTCCCTTGGTCTTACTTTGACTAAGACTTTTGGGAGGTGTTTCTCCATGGAAAATAAGCGAGTCCCACTCCTGGGTCAAATCAAATATACCTAATTTGTATTTGCGACTTTTCCAGAGAAGAAAATCAAAATGACGGTCCTAGTGGTTGATGTTCCAGTCTCTTACGACATCCTTCTTGGGTGAAATTTTGGAAAGGATGTTGGTGGTGAATTAAGCATGGACTTATCTAAGGTGAGGATCCTAGTCAAAGGTGTTATGTAGAGATTGCTCCCTGAGAAGGAAGCAAAATACGTGGTCACTCAAACATCAACACCTAAAGCTCAAATTTTGTTTGAGTCTTCAAGCATGGGTAATTACTTTTTGTCCATAGAGGAAATCCATGAGATGCCTGATGAAATTTCCAAATGTGTCAACTTGAGAATTGGTTTAGATAGAACAACAAAAAGATTGGTAGAGTGCAGTGCAAGTGTAAAAGAATCTCCCCCTCCAAATGAAGAAGAATCTAAAGAAAAATTAGTGTCTGATGAGGTATGGATTTTGGAATTTGATGGCAACTACTCCTTTACAGTTCAGGAGCTGGGATTGTGTTGATATCTCCTCAAAGAGATATTTTTCCTTCTTCATACAAGTTGTAATTTAGCAACACCAACAACACAATTGAGTATGATTCTGTGCTACTTAGATTGAAGGCTGCTCGAGACAAAGGCGTCAAACTCTTTCATGCCAAAGGTGATGTTGAACTGGTGGTTTGTCAAGTAAGGAACCTATATCAAACCAAAAATGAAAGATTGCACCACTACCACAATCTAGTCTAGGATCAAATTGAAAGCTTTGACACTTTCAGCATCTTTTCCATACCTAGGGAATTCAATGATTGAGTTGATGCACTAGCTATTTTTAGTAACTATATTGGTTCCTCACCCTGATTTTAAAGGAGATAGGTACACTATCATGCTGGTATTTCAAACAAGTGTACCTAATAATGTCACTCATTGGTAGGTGTTTAACAATGAAAATCAAATCATTGCCTTCTTAGAGCAAAAAGATAGCTTTGAATAGCTTCATTTTGATGGCAGTGAGCCCCAGAAGCTTGAACCAACCCCTGAATCAAGTGCAAACATAGGTGAAGAATTCCTACAACTTAAAGGGAATAAAATCCTAAAAGGCTTGGTTTCCCTTGAGAAGTAGTTTGACAAACACGATAGGTTCATTAAATAGCAGCAAATGGATTCAAAATCTTTTCAAGAGTTTGATCAAGTAAATTTAGGTACCAAGGAAAATCCCAAAGTGGTGAACATTGGGAAATGCTGCACTCAAGAAGAAAAGTTCAAGTTCACTACTTTGCTCCACCAGTATATAGATATCCTAGCATACTCATATGATGATCTGAAGTCACTTAGGCCTAAAGAAATTTGCCATGATAGTCCTCTCAAAAGTGATTCAGTGCTTTACAAGTAAAAATTTAGGGAGCACAATCTGAAGATATCAGGTACTATTCTATCTAAAATATAGAAAATGTTGAATGCTAGGATAATTTTACCAACCCATCATTTCACATGGATTGCAAACATAGTCCCTGTGAGGAAAAAGATTGGAAAAATTCATATTTGTGTGGATTTCAAAAAATTGAATCAGTCATCCTTAAAGGATAACTACCCTTTGCCTATCATTGATCAAGTTCTTCAGATGGTGATCAGTTTAGAGATGTTATCAATGCTAGATGGCTTCTCAGGGTACAATCAAGTTGAAGTCGGTAAAGCAGACCAACATAAGATTGCCTTCACCACACCTTGGGGCACCTTTGCCTATCAAGGAATGTTATTTGGCCTGATAAATGTTGTTGCCACTTTTTAGAGAGCAATGGATCTTGTTTTTAAAAATTAAATGGGTAAGTTCATTATAGTATACTTGGATGATTTAACAGTCTTTTCCAAGCATCATCCTGATCATGTACACCATTTACATCAAGTGCTGGAACGCTACCGCCAGAATGGCATTTTTATAAATCCTAAAAAATCTATTTTTGGGGTAATGAAAGGGAAACTTCTCGGGCACATTGTATCTTGAGAAGGCATAAAAGTTGACTCAAAAAGATTCAAGTCCATCCAGGAGCATACCCTACTCACAAGTAAGATTTCAGTTCACTCTTTCTTCATAAAAGTGATTTTTTTACGAAGGTTCATCCCTGAGTTCGCTGAGAAGACTTGCCACATTGTGAACATGATGAAGGGAAAAACCACTTTTCAATGGACTGCAAAAGGAAATTCAACATTTGAAGACATCAAAAAATAAATCACCCACGCACCAATTCTGGTTTGTCTAGATTACACCAAAGACTTCATAATATATAGCAATGCTTCTAAGCATACACTTTTGACTATTTTGGTTCAACAAAACTAAGAAGGTTTGGAATCTCCCATATCATTTATGAGTTGTCCTCTCAAAACTCATGAATTAAAATATTCAAATATGGAGAAACATGCTTATGTTGTTGATAAGGTGGTGAAGCATTTTAGGTTTTATATCCTGAATTCACATACTGTGGTTTTAGTGCCTGACACAATGGTGAAGTCCATTCTAACTCAACAGGAGTTTGGTACTAAAAGGGGAAATTAGATTGCTAATATTTAGGAGTTTGATCTTGACATCAAACCTAACAAACTTGTGCAGGGAAAGGGCCTCTGCCAGTTGATTGCTGATAATATTCCCAAGGAAATAGAAAATGAAGAAACAAAGGTCAAAGATGTGCCTACGGTCCTCTTTGTCACTACTATTGATGAATGATATTTTGACATCACTCATTTTCTTACCTATGGTGAGTGTTTTTCTCATCTATCCTACAAATAAAAATGGAATGTTAAACTAAAAGCTTCTAGCTATGTCTTGTGGGACAATGGTTTGTATAAGTGAAGCCTTGATGAGGTATTTCTTCGTTGCATCGATAAGGTACAACAAGATAAAATTTTAGATTCCTTCCATAATTTGGCCTGTGGAGGATTTTTTTTCACCAGTGACAACCCATAAGATTCTATGAGTGAGGCACTATTAGCCTACACTATTTCAAGATGCTTACAAATGGGCGTGTAGGTGTGAATTGTGTCAACAGTTTATCAGGACACCTAAATTGGCCGCGTTACCCCTCAAGCTAGTGGTAATTGAAGAACCTTTTTAACAATGGGGTATTGATTTCATTGGCACAATCAACTCATCTTCAAGTGTTGGGCATGATTATCTCCTCACTATGACTGATTACTTTACCAAATGGGTGGAAGCCATTCTAACTAAGCACGCTACTTCAGAAGTGGTATGTAATTTTCTTAAGGAAAATATTATTTCTCATTTTGGGGTTCCAACTAAGATTGAAACAGATAATGCAACCTATTTCTCTTCTCATGAGATTACCTAGTTCTACTTTTATTATGGAATTACCCTCTCCCACACTTCTGATTATTTTCCATAAGGAAATGGTCAAGCAGAATCGAGCAACAAGAATTTGGTTACTATTATTAGGAAACTGGTAGATGATAATCAGAGGACTTGGCATAAAGCATTATTTGACACTTTATGGGCAGATAGGATTACACCCAAGAGGGCAATAGGCATGTCACCATTCCAACTTCTGTATGGCTTGAATGTAGAGATACCAATCACCCTGGAACTACCAACGCTTATGTTGGCAAAGGCAATCGAAGATTCAACCTTCAAAAATTCTATTGATAAAAGGATCATGTGGCTAACTGAATTAGATGAGCAATGAACCATGGTGGTGGACTAGATTACTGCACATTAAAATTAGGTGAAGAAACTCTTTGACAAAAGGGCAAAGATTCATGATTTTCAGATTGGCGATCAAGTCTTATTGTGGGACAAAAGGAGAGAACCAAAAAGAATGCACGACAAATTTGATTCTTTGTGGAAAGGTCCATTTACCATTCATCAGGTCTATGATGAGAATAGCTTCTTGCTAGAGTATCAAGATGAAGTGCCATTCTCACTACCTCACAGTGGGTAGTATCTGAAGCACTTCAATCCTTGATGTATTAGATGAGTTCACTTGTACATTTGTATAGTTTTTGTGTTGTCTATTTTTTTTTGGTTTTTTATGTCTTTTCCTTTTTTGGCTCGACTCCGTAGCCCAATGGCTTGGATGAAGGCACTTAGAGACTAGTTTCTACTCCCATCAATTGATTTGATCAATAAAAGTTCCCTAACAGGAGCCAATTATTGTTCCCAAAATTAGCTACGCTCATTTTTGGAACAACCCCTATGAAACTTGTCCATTTCATGTTTTTCTCTCTAAGTTCATCTTTCAAGGCAAGTTTTTCTTGTTCTTGTGTTTTCTCAATTGACATCATTCAAAGTTTGTGACATTCCCTTGTTGCATTTTCCCAAAAACATGAAAATCATTACAATCTTGATGCGTCCAGATGACAAATTTTCCCCCATGTCTCAGAGTTAGTCATTTCTTTGAGTTTAGATATAGGGGTGGCATTTTTCACTGCCACTACATGTTATTTTGTATTTTCCATGCAAAGGCAACATTTTTCATTGCCCTTATATATGTCATACAAGAGTAGTGAAAATTGCCACCCTTGCATTTTTTGTTGTGTTTTATGCAGGAACGACAATTTTTGCCGCCCCTGCATCTCTTTCTAACCTCACATGCAGAGGTGGCAATTTTTGCTGCCCCTGCATGGTCTCGATTTTTGTGTGTAGCATTTATGGCCATGCACACTAAGTGGTTGGGGGTAGTTTTCACCCACATTTAGTCTCTTTTCTTCCTCATTTCTTCTATTTATTATTTGCATCTCTTCTTCCCTGCGTCTGGGCGATCAAGCAAGCAAGTGGAATCAAATTTTCATCATATTCAAGCATTGTGTCACATTTCTCCAGGTAGGGTTTTAGTTTTTATTTTGTTTTCATTTTCCTTGTCTTTTTCTTAGTTTTTTTCCCCTTCTTTTCCTTTCTTAGTCTAGAGTTTTATTTTGTTTTGTCATCGCCTTCCTCCTTTTCCCCATGTGGACGTGATCTGAGTGGGGAGAACCCTCTTCCCTTCTTCCCTCGTTGGCCATTTAACCCACATAATGGAAGCAAAATTTTTCACCCTTACATGTGGACATCTAACCCATGTAAAGGTGGTGAAATTCACTGCCCTTACAGACCCCTTGCCAACCCGTGCATGGGTGGAAATTTTCACTGCCCTTACATGATAACTATTTCCAAGTGAATCAACAACAAAAAATTGCTGCTGATGCATCCTTTCTACCCTGATGTAATCTATTTCTCTAAGCAGGTGCATTAGTAGTGAAAATTACCACCTATGCACGACCCAATTCACTTCAAACATGCATGGGTGGCAAAATTTGCCACCAATGCATATTTCTTTCTACGCTGACGTGCACAAGCAGTAATTTTTGCTACCTATGCACATATAATCTTCAACATGCAAGGGTGGGAATTTTTGCCTTCCGTGCATACCTTGCCTCCCTTTTCACTAACTTTGAGAAATTTTTGTTTTTCCCATTTTCTAAGCCTGCTTCCCTTTCATTCTTCAACCTACTCACATCTCATCCCTTTCAAGCATGTCTCCTTAGTCATGATCACCCCAATGTGTAATTTGCTCAGATTATCAATATTTCCCCTAATTACGTGATCATGACTCTTATCATAATTTCTCCTCGAGATCCTTCTTCGTCAAAATACTTTTGATAAAGGCTCATCCTGATGACTAAAGTTTCACCAAAGAAGTCAAAGATAATGAAGTACCAATATCAAGGTGTTTTCCTAATCACCTCGATCACTTCTAATGTTGACGACATTAGGGATATAGAAATCAACCATGTAGATATGGCTAAGTTCATGGAAAGAACCAAATCAAGCAATCCCAACCATGAAATGAAGAAGACTAACAATAAATATTAAAGCTATTCTTCCATGCTTTATTCAAAATGCACTTTGTAATTGACTTGGGACATTTGCACATGTACTTTTGTTATGTGTAAATACATGAAAAAATTTGGAAAGTCTAAAGTCAACAAGGACTCTCACCTTTGAATAGTTTATAATATTTAAGTGTTTTCTCAATTCTCAAGGCTTCCCTTATCAATAACGAGAGCCTCTTTTGTAATATATCTTTTTGATAATTGAGAGAAAAAACTCTACTAAAATTGAGATGCTTTTTGAGACTTTGATCTTAGCTTGTAAATCATATTTTCTTGAATGAATGAGAAGCAGGTTATTTTCAGACTTTGTGTTGAAATAATTTGTGTTACTTAGGAGATCATTCTTATGTTCTCTTTCCTAATAATCTCTCATCTATTTGATTAAATAAGCAAAGTGTGTGTGGAAATTATTTGAAGACATTTCGAAGGATATCAGAAAGAATTTGAACTACTATCCTTTGTGATCTTATTATCTATTGTAGTTTTAGGTGAATACTTTGAGTTGCACTTGACTCCACTGTTACATACACTTTAAATTAATGAGTGAAGAAATGAAATACTTTGTGCTTTCAGGGGTTTCTCCTAGACCTAGTTATTACTCGAGAAGATTTTTTGCTATTTGTTGAACATCATTTCTGAAGGAAGAGGAATGCTTTCAATCATCAACCAGGATTTCTCTTTTGCTCTATGAACATCATCTCTAAAAAAAGAGAGATGGATGGTGTTATCCTACACTGAGTATCATTTTCTTCTTTTATATATATATATATATATATATATATATATATATATATATATAGCATATAAGTAATTTATAGGGAACCTCCCCTTGATGAGAGGAGATATTTATCTCATTAAGATATGGTAAACCCACACTTTTTGCCATATAAATCTCCTTGTACTGTGGTTGATATACCCATTTTGTCGTCAGTTGCATGACGACAAAATATTCACCCAACACAACGCTATACTTTGTTATGTATTCTTCAAAATGACATTACTTGGCAATGCCATTTAAAAGAGGGGAAAATGTAGATACCTAAATTTCATCATTTGTGTAAAAATTAAGTTTGATGCACTAACTCTTCACCATCCCCAATTCAAATTCATATTCATCATCTCCCTCTAAATTTATAATAATTGATTAATTCATAATTAATTAATTAAATCATGCACACCTATTTTCCTCAAAAAATAATTAAAATATATATTTTCCACCTCAATTAGACATCCTTCAAATTTATCTCAACTGAATGTTGACTCATCCAACCACCCTCCTCAAATTCCTCAACCACCTCATGAGTCAACTTAGAATAATTCAACTAAATTATGAGTCGTCCCTTGAATTTTTGACTATCTTGACCCATTCATGCTGAGTCACTCAACTACCAACTAAATTTTCCCCTTCTTCTCAACACATGGGAATTAATCATCATCTAGTGGGATGAGGATCAAATCCAACTATTGATTATTTTAATAATTTAATAAATTCATATTATTCTTAACCATTTATCTCACCATCTTCAAGCCTATTAATTGATTTGCAATCTTCTTCTAAAATGATCCACCTTCAAGCTATAAAAATATCTTTGTGAATCCATTGAGACCAAATCCATTTTCAAGTATAGTATATCTAATTAGATTTTTTTGGAGAATATTTGAGTACCCACATCAAGCAAAAAAGAGTAAATATACCATTGATCACATAGTGGAGAAGGTGATGAACACACATTTCATGTGTTATATGTATTTCATTAGTTAGATTTATCTTATTTTTACTACTCATCAAGATGTTAGTGTATTTAAGGAAGATTTCTATTACATTTTTGTCTTCTTATTTTTACTGTTGACCAAATTTAACTTTTAGGTGAAATTGGGGCACCCATAGGTAAAAGCTTGGTTTAATATATGTTTTATGGGTTATAATATCTTTTCATGAGGTGTTTCATAGGTTAATTGAAGTCAATTAATGCTATATTGGCTTTGGTTAATTAGTTTTTAAGTCCATGTATCATTTTGGGTCATTTTAGGGTCAAAAAGGTACATTTAATGATTTATATAGGTTTATTTGGAAATGTGAAGGTTTAAAAGGATTATTTAATGACTCATGTGTCCATATAAGTTTTAATTAATTTAAATTACTAAAAATTCATAGGTTTTTCAAAATAAAATGTAGTTTTCTTTTGAAAGGAGAAGAAAATGGCACTTGTACAACCTCCTTAGGAAGTGTGCCACTTGTAAAAGATTTAAATATGAATATTAATCTCCCCCATTCTAATATAAATTATTTAATTTCTTTATAACTTCCATTTCTTTCCTAAAACCATTCTACTCCATTATGGATTTCTGAGACATACAAAAGTGACTTGTAGGTTTTTGCTCAGTACAAACAATACAAGAGGTTTCAAGAAGAATGATTTTGGTAGGTTATTTTAAACTAAAATAAATTAATTTTCATGATATTATTTTTAATAAATATCAACTTAAATTTATGAATCATCTATTTGAAGTTGACTATGCAAATCTACCTACCCATCTATGCACCCTATCAGTTTTCCATTGGTTTCAACAATTAATTATAAACCAATTGTTAATTTTGGTTATAGATAAATTTTAATTCCCCCATATATGTATTACATACTTTTTTTCATGTTTCAAAGTGTTTTTATGAACAAATGATCTTGGTTTTGTAGAGTGGTCTCTTTTAAGTGCAATAGGGAGTTTTTCATCATATTCAAGATTTTATGATTTGTAAATCGATATATGGAGTTGTGACATGTTAATTATAATTTTTATAATTTTATTTGATCTCATTTCATGTAAATTTAATTTTCCAAGGTAATCCTCATGGTTTGCAAGCTCATATGCCACACCAACCAGTCTTTAGACACCCCTACCTACTCTGTTCCAGAAGTTTGATAGAGGTTTTCATATTGGAATAAATGTTATAAGTATTGTATTAGAATTAAAATAAATTAAAATAATGTATTTAAAGTATTTATAGTGATTTTGAGTTATTATTGAGATCATTCATCCATACATGTACTCCAACTCTACCCGCTGCCTCCCTATAGTCGCCATGCACTTTTTGATGCCCCACAAGACAAGTTATTTAAAATCAAGTATAAAACCCTAAATATGTCCTCAATAGTGTAAATTATCTTTATAAAAAATTAATATATGACTAAATGTCATAAAAATATATGAGATAATGAACCTTGTCTACAATACTACACCTGCTACCTATATAAGAAAATGGTCACCTACAAGTGACACTATAGGGGACTGAGGCACTAAAAAAAGTGTTAGGTCATGTGATAAAATACTTTTTTGAGACCTAATAAGTTATAAGATACCATATAATTCATATTTAATTTGTTAAGATGACTAAGTAGGGTGAAAAGTCATTTCCAAGACAAAGACTATGATTTCAGGCCCCTGATCCCTAAAAAGAAGAAACAGAGGTCTTGAGGTTTTTGTGAATATAATGTACCATGATCACATGAGATATGGATGTATTATAGTGAGATTAGTTATTATTAATTTTATAGTACAATATATCTATAAAATTTTAAGATTATATAATAAATGTATAGTGGTCTCTTAGAAGCCCAAAGTTACCATTTAGACACTAAAAACAAATAGTGAAACCTACAGGACTTGATCCAAAAGAGACTTTTATTTACTCAATATTTCAAGGTTTATATAAGCATAATGTTTAAATGAATCTATATTATTCATATGAACATTCATGGCACCAATAAATTTTAATAAGGAATACATATTGTTTTTTGCCTCTCATGGGCATTTCTAGTCCGTACGTAGGTCTAAATGCACTCCTATAATAAAACAATAGGATAGTGACCTCAGCTATGACATCCAACTAGTATTTTAAGACCCTAAAGTTGAGTTAAATGTAAATTATGTTTTTTTAACCAACATTGGTCTCAATAATTCCATTTCACATATGAGCATCTCAATTGGGGCTATAAGCACCTACAGGGGTCATATAGGTAGGGTTTCTCAAGCAAAATAGAGAATGACTCAATTTTGGGGCTAAAAATGCATATGAAGAGTTATAGGGAGGTTAATATATTGATACAAGTCATGATAACCTCCATGAATATCATGATGAACTCAATGAGCTATAAACAAGGTAAAATAATCATCCTTAGACCACTTAAAACCTTGTATGAACCTACAACAGTCAGTCTGTAGTCTAAACAATGATTTAGAGTGTTGGGAAGTATGAAGTATGAATGGAAGTTTGAAGTAAGGAATGAATATTGGGACATATTCATAAGGATAATGGTAGTGTTTAGGATCTCTTTATATTAGGAACCAAGTGAAGAAGAATCCTAAATCAGGCATACATAACTCACAAAGTGTAAACCTTGCAGGCAGTCTTTTGATTAACAACACGTTTTGGGTCTTAGAGATTTTTGAGGCCAAATAACATGATAAAGGGTTGAATTTTGGTATGGTATGTCCTTATAAATTTAATAAATATTTCCAATACCTATCTTTATTGAGATAATAGGGTAAGTAACCCCTATTTTATCTCAGATAGGGGTTACTTCCCCTCATACAAAATTGACAGGGTTAGGAGAATAAGATAAAGATATGGAGATAGAGGAGGTAAGGAATTTTAAAATTGGTTTTTAAATCTTAAATACACCTAATACAAAATTAATAACCATTCAAGGAAGAATGAAACCAAACAAGGTACTCCATACTCCTAAGTTTGTAGTCAGACCTAATGGGCAAAATCAAGGCCTAAAGGCCAAATAAAGAGAAAATTTTATTTATAGTATGGAATGAAAATTAATATTAATTAGAACATGTTTTTTTGGTTTATACAGAGGTGTCTAAGCTATGTTTTTGTAGATAAAACTAAGGAAAGCCATTTTGGACCTTGAAACCACTCAAACTTGTGTAGAAGGAAAAAAGCAAGCTCGATAGGAGAAGTTTGAATGCTCATATCTTTCATGATTCATTGAATGGATGGAAAATTAATTATTGGAGGTTATTAGGGGTATTTAAGGCCATATTTTTTTAATTCTCTTTAGGTTGGACATCTAGTTTTTATGAACAATCCTTAAGAGGTCAAACATGCCTAAAACCCTACTAAAGTCACAACCAAGACCAGTTGGGAAATGGAGTTGGATATGAAATTTAATGAGACAATTTGGATAGTATTGTGATTGGAACTTGTATATGTCCCTTAAATATTCTCTCCATACTCTTTGGTTGTACGAACTTGTATGGATGGGGGTAGATATAAGGTTTTTACCACTATTTTATGTGTTTTTTAGGTTATATAAGGATTATAAGCATGAAAAAAACTTTTGGAGGAAGATATATACTTAATATAACTCCCCATGTCGCTATAATTCCTTTAAACAACTCCTAAGTTCCCAAACTAGTTGATTCAATTCAGCCAGTCAAAACTAGCCAATGGACAAACTAGGGATAAGTGTGAAAACTTTAAGTGGATGGATTTTTAAGGTGTCCCTAATGATTTATAGACATGTATGTCATTGAAACATTTAATTAAATAAATTTTATGTATTTTAATTATAAAATTATCTATTTTCAGAAGTTAAGTGTGCAGGGTGCATGGAAGAGCAAGTTTCTAAACAATAGATGATGATTGCTCCTCTCCAGTTGATTCCAAAAGACCGAACATGAAACCAATTTATGGAGATGAATGTATGATATCATCCCATTACATTAAAATAATTTTACCTGTTCCTAATCTGTTATGTGACATTCAAACAAGGCCAATCATGCAGGTAGTTTTTTTGAGCCAAAATGAGGAGTTTCTTTCCACTTTTCATGAAGTTTATGAATTAGATTGACACTTTTAGGTCCTGAAATTACATGGTTCATCCCAAAAAATTTCCATATGCATAATTAAATCCTTGTATTATATTTACAAATGTCATTGTGACCCTTAGACTTATCTCTTCTCCCTCTCTCTCAAGTTTTATAAGAACTAGCCATTTTGGCATTGTATGGGATGCTCCACCTGAGTATGGTGAATCCATACTCAAATTTATACCTTTTCATAAATAATAAAACTTATTTTTACCTCATATTTTAAGTTTATAATTATTTTCTACTTGGATGATGAATCTTATTTAGTGAAGATTATGGATTCCTAACATGTGGTCTCATTCTTTCACCTTATTGGCAATTGGAATGCTCCTTCTTGTAGGGAATGTAAAGTGTTTTAGGATATGTTCATGGTAATTGAGTTAGTATATAAATTAGTGCCCTGATATTCCTCTTATCTATTCCTCCTAGCTTTGCACAATCATCCATAACCTCACAATGTAGTATTGATGTGAGAAGATGAAGATTGGAGAAGTGTATGTTTAGTTTGTCCTTTGATTTCAAGTTTAATATGCATATGGTTGGATGTCATCAATAAATTTTGTTTATCGCTTCCCTTATATTAGTTTTATTTCAATTATCATTCTCCCTTTTCACTCAAAAGTTAGTAGTAGTTACAATCCAAAGTGCTACAACAAAGGAGTTATCCTTATCCATAGATTCACCTCATTCCTTAAGCTTCCCACAAGCCTAGAGGTGTTTCCATTGTGCCACTTGGATGAGGAGAGATTTATCATCTCTTTAAAGGGTGAAAATAAAAGTGAAAACATTTTCATTTTAATTTAACACTATACAAGGTAATTATGCCCCACTATGAGTGCCACTACTAAAATTGTGGGTTGGAGAGAAATTTTCCAACTGTCATGAATAAGAAGTAGTGTTAGGTTTTTGAGTGCATATAAAATAAAATAAAATACTAAGTTAATTAATCTTGAACCTAAAAAATTTAATGGTGGTACCCCATACAAGGCTCATATGTAAATATGAATAGATTGAATCAATCATTACATTCAATTTTCTTAGATTCATAATGTTACATCTTGTGCCTTCAATCCCAACTTTAAAAATAGAAAAACTATAATAGTGTGTGGATGAACAATGTTCATGCCCCCAATCTGATCTAATTTTAATCATATTATATATAATTCTAGAAATATATATACCACACTACCCCCAATTGATAAATATGATAAGCTACAAATCTTGTACCTATAAAAATGTCTACATATGCATTATGTATTCCCCTAAATTTTTCTCAATATATAAAGATCTATCCCATAATTTGAACCATATTATTCATTTAATATATCTAAAAAATTATTAATTATATGTCTATGGATATTTTCATTTCAATGAAAATCCTACTTTAATGTGGCCTCCATTTTAGGTGAGGAATGTTGCCTATGAACTAATCATATCAAAAGAAAATAGTTAAACACACCATGTTATATAGAATGATGTAAGAGTTTTAAGTATGTGATAACATGTGGATAGTATGTCATCATAACATCATTATATTTTAAAATCATATATAAAACATTTATACTAAGGCATACAAGTATCATGTCAAGATAGATATAGTAATTAGGTATGTCTTAGTAAACATCAAAGATATACACAATGGATAGTAAGATAAGCATGGTGATGCACGATATAGATAATGGAATCAAATGAAAGAAATAAAATATGTGATATGGATAATAACACAAGAGCTCATGAGACAATCCTAGATTTATCCAAATATATTCAAATAATTACATTACCATGACACAATATCACACAAGATAAGAGCCACACACAATGAACATTAGATGTTACACTATAAACATCAATGTAATTCAAGGTAAGAGCCACATAAAATGAATAATTAAAGTCACACAAGGAAATATTTTCATAAATAAGGAGCCATTCAATGATAAAATCAATCAATTAATGTCACACAATAAGGAAAAAGGTAGACATAATGACAAATCAATGCTACAATATAAATAATCAATGTCACATAATAAGGCAAGGGCCATACAAAAAATAGAGTCATACAATGATACACTCCATAAAGCCATGCTAGCTAATAATGTAAGATCCACACAAAGGATAATAAATTATTAACTTATATGAAATGAAATATAAATTCAATGAATCATACAAGCTAGTTTATGCCATCAATCCATGTCAATGTCATAGCATAACAAAGTAACATGTCCATGAAATGTATCACTATAAATAATATAGTCGACCACAAGGCATATTCAAGTAATCAATGTATTCAACAAGATAAACAAAAATGTCGTAAAAATATATAACATGTAACCTATAGTATAATATGCCCCCAATATTTAATGGCTATTGGGTGTAGAAATATCCTACATCTATTCATCCATGTATCATGTATAACTTGTATGACCTTCATATTTTTGGGTGAATATTTTTATACTGACACAATAGTATAAAAATTGTTATTTAAGACACATTATGATGAGATAAATCTCTCCTCTAAGCAAGCGGGGGCTCCCTTTTATTATTAACTAACACAATACTTAATTATTTACACTTATTTACAATAATTTTATCATAGTGGGTGTTGTCATATCATCCAATTCTCTTTTTTTAGAATTTATATTTAATCACAAACTTTATTCCATTATTTGTGATATAATTTGAAAATATTAGAGCACTTGATGAAGCAAATATAACCAATATTCAGATTTTTTAGCCAAAGGAGTAACAAGAATAATACCAGAAGAATAAACTTAAAAGATAGAATAAAGTACAACCCAAAGTCTTCACCTTATTTCTAACAAAGATTAAAATTATAAATGAAGAATAATTGGCAGCCCAAATTATCCTTAGTAATTAACTTTCAATGATGAACACAAACCCACAAATGATACTGCATCTCAAAGACTTCAAAATCAACTTCCTGGCACCTTTCAATTTATAGAAATTAACATCACATTTCAATTAATTACAGAAGAAACTGTAATGGAAAAGACATAAGAACATCTCTAATACAACACAAATTTATTTCAACTCATATATTTAAAGTTCACTTGCTTTCTCATATATTGATTGACAAAAGATTTATAATTGGAATTCAAAGTTTCAATATTGCTTATCAATTTTGGCATCACTTTACTTCTATATAAATTGGTGATCCATTTTAAAAATAACATCCTCATATTTATAGAGAGGAGATATCAATACAAATAAGAAAAATATAAATACATTGACTTATTCATTGATAGAGTCCAATTTGACTTAGGAGTGTGCACTTTTCCTATGTGCAAAATGCACCAAACATAAATACACATGAAGAATTACAAAAAGAAACTAAGTGTCCTTAGACACAATAATTTATTCCTTTTTATTCTTCTCTAAAAACTCATATTTCTTTAAGATAGATTGGACTTCATTGTCATATGGACCGGATGTACTCTTGGAAATGGCAAGTATCCTTATGATAGAATCTTCTAAGTTAACTAGCAAATCCTTGCTCTTATCCATGATTATTTATAGTTTATTCAAGATGACTTGAAATTTAATTAATTTATCAATGGAGTCTAGTCTAAAAGTACCTATTTTAGTCTTTGTTTGGATCAAAGATGTAAATTCTTGAATAACAGTCTCCACAGGGATAATTTCTTGAGAATCATTTTTTAATTGATAGGGGAGTATTTAAATTTTCTCTACAAGATCTAACATATTATCATCACACATATCTTTAGCTTATTTGAGATCTTTAACTAGATTCTTGAGAACTTCTCTTTTATTCTTCATAGCTTCCCTGTATTCAATGAACATTTTTTTATTTGGAATGACCTTCTGCTCAACAAAAATATCCAATTTAAATTTGTGAAGTTGAGTCCATGTATCAATATCCTTTTCAGTCAAATCCAAATCTTGAGTGAATGCTTTAATTATTTTCTAAATTTCTATTTTCATTTCACTCAGGTTCTTTAAAAATCCAATGGTAGAACACAACATTTGAGTACCTTGCATTTTTAATCTCTAAATCCAAGCATTGACTGCATGACGCTGAGATCTAATTGTTTCTCCATGTTTAATATCTCTTTTAGTATTTTCATGCATAATAAGATCAATAGACTCAGAAGGTTGAGTGATTTTTAATAAAACAAAAGTCAGATGTTCCACTTGTACTTTGAGTTGATCTTTGACATTCTTGTCTTTATCATATCTCTCAATCAAGGAAGTCATTGGTTCTTGTAAATCTTCCTTTGCACCTTCATGAGTTTTTTTCCTAAGATCTATCCATCCTAATATATATTTATATTTTTAATATATTTAATGTTTCTATCTTTGAGAGGCACTACAACTTCAACATACTTATGCCAAGATTCAAAAATTACCATTGTCATAGTTTTGGCCTTCTTTGTCATTTTGGGCTTTACTGGGATAAGTTGACCAAGATAAAAATCATCAGGTGAAATAGCATGTTTCTTCCTCTGAGGTGTTTGAGAAATTATCCATGGAAGAAGAGGAGATGAGTCTTCTTGAGCAGAATAAACTAATAATTGTGATGTTTTAGGAGGAACAATGGTTTGTGAAGTAAGTGAAATGGTAAAGGTATCTGATAGTAGAGTTAACAATGATGGAATAGTGGTTATTATTGGTGGGGTTTGGGTTGGAATGAATGTTACTTTTGGTTCTGATGATAGTTTTGACATTAGGGTGACAGGAGCTTGAGTTATCATTTCAGTAAAAGATGTGGACATGGATTTGTCTATATCTTATTAAATGAAGTACATATTGGTTAGGGATCCCAATGATTTTGTAGGACTAGGTAAATTAGACAAAGAATCAAAAAAATGATCTAGAGTACCTTGGGAAGGGACTTAAAAGAGTGTGGCATTAAGAGGAGAAGGTGGAGCCAAAAGAGTAGCTTGAGAGGGAATAGAAAAAATTGGTACATATGTACTAATGAAAGGAACTATAGAGAATGTCACCTTCAAAACTATTTATTAAGGGGATTCAACCATATGGACTTATGATTTTTTTGATTCAACTTGTAGAGACTATTGAACAAGAGGTTGTAAAATTATTGATTGAGATGATGCCTCACTCATATCTAGTTTCTTTTGTGTCTCTATTTAAACACTCTTCTCAACACTAGTTTCTTTATATTCTTATTTCTTTTACTTAAAAATACAAATCTTAGTTTATAAGTGGATATGGAGGCCTTTTATTTATTAGTTGTCCTCAATTCCTCATGTTTCCTTGTAGTGTCTTCATCATATTCTTCTTCTAACCCTGTCTTGAAATATTTTAATTTAATACCTTTGGATTCCAACTAGGCATTAGTTCTTGCAAGGATGGGTTTAAATCTCTCTCTGATAGATGTGAATTATTTTATAGAACATTGAATTAAAGGAATAGGAGTATAATCAACTTGATTTCCTTCATATGAAGGATCCAATATATTCTCATCATCAGAGAAGTCAGCTGGAATGTTGGCTAATTATAGCTCTTGAATTTGATCAGTAGTAAGATGATTGTAATGAAGTCTCCTTA
This sequence comes from Torreya grandis, assembly GCA_037957365.1. Lineage (NCBI taxonomy): Eukaryota > Viridiplantae > Streptophyta > Pinopsida > Cupressales > Taxaceae > Torreya > Torreya grandis. The sequence continues at coordinate 726,532 of JARHVA010000744.1, read as the reverse complement.
CATCTTTAATTCTACATTCTGCCCAAATATCCTCAATCTTGTGCACATGAACATAATTGCCTTTCATCTTTTCCTTCATCATTCTATAATCAAAATCTTTTTTACTTTTATACCTTTTAAGGGTGATCCATTTCATCTTAGTTTCCATTGTCTTAGCCTTGGGAGTAGTTGAAATGGTGTACTAGCCAATACTTATAGGAAACTTGAATCCCCTTTTATGTGCATCTAATTGCTTATTTTTTATGGTCATAAATTTTATACACATCTCCATTAAAATCAATTTATCACCTAGGTATTTAGGTAGCATGTAAGGTTGTTCATTAAATCCACCTACCCTGATGTAGGTGAAAGTTGGGAATTGAAGGAAAATGCAACCAATATTGTTCAATGTTTCCCATGCCTAATCTAAAACCCTTTTATTCTCCAATTCTTGTTCAAAAATACAAATGAATTGGTATAAGAAAGCATCATGAACTCTTTTAAAATGTTTAATACCTTCTTTGAGGGCTAACTATGGATAACACTCATAAACAGGAACTTTATTCCTTCCACCAATACTAGTTAGTCCTGGAAAAGTCCTCATGCAAGATATGACATATACCAGATAAGAAGTCATATAGAACTTGAGATAATAACTTAATTCAAAAAGTTGGTGACTTATGGCATTACTAATCTAACTTCCCCAATACATTCTCTACTTATTTTTCTTAATGATAAAACTGTAGTGATACATCCATTCTTGAAAGATATTTGATGTGGGAAGACCTTTGACCCTACTTAGGAGAGTGATTAAATATCCTATTTCCTCCATAAATTCACTTTCGGTAAATGTTTTTTGGCCATCTTACAATTGTATACCTTGGAGTCCTCAGCCAATTTGCATTAATGTACCTCTTGTATTTTTTGAGATTCCTATCATAATATTATTGGTTTATTTCCACACTTATATCTAAGAATTCCTCAATGTTTGAAAGATGAAAAACCTTATTAAAGTATTTGGCATCCAGTCAAATTACCACTTTTCCACTGGCATCCTTTACTGACCTAGTTTCTTTATCAAAGTGAGCAACAACTATTAAGATGAACTCTAGATCTTGAGCTAACACAAGAAATGCAACTACTAGGTGTATCTCATTGTTAATAATAGGTTGCATATGTGGAGAAATAGGATCTCTAACTAACCTTTGTAAGAACTCAGCCATGTCAACATGACCAATCTTTGTATCTCCAATTTGATCTACATTAAAATATACTATAGATGCTGAAAATACACCTTGAAATTTATACTTCATTATTCTCTTGCCTAGAGAATATTCTAACATTGATTAAGTATATGTGAAAAATAATTTTGATTCTCTAGAGTTAGCATTTTTCCTCATTTTTGGAAAAGGTTTAGTTAAGAAAAAATTCTTTAAACTACACTGGGTGATGGCTTTGGTGTAGTTTAGAGAAAATTCTTTGAACTAGACCAAAAATGGGTACAATGTGTACTTTGGAGAATTTTTTTTGAAGTTCACTAAATGGTGTGCACTTTAGAGAAAATTATTTGAAGTGCACTAGAAGGTATGCAATGTGCATTTTAGATATTTTCTCTGAAGTGCACCAAACTACATGCACTTTAGAGAGACTTATTTGAAGTACATCAAGAAGGTGAACAATGTGTACTTCAAATAAAATTATTTGAAGTACACTAAAATGATGGTACGTACACTTCAGAGAATTTTCTTCAAAGTGCACCAAAATGATTTTTGGTGAAGGAGACCCTTTGGTGCATCTCAGAGAAAAAAACTCCAAATTTGCATTAAGAGAAATTTAAACCAAGGACTAAGGGAAAAGCTAAAATTGAAGAGAAAAACAATAAGAAGAAGAAAGAAAGGAAAAATAAGAGCAAAAAATGATAAGCAAAATCAAATATTTACCTGAGAAATGACAAACATGAATGATGATGAAGAACCCTAGGGCACAAAAAATTGATGAAAACAACAAATTGAGGATGATGAGGAAGGGTGCAATCAAGCTCAAAAATGGTGACAATTAATTGCACCATTTTTACCATTTATATTCATCATTAATTGCTCATTTATATACAAAATTAATTATTGATGCAGTGGTGGGCCTAGGCTTAGGAGTGGAGAAAAATTCTAAATTTACATGTGCAAAGTCAAAGAAAAATAATGCTGCTGCACATGAAAATTAGACTAAGTACAATATTAGAGAAGTTTTTTACTAGTGCACATAATGGTACCGTTCGAAAAAAGAATTCCAATTTGCACCAAAATGGAAAAGGTGTAGTTCAGAGAAAATTCTCTGAACTGCACCTGAAGAGAAACTTCCTTGAAAAACTTTCTTAAAGAATTAAACAAATGCAAGAAGGCAATAATTGACCTCATTTTATGTGATTAGGACTCATGGGCTATGAAATGGATAAGTTTTGTAGGGGTTGTCCCATGAATTGAGCTTGTAAATTCAAGGATAATAGCTAGATTCAACTAGGGAATTTCCTTCAAGCATTATTTGAAACACTTGAAGGAAAGATAATCCCAGAACTCTAAGTGCATTTTTCCATTGGGCCATGGAGTCAAGTGACAAACTAGACTAAAACAAGAATAAACAAGAATATATATATATATATATATATATATATATATATATATATATATATATATATATATATATACAAAATGTATGAACTTGTCTAAAACTTCACTAAGTGAAAAGCTTTAGATGTTGTCCATTATAGGGTAGTGGTAATGGTGTCCCATCCAGATATGCCAAGAAGAAACTATGTTCTCCATTGAGTTGTTGAATGAGAAAAGGACCTTTTCATAGAAAATCAAATTTTCCATGCATTCCTTTTGGCTCTCTTCTTTTATCCCAAGAAAGGACTAGATCCCTAACTTAGAATTCTCATGATTTAGCTTTCTTGTTGAAAAGTTCCTTGACGTGAATTTTATCTTCTATAATACGGTCCACTACCTTTGTACATTATTACTGTATCTCAACAAGGTACATAATATACTTGTCTAAGGAGATTTCAAATGTTTCATCTTCAATTGCCTTATCCAATTTAAGAGAGGTTAATTCTAATGTCATTGGTATTTATGCATTCAATCCATACAAAAGTTAAAAATGAGACATAAGAATCACTCATTAGAAGTAATACGATCAACCCACAATGCATCATATAATGATTTATGCTGAATTCTATGATTATCTTCTACCAACTTCTTGATGATAGTTACCAAATTCTTATTACTCAATTCAGCTTGACCATTTCCTTGAGGGAAGTAGTCTAAAGTATGAGACAAAATAATCCCATATTCAAAGCAAAACTAAGTCATCTCATGGGATATGAAATAAGCAACATTATCGGTTATAACTTTATTTGGCACACCAAAATTTTTAATGATATTCTCTTTGAGGAAATTGCAAACAACCTCTAAAGTGGTGTGTTTGGTTGGAATTGCTTCCACCCACTTAGTGAAGTAATAAATAGCTGTGAGAACATAACTATGACCAACACTTGACAATGGGTTCACTGCACCAATGAAATCAATACCCCATTGGTAAAAAAGTTCTTTAATGACTACTATCTTGAGAGGCAAGGCTACTAACCTAGGCTTACCCACAAACTATTGGCACTTCTTGCATTTATTCACCCATGTGTGTGCATCCTAAAAAAGTGTTGGCCAATAATATCTATCCTAAAAGATCTTATGAGATGTGACAAGGGATAAAAAATATCCTCCACATGCTAAATCATGGAAATATTCTAATAACTTTCCTTGTTGTGCCTTGTCTACACATCTTAGAAATATTTTATCAATGTTTTGCTTATACAAACCATTATCCCAAAGGATGGAATTTTTATCCTTAAGCTTGATTGTCCTCTTCTGTTTGTGAGACAAATTTTCTAGACACTCTTCATATGTGAGGAATTAATCAATATTAGAATACCATTCATCTATAGTACTTACAAGCAAGACCATGGGTAATTTTTTTGTATCTCTTTCGTCTTCAGTTGTTTCTTCTGAATTGGTCTTTGCCATGAGTTGACACAAACTTTTTACATGCACAATTTTGGTAGGATTGATCTCCATATCATATTCTTGGATTTTAGAAATCCAATTTCCTCTTTTACCTCCAAACTCTTGTTGAGTCAAAATAAAAACATAGTAGAATCTGACACTAATGTAATGGTATGAGAATTAAGGATGTAGTACCTGAAATGCTTGATTAATTTCACCACCACATATGCATGTTTTTCCATGGATGAGTACTTAAGCTCATGATCCCTCAAAGGGTATCTCATTAATGTTATGGGAGATTCAATCCCCTCTTCATTTGGTCATACCAATATTTTAGATAAGGTATGCTCAGAAGCATAACTATACATAATGAAGTTATTGGTATAATCAAGGCAAACTAAGATAGGATCAAGTGAAATGGCATTTTTTATCTCATGAAAATCATATCTTATTTCTTCATTACAACAAAAATTTGAGTTTATTTTCATCATATCAATAATGTGGTGAGTTTTTTTTAGCAAAATTAGGAACAAATATTCACAAAAAATTAACCTTCCCAAAGAAAGAATGCACTCCTTTCTTAATTGATGGTAAAGTAAGATTTTAAATTGCCTTAACCTGATCTAGATCAATTTTGGTTCCCTCTTTGGATACAATATGTCCAAGGAGCTTTCCTTCTGTAACCCCAATTATAAACTTCTTGGGATTAAGATATATCCCATGTTCATGGCATCTTTCAAGTACTCACTGCAAATGGTCACAATGATCTTGAATTTTTTTTGATAAAATGGTTAGATCATCAAGGTAGACTGTAATGAAATTACTGATTATATCTTGAAAAACCAAATCCATAGCCCTCTAGAAAGAAGCACCAACTTTGATTAATCCAAAAGGCATTCTATGATACACAAAAATACCCCATGGAGTAGTGAAGGCTATCTTATGTTGATCGTCATCACGAACCTCAACTTGATTGTATCTTGAGAAATTGTCAAGTATAGACAACATCTTATAACTAGTCATAGTTTGAAATACTTGATCCATTACTGGTAATGGGTAATTATCCTTGAGAGATAATTGGTTAAAATTTTGAAATTTGACACAAATGTGGATCTCTCCATTCTTTTTCCTTACAGGAATAATATTTGCTATGTGGAGTGATGTATCGGAAATATAATGCTATTATTTAACATCTTTTGAATTTTAGTGAGGCTAGTACCTGATATTTTGGGATTATACTAACACTTTTTTTGCTTATGAGGCTGATAACTTGGCTTAAGAGGAATATCATGGTGCACTTCCTTAGTTCAAAAAGATTTCAGATCAACATATGAATATGTTAATACATCAATGTACTGACTTAGAAGAGTCACCAACTTTTCTTTTTCCTCTGATGAGAAACATTTCCCAATATTTATCATTTTGGGGTCATTCTCTATTCTTATATTAACTTTCTCAATTTATACAAATGAATTAGATTTTGATTTTTGATATTTGATGAATCGATCATACTTATCAAAAAGTCTTTCCAAAGATACCAACCCTTTGGGAATTTATTCCCTTTTAGTTGTAATATCTCTTCGCCAGTTTCCTCATTAGCTTTAGAAATTGATTTCTGAGGAGTGTAATCACTTCCTTTGAAATAAAACTCACTAAAATTTTCCACCTTCTCTAATAATGAGATGAATTTCTCATCTTTATTAAAAACCTACCAATTATTAACGTTATAGAGAACACTAGGTTGAAAAACCAACTCAATGGTATACTTATTTCCTTGAAAATCTTTGTGAAGAATCAGGAGAGTGGCTAAAATGGCTAATAAATCAACTCTATCATTGTATTCTCTTGGAATTTCTAATAAATTAAATGCATCAAAACATTCCATGCAATCCCAAACTCAATTATAGTAATGCCTTAGTCTTTCATTGTTTTTTTGATATAAGTTCTTAACTTGAAAAATGACTAGCTTAGCATCACCTTAGGCATGAAGATTTTTTATTCCTTTCTTTTGTGAAACTTACTTTCCTAAAAAAAATGCCTCATACTCAATAGTATTATTATTATTATTATCAAATTTTAATTTGAAAGATAAATAAATTTTTTTGCCTTTTGGGGATATGAGAACTATTCTAGCTCCAGATCTAGATGATGAACAACTGCCATCCAATTCTAAAGTCCAAACATCATTTAAAATCTCAACCTTAATAGTGTCAAAATTCAAAATCTCCTAATATGAAGAGGGAAACTCCTATATTTTATGATATTTTTCTAAAATATCATTTGAAGATATTGGATCTTCATCTATATTCAAGAAATATGTGCCCATTCTAGAGGTTTCAAAGAGGATCTGAGCTTTTGGGTCTTCTATCTTTATTACAATGTACTTTACTTGATTTTTTGGGTGAATTTTTTGCATAACACCCTTAAAATGTATCTTATCCTTAGACCAATCCATATTTATTTCTCCTCCAACATCTTTACAAAATTTACATCCCAAGAAAACTCCATATGAGGCTAGAACATTAGCCACTAGAACTATCATTTTGATTTTTTTCTTTGGAAACATAACAAATGAAAGTTGTACATCCTTGATTTAGCCTATAAGAGGTACTTATTTAGTTTCCATTGAGAATAAATGACCAAAAGTCTTTGTCAAGGTTAACCCCAAGGTAGTAGCCACCTTGGCAGGCATCACATTATGAGAAGCACTCGAATCAATAACATAATTACTGAGATTATAACCATTGACAAAAAAATAAATATAGAAAGGCTCTATTTTTATATACTTAGGTGAAAGAGTTACAACCAAGTTATTTTGATTTGATTTTGGCTTAGGGTCAATTTGTAGACTCTTAGCTAAATTCTGATCAGAATTGATCCCTTTACTTTTTACAAATTTTGCCAAACTTTCAAATTGACTAGGGTTTGATTAGAGGTAATCTATCTCTAAAATTTTGATTTGAGTCCTATTGGCATGATCAATAATATCAAAATCTAGATATGGGGTAGTCAAGGAAGACAAAACATTTTCATTTTTAGGTTTTAGGTTTTGGGCACTAGGTCTAGATGTTGAAGGAGAAGAGGTAGAATTATGAGTACTTGTTTATCTACCATCCTATCCTTTGGTTGAATTGGAAAAGGAGTTCTTCTTTTATAAATTATAACCTCCTTTCATGTTTCATCATTGGATTTTATTTTATCAACATTTTGTTGTTGATTCGACTGACTTTATGAATGGGTGAAAATGGCATAAGACTCACCATGTGTATCTTTTTCTTATTTAACTTATTATTTAAAGTTTAGAAACTTGATATCAGAGTCACCAGCTTCTCCTTCTTCATTCTTGGTGAAAGGAGTAGCATCTTCTTTTGTAATATATTCTAATTCTAAAACATCATCATTTTTAAGTTCCAAGCAATTGACTACTACATTATCTAGAGGTGCCTCTAATGCAAGCCTTGTTTGTGTTGGAGGAAGCTTATTCAGATTTTGATTCTTTACAACATTGTTAGAATAGTTCACATATGTTCTTTTAGGAACATCTTTTTATGAAGGAAAATACATTCTTTAAGACATTTGTTTTTTAAGTGCAAACAATTATTTTGCTAAATTTTGAATCATGGGATTTGTGGTATTAGTAGAAGATAAAGTGACGGAAGGCTGCCCTCTAGGCTTGATTGAATTTTTTCTCAACTTTCCTAATAGGATTAAATCATCTTCTACTTTGGTAGCATCAAGATTAGCTAGATTTTCTCTTTGTAAAAGAAAACTCACTTTTGGAAGTTGATAATTGATGAAGAACCACTTGAAATTCTTAGGTGTAGGTTGAGGAACCACTAAAATTCTATTCCTCAACTTATTGAATTTTGTCATGAACTCAATAGTGGCTCATGTGTTTCCTTCTTAATTTGTGTAAGCTGAGCCAAAAAAGCATGAGCAGCTTCTATGGGTTTGAATCTTGCTTCAAATTTTATCTTGAGTGTATCCTAATTTGTTATAGTACAAGTTACAAGATGATAGAACCAATCAATAGTGATTCCTTAAAGTGTTTATACAAATAATCTTATAGAAACATCTTCATGTTCCACTCCTAAACTCTACATGCAATGTATAATGTAGCAATATGTTCATTAAGATGTTCCTTGTCATCACCATAAAACTTAGGAATTTTTTTTTGTGAGCCACAAGGTAGTTCATGAGATGGTGGTGCCAAATTCAATGGACCAAATGCATTACCCCATGGACCTTGAGCTACCATCCTTTGTGGATTATATGGAGGTATTATAAACCTTTGAAAATTAAAAGTAGGCAAAAATCTAAAAACATTGTAATCTTCTCTTAGTATGGGAGATGTTGTATTTATAGGTGGAAAACTTCTTATATGTTGAAGAGGTGATCTTGCACATGCCGACAAGAAATTGAAGTTATGTTCTTGCAAAAACTCAAATTTTGGATCAATGAGTCCCATTGCCCTTCTACCGAAAGTATATCTTTGTTTAGCCAAAATATGAAAGTACTCAGAAAGGAAAGAGATTAACTACATCAAAATAGTAGCAAATAATAAAGTGTTGGTCTATTTCAAAAGAATGAGTGTAGAGCTTGGTTGCTTGTTCAAAATCTCTAGTAGAGTTGCCAAAAATTATTGGGTGAATATTTTGTTACTAACACAATGGTATAAAAATGGTTATTTTAGCCATAGTATGATGAGATAAATCTCTCCTCTAAGGAAAGGGAGGCTCCCTTTTATTGTTAACTAACACAACACTTAATTATTTACAATAATTTTATCATAATGATTGTTGTCATATCATCCAATTATATTTTTTTAGAATTTATGTTTAATCATAAACTTTATTCCATTATTTTTGATATACTTTAAAAATCTAAGATCACTTGATGAACCAAATATAACCAATATTAAGATTTGTTAGCCAAAGGAGTGATAAGAAGAATACTAGTAGAATAAACTTAAAAGATAGAATAAAGTACAGCCCAAAGTCTTCACCTTATTTATAAAAAAAGATTAAAATTATCAATGAATAATAACGGGCAGCCCAAAGTCTCCTTATAAATTCACTTTCAATGATGAACATAAACCCATAAATGATATTGCAGCTCAAAGACTTCAAAATCAGCTTCTTGTCACCTTTCGATTTATAGAAATTCACACCACATTTCAATTAATTACAAAATAAAATGTAATGGAAAAGACATAATAACATCTCTAATATAACACAAATTTATTTCAACTCAAATATTGAAAGTTCACTTGTTTTCTCATATATTGATTAACAAAAGATTTATAATTGGAATTCAAAGTTTCAATATTGCTTATCAATTTTGGCAGCACTTCACTTATATAGAAATTGGTGATCCCTTTTACAAAGAGAATCCTCCTATTTATAGAGAGGAGTTATGAAAAAAAAAAGGAAAAACATAAATACATTTATTTATTCATTGACAGAGTCCAATTTGACTTAGGACTGTGCACTTTTTCTACATGAAAAATGCACCAAACAGAATTACACATGAAAAATTACAAAAACAAACTAAGTGTCCTTAGACACAGGAATTTATTCCTTTTTTATCTTCTCTAAAAACTCCTCATATTTCTTCAAGGTAGCTTAGACTTCATTGTTATCTAGACCGGATGTACTCTTAGAAATGGCAAGTATCCTTATGATAGAATCTTCTAAGTTAATTAGAAAATCCTTTCTCTTGTCCATGATTATTTATAGATTATTAAATATGACTTGAAATTCAATTAATTTTTTGATGGATACTAGCATGAAAGTACCTATTTCAGTCTTTGTTTGAAGCAAAGATGTAAATTCTTAAATAAAAGTCTCCACAGGAAGAATTTTTTGAGAATCATTTTTAACTTAACAAGGGAGTTTTCCAATTTTCTCTACAAGATCTAACATCTTATCATCACACATATCTTTATATTATTAAATATATTCTCAAGAACTTCTCTTTTATTCTTCATAACTTCCCTGTATTCAATGAACATTTTTCTTTTCGGAATGACCTTTTACTCAACCAAAATCTCCAATTTGAATTTATGAAGTTGAGTCCATGTATCAATATCCTTTTCAATCAACTCCAAATCTTGAGTGAGTGCTTTAATTTTTTTCTAAATTTATATTTTCATTTCACTCAAGTTCTTTAAAAATCTAATGATAGAACACAACATTTGAGTACCCTGCATTGTTAATCTCTCAATCCAAGCATTAAATGCATGACCCTGAGATCTAATTTTTTGTGCAAATTGAATAGATATTTCAGTATTTTCATGCACAATAAGATCAATGGACTCATAAGGTTGAGTGATTTTTAATAAAATAGAAGTCAATTATTCCACTTGTACTTTGAGTTGATCTTTGACTTTCTTATATTTATCATATCTCTCGATCAAGGAAGCCATTGTTGCTTAAAAATCTTCCTTTTCACCTTCATGACTTTGTTTCCTGAGATCTATTCATCCTAACACATATTCATATGCTTGAATATCTTTAATGTTTATATCTTTGGGAAGCACTGCAACTTCAACATACTTATGACCAGATTCAAAAATTACCATTGACATAGTTTTGGCCTTCTTTGTCATTTTGGGCTTTATTAGGACAAGTTGACCAAGATCAAAATCAACAGGCAAAATAGCCTATTTATTCTTCTTAGGTGTTTGAGAAATTATCCATGAAGGAAGAGGAGATGAGTCTTCTTGAGCAAAGTAAACCAAAGATTGTGATGTTATAGGAGGAATAATGGTTTGTGAAGTAAGTAGAATGGAAAGTGGAATGGCAGAGGTATATAATAGTAGAGCTGACATTGATGGAATATTGGTTATTATTGGTGGGGTTTGTGTTGGCATGAATGTTACTTTTGGGTCTAATGATATTTTTAATACTAGGGTGATAGGAGCTTGAGTTACAATTTTAGAAAAAGATGTGGACATGAATTTATCTATATCTTATTGAGTGAAGTACAGATTGGTCAAGGATCCCAATGATTTTTTAGGACTAGGTAAATTAAACAAAGAATCAAAAACTTGATCTAGAGTACCTTGGGAAGGGACTTGAAAGAGTGTGGTGCTAGGAGGACAAGGTGGAGACAAAAGAGTAGCTTGAGATGGGACAAAACAAATTGGCACAGATATACTAAGAAGAAACTATAGAGTATGTCACCTGAGAAACTATTAATTGAGGGGCTTCAACCATAAGAACTTTTGATTTTGTGGATTCAACTTATAGAGACTGATGAACTGGAGGTTACAAAATTATTGATTGATATGGTGCCTCACTCACATCTAGTTTCTCTTGTGTCTCTATTTGAACACTCTTCTCAACACTAGCTTATTTATCTTTCTTATTTCCTTTAATTATAAATACAAATATTGGTTTCTAAGTGGATGTGGAGGCCTCTGTTTATTCTTCATCCTCAATTCCTCACATTTCCTTGTAGTGTCTTCATCAAATTTTTCTTCTGACCTTGTCTTGAAATATTTTAATTTAATACCTTTAGATTACATCTAGGCATTAGTTCTTATAAGGATGGGTTGAAATCTCTCTCTGATAGATGTGCATTCTTTTATAGACCATTGGAGTGAAGGAATAGGAGTAGAAGCAACTTGATTTCCTTCATATGAAGGATCCAATATATTCTCATTTTCAAAGAAGTCAGTTAGAATGTTGGTTAATTATAGCTCTTGAATTTGATCAACAATAAGATGAATGTTATCAAGTATCCTTACATCTTTAGTTTTGAATTCTACCCAAATATCCTAAATCCTATGCACATGAACATAATTATCTTTCATCTTTTCTTTCATCATTCTATAATTAAAATCTTTTCTACTTTTATACCTTTTAAGGGTGATCTATTACATCTCAGTTTCCATTGTATTAGCCTTGGGAGTAGTTGAAATGGTGTACCAGCCAATGCTTATAGGAAACTTGAATCCTTTTTTATGTGCATCTGATTACTTCTTATGTATGGTCATCATTTTTTTTCACATCTCCATTAAAATCAATTTATCACCTAGGTGTTTAGGTAACATGTAAGGTTATTCATTAAATCCACCTACCCTGATGTAGGTGAAAGTTGGGAACTAAAGGAAAATACAACCAATCTTGTTCACTATTTCCCATGCCTAATCTAAAACCCTTTTCTTCTCCAATTTTTGTCCAAAAATACAAATGAATTGGTAGAAGAAAGCATCATGAACTCTTCTGAAATGTTTAATACCTTATTTGAGGGTTAATTATGGATAATAATCATAAACAAGAACTTTCTTCTTTTTACCATCACTGGTCAGTCCTAAAAAAGTCCTCATGTAGGCTATGACATATACCAGATAAGAAGTCATATAGAACTTGAGAGAACTTACTTCAAAAAGTTGGTGGCATATGGCATCACTAATCTGACTTCCCTAATAGATTCTCTACTTATTTTTCTTAATGATAAAATGTAGTGATACATCCATTCTTGAGTGATATTTGATGTGGGAAGACATTTGAACCTACTTTGGAGAGTGATTAAATCTCCTATTTACTCCATAAATTCACTTCAGTAAATTTTTTTTGGCCATCTTGCAATTGTATGCCTTGGTGTCCTCAGCTAATTTGCATTAATGTGGCTATTGTATTTCTTAAGATTCCTATGATAATATTCCTGGGCTATTTCCATACTTATATTTGAGAATTCTTTAATGTCTGAAAGATGAAAAACTTTATCAAAGTATTCGACATCCAGTCAAATTACCATTTTTCCACTGGCATCCTTGACTGACCTAGTTTATTTATCAAAGTGAGTAGTAGATGTTAAGATGAACTCTGGATCTTGAGATAACATAGGAAATGCAACTACTAGATTTATCTCACTATTAAGAATAGGTTTCATCTGTAGAGCAACTAGATATCTACCTAACATTTGTAAGAACTTGACCATTTCAACATGACCAATGTCTATATCTCTAATTTGATCTACATTAGAATCTACTGCATATGTTGGAAATACAACTTGAAATTTATACTTCATTATTCTCTTGGTTGGGTAATCTTCTAACATTGATTAATTATCTACAAAAAATAATTTTAATTCTCTAAATTTATCATTTTTCTTTATTTTTGGAAAAGGTGTAGTTCAAAAAAAATTCTTCAAATTGCACCGAGTGATGGTTTTGGTGTAGTTCAAAGAAAATTCTCTAAACTGCACCAAAAATGGGTATAATGTGTACTTCAAATATATTTTTTTAAGTGCACAAAATGGTGTGCACTTTAGATAAAATTCTTTGAAGTGCATTAGAAGGTATGCAATGTGCATTTCAGAGAATTTTCTCCAAAGTGCACTAGACTACTTGTAATTCAAAGAAAATTCTCTGAAGTGCATCAAGAAGGTGAGTAATGTGTACTTAAAAAAAATTATTTGAAGTACACCAAAATAATGGTACATGATATTTAGAGAATTTTATTCAAAGTACACCAAAATGAACTGTGGTGAATGAGACCCCTTGGTGCATCTCAAAGGAAAAAAACTCTAAATTTACATCAAGAGAAATTTAAACCAAGGACTGAGGGAAAAACTAAAATAAAAAATAAAAACCCTAAGAAGAAGAAGAAATAAAGGAAAAATAAGAGTAAAATCAATAATAAAAATCAAATATTTACCTGAGAAATGATGAACATGAATGATGATGAAGAACCCTAGGGCACAAAAAATTGACAAAAACAACAAATTGAGGATGATGAGGAAGGGTGCAATCAAGCTCAAAAATGGTGATAGAGGGCGTAATCATACTTGATAATGGAAAAGATAAATGGTAAAAATTAATTTACATGGGTTAATATATATATAAGAGGGTAATTAATGCAAAATTAATTATTGACATAGTGGTGGGCCTGGGTGCAGGAGCAGAGAAAAACTCCAAAATACATGTGCAAAGTCAGAGAAAAATAGCGCTCCTACACATGAAAATTAGACTAAGTGAAATATCAGAGAATTTTTTTGCTAGTGTACATAATGTTATAGTTTGGAAAAAATTCTCTAATTTTCACCAAACTGGAAAAGGTGTAGTTTGGAGAATATTCTCCAAACTGCACTAGAATAGAAATTCCCTCAAAAACTTTCTTAAAGAAGAAAAACAAACACAAGAAGGAAATAATTGGCCTCATTTTGCATGATTATAAATCATGGGATATGAAATGGAAAAGTTTCATAGGGGTTATCCCATAAATTAATCCTACTAAGTTCAAGGATAACACATCACTCATATATACTGTGAAATGCATGTGAATATCAAAGGGATATGTAATCTATCAAACACGTGATAAATAAAATAAAAAAATTCAAAACTATAAAAAAATGTTATGTGTAGGTCAAATTTTTTATTTTTTTATTTTTTTTAAATATTTTGGTTATTTTATTGAAAACTAATGATACCATAAATTGGATGCTCCCATGTATATCCTTGATCCTTTAACCACCATTCACATCTATCATTTGCTAATTTTGTACTATATTAATGTGTATAATGGGAAGAAATTGATTTAGAGATATAAGTTGATCTTCTTATCTGTTAATGTCATAATAATAGCTATTTATTTTATTCACATAATTAGATATTGTTGCTTAAGCACTTGTCAAAGGAATCATTTTTAGTTTCATTTCTTGTTCTAAAGATGCATCCTCTCTTTAAATGTAAATAGTTACACATTCATGATAGAATGTAATGTATTCTATCATTAGGCACGACCTTACTCATATAACATTAAATTGATGTAATTTAGGATCAATGTTGAATGGAAAAGTACATGATTTAGGACCAAGAGTCATAGATAACTTAACAGATCCAATGCACATCTTTGATGAAAGAGACTTATTCAACTGTTTAATGTCATATCCTAAATATTTGAGAAGTTTCATACTACATACATTGATTTCATAAGCATTAGTAATCATAACATTACTATATTGATTTCTATCACTTCCTTATTAGGAACCTCTTTATTAGTTATGCTCTCTTGTTTATAATCCTATACTTGTTTCAAGTTATCATTTTTTAACTTTTTATATTGTATATGTTCTTTATGTAATTATTCCTTTTGTAACTATTCCTTTTGTAACATTTAATGTTATGTGGGTACCATTATTAGTCTAGAATGTTTCACTCAATTTTTTTTATTATTTAGAAGAAGATAGTAAAACTAGAAATATAGGTTGTGGTAGTAATACTTGATAAAAAGGGTGCACACATTGAATTAGAATATTATGAAGAGCTCTTCTTTGTCTTGGGATGATGACCTACATGTTATAAATTACTAAAGAAAATTTATGGGTTAGACAAGTAGCTAGGTGGTTACCTAGTGCTAGCTAGATCTCGAAAGCGAGAGATTCCTTAGGGGCTGTCAATCCACCATTTTTGAATAATTAAGTTAATAAAATAGAAATAAAGTACTTGAATCAATGATCAAAAAGTAATAAAAATAATAACAATAATTCATGATAAAGAGATATGCTAGAATGATCAAATTAGTGATAAACTAATTAGTGCTAGTACTAATGGGTCAAAATGTGATTCAAGAAATTTGAAAGGGCTTATGAGTGGTTGGAAACATAGAAAAGTGAATTGGTCTAGGTAAAAGAGGTGAAATTATCTTGATATATTTTTCTACCATAGGTGACCATCGATGGTTGGCTGACTATCAGCAGTTATGCTTGATCATCAGTGGTTATGCTAATTGTCAAGGGTTGACTATGCCAAAATTGGGTTTGATCAATAGCAGGTTGACAAGATTCACAGATGAATTTTGGGGGTTGGATGAAGGATAAATTGGTTATGAAATAGAAATAAAGCACATGAATAGTAACAAATAAGGGCTTGTCTTACCAGAAGTGAGTTGGATGAGTAGTTAGCATGGTTGACTCATAGGCAGGATCTAACTTGATTTTGATAGAGTCACATTACCTAGAAGCTTGGTTGAAAGGTGATGAAAAGACATCTCTTAATGGAATGGATTGATAACGTGGATGATGCTAGTTGAATTGCAAAGAAAACTTTGAGTACTTGAGCTCCTGATAATAATTATAGATCTTTTTGCTCTTATAGCTTTTTCCTTCTTATAGGTAAGGCCCAAAGGTTCAAAAAGGAGTGTAACTAGGGATTCTAAATATAAATCATCCATGCAATGTCTCACAAGGATATTTGGATGACTTATATTTATAAAATGTAGATGGTATTTTATATGGTGTTTGCATGTAGAAGGTTAGGCAATTGAGCGCTCATTGATAGTTAGGCTGACTATGAATGGTTAGCCTGACCGTCGATGGTCAAGGTTAAATGTCGAAATAGCCTAAAGGGACATGTTTAAGCATAGTAAATCTAAAATGATGAAAATAGGCCCAGGCAATAAAAAATGGTCTGAGGGGTCTGTTAGGGGTCACGACACTTGGAAATGCATGTGCAAAATTTTTGTGTATACATTTTGTCCCTTTTTATTGTGTCGGTTGTAAAAAAAATGAAGTTAGGTAAGGTCAAGGTTTCCATAAGTTAGGAGGAGGTATTCCATCTTAAATCAAGATGTGATGAGGTCAAATGAAATCAGGTCGAGGTTTGATAAGTGGTAGGTGGTAGGGTGAGATGTAGAACCTACAAATAGAAAATGACTAATTGTGATAGGGTAGATTACTTAAAGACTAAAGTTGCCAATGTTAATAAATAATAAGGCTAGTGTGAAGAAAACAAGTGACCAATGTATCACGTGACTACTATAAGCATGGTAGTGGGATACACTTGTTAGTCTCGAAGGTAAATTTAGTGTTTTACTAGGCATCCAAGGTAGGAAGTGCTCCAATGAAAACACCAAATGGGTCAATGTGTGATGGGTATCTAAGGTAGTAAGTGATCCTATGAAAACACAAATGATCTAGTTATTGCAATAGGTAGTGTAAAAATATAAATAGGTAACTTGGCAAGGTCAGTCATGTGGTCAAAATGACCTAGGCAAAGTCATCACAATATATGCATATAGTTTAGGCAATAGGGTCATCATCAAGGTGGATGTAGGAAAATGGGTGGGTGTGGGTATATCTAAACTGACTCCACATGCACTAGGCAAGTAAACACTACCTACATAGTGAAGGGGATTCAACATCCCACAACAACTTTAGGCTAAATGTAGTTCTTTCTCAAAGGGTAGTGTTGAGGTTAATTTATGACATTCGATGTTTTATGTGATGCTCATGTTTGTGATTTATGGTTATGGATGCTCATATTTTATGGCTATTTGACTTAGTAGCTTAGTCATGTGATATGTATAAAGTTGAATTATGGTGTTTTAATTCTACACATGGTTAGATAGGATATGTTATGGATGGATACATGTTATGGCTCATGTTTATGGTTATGTGTATTGAATGGTGAATGGTATATGCTATGATGTTTTGCTTATTGACTTGGTTAATAGTGTAATAACATGTTTAGAGGCTTACATAATGTGATGGATAGGTGAATGTTTATGGCTAGCTATTACATATTTACATTACGCTTGGCTCATTAGTGGATAGATGATGTTGCTTGTTGACATAGTTCATGATGTTCATGATTTTGGTATATTGTTTGTTGTTCATGTTTATAGGCTTATATAAACTAATAAAATATATGAAAAATAACATGATTCCTTTTCATTAGCAAAGACTAACATGAAACCCAAAGTTAGATTGGCTTAGTGAAAATAAGTCTTTCAAATGTTTCACATTGGCATGCCTAGGTTGATAGATAGGGATCCTGATAACATTGTGTCAAGTGAGATCATAGTCTCGTGTATATGATATGTGGAGGGAGAATGGGTGAAACTGGAACTATTATCAACATTAGTATGCCTTTTTGATATGTGTCCAAAAAGGTGGAATAAATAAGTCTATGTCTATATATAAAGTGTAGACCGATCGATGTGAGAAGTCTACTAAGGAGAGCCGATTGTGGCTTTAAAAGAATCTTTTTACTTTTGCTCTTTTAATTGCTTTTGAATTTTGCTTAAGGGTTAGGGAAGTTGATTGATGTGGGAAGCTTCCAAGAGATTAATTTCTTTGACTAATGCTTTATCTAGCCATCCTTGTAGGGAGTGGTCTACATTTATATGGTTAGCTCAAATGCTTTTGATAGTTATCCTTCAAGGGAGCAGTCTACCTTATGCTTTATAATTTTAGGATGAGTTTTTAATAGTTGTCTTTCAAGGGAGAAGTTTTTGAATGCTAAGGATGATCCATAGTTTGTTTTTGTTATTTGATATTTATTTTTATTTTATTTGAGTTTGTTTGACATAGACCTATTCATACATGCTCAATAGATTACCTTTATGAAGGAAAAACTAAGTTGGCATGGGGTGATAGTAGGTGAAGAAGACATATAGGTAACAATGACCATAGGAACTGGTCTCAAAGAGATGGGAATAACTATGATAATCATGCCATGGATAGAGTCATGGTATCCATCTATTAAGATTAAAATATAGTTGTGATGGATAATCACATGATTTAGTTTTAGTCAGTTGTCCCTAAAAAAAAGAGGGAAATGAATGTGGTTGTAAGGGATGAGCCTAAGTTAGACAAATGATGAGTGTGATCCCTATTTAACAATAAAATGGATTCAAATGCAAAGCATTGAGAGGCTCAATTTTTGGTTTACCTTCAAGAGAGGACAAATGATAAGCCCCTAATCCATACTTATGGATTATGATGTAGGGTCCAAGCCAATTGAAGACAAATTTAACCCTTTTGCTTTTCTCCATATTAGTGACATGTTGGTTTTCATTGAGGACAATATCTCTAATGTTAAATTATTAGACTTTCAGGTATTTATTATAAGCTCATTTGATTTTTTCTTGGTAGACATGAAGATGGGAAAGGGTATCTAAACATTGTTCATTGGGTACCTCAAGTTTGGCTAAATGTTATTGAAAGTAAACATCTTCTGAAATGAGGTCACACAAAGATATGTGAAGAGAAGGTATTTGGATTTCAAGAGGCAAGATGGCCTCAACTCCAAAGATGATAGAAAAGAGTGTGGCACTAGTGGGGGTTCAGATGTTAGTACGATATTCCCATAGGTTGAAGGGGATGTACAAGTGATAATCTTGATCTGAGGTATTGACCATTTTGGTAAGCATGTGTTAGGGTGTGGAGCTAAAAGCTTCACCAAGGAGCAGTCTTTATCAGGTTCGGGTCTACACAGACACCGGCATCGGTCAAGAGCGATCGACGTCAGTCACAGGCAGTTACAGAGACACTGACATCGGTGGAGGGTCGGCCGACGGCGGTCATAGACAAGCAGCAGGAACCGACGTCGGTTACCTGTGTGTCCAGAAAGTGATTTCCGAGGACAAAAGCGAGTATTTGCATGATGAGTTTGAGTTGTAGTCTCAAGCTCACGTCTCTATTATTGGCAATACTATTTTTAGAGCCCTTGTTCAAGTGGTTTAACTATTTGTTGGAAGTACATGCTCAAGTCTCCTAATTCTATATGTAGAATTAGATCTTCCTAGCTTATCGTAGTTATTGTGAATTATTGTAATTCATTGTGTGTGAAGAATAGTACAGAATTGAATCAATCCAGGCTTGTTGGAGTTGATTGTTCTTGAGAGAGAGAGCTCTTGAGGAATAGAGATCTATTGAGAGATCTATACATCTAGGAGAGGTGTGGAAGAAAGAAGTTTCTTCAATTGTATTCCTTTTGTAAAGAGTTTGTTAATACAAGTTTTCAGGGTGGTTTCTTGTATCTCTTGTTCTTGCTAGTTATCATTCTAATTACTTGTCAATCTGATTTAATTCTGCATTTATTGCTTTCACAAGTGTAATCTATTGTTGGTTGATCCCCAACAAGTGGTATCAGAGCTCAGGTTCACTAACAGGTAGTTCAGATATGTATAGTGTGTATTGATTACAGGTTCTCACAGGGATTTCTGTTTGAGTGGGAGAAGCAATGGCAGATGAAAGTAAATTGAGAATGGAAAAGTTCAATGGCAAAAATTACCAACATTAGAGAATGTAGATAGAGGATTATCTGTATCAGAAAGATCTCTACTTACCGTTAGGTGGGGTTGCAAAGAAGCCCAAAGACATGGAGGATGAAGAATGGGAAGTTCTTGACAGAAAGGCTCTGGGGTCTATAAGACTGAGTCTTGCATCCACCGTGATATCCAATTTATCAAAGGCAAAGTCTATAGTAGAGTTGATGACTACGTTAGCAAATTTGTATGAAAAACCCTCAGCTTCTAATAAGGTATATCTTATGAAGCAGTTATTTAATGTGCATATGAATGAAGGTGGATCTGTTTCTACTCATCTGAATGATTTCAATGGAATTGTGAATCAATTAAGTTCAGTGAATATAGTGTTTGATGATGAAATAAAAGCTCTTTTAATATTATGTTCTTTGCCTGAAAGCTGGCATGGCTTAGTAATGGCAGTAAGTAATACTGCATCTGCATCAAATATTTTGAAAGTAGAGGATGTTGTTAGTGTTATCTTGAATGAGGAAATATGCAGGAAAAGCATAGAAGAGACATTTGGGAACACTTTAAGTTTTGAGAGCAGGGGAAGGCAGAAAGAGAAGAGCAAGAAAGGTAGATCAAGATCCAAATCTAAGGGGAAAGGCAGGTCTAAATCCAGAAATGGCAGAAGGCCACAATGCTGGAATTGTGGAAAGATGGGGCACATAAGCAGAGATTGCTGGTCAAAGCCTAAGGAGGACAATCAACACGAAGGAAAGGAAGAAGCCAAGGTTGCAGGTATTGCACAAGATGCTTTAATTTTCTCTCTGCATAATAATATAGAATCTTGGGTATTAGATTTTGGTGCATCTTTTCATGCTACCCCTAACAGGGAATATTTTAGTGACTATATCCATGGAGACTTTGGAATAGTGTACCTAGGGGATGATGAGCCCTGTAAAATAATTGGCAAAGGTAAAGTGCAGCTGAAGATGCAGAATAGCAACACATGGGTGTTGAGAGATGTGATGCATGTTCCTAGCTTGAAGAGAAATTTGATCTCTATAGGAAAGTTAGGGGATGAGGGTTGTATAGTAACTCTCACAACAGAATCTTGGAAGGTGACCAAGGGTGCACTTGTTATGGCCAGAGGTAAGAGAGAAGGTACTCTCTATTTGTGTAATTATGTTACTAATAAATCTCCTTCTGTATTATCTACTTCAGATGTGGATGCTAAATTGTGGCACTCAAGGCTTGGCCACATGAGTGAGAAGGGGATGTCAATTCTTAAATCCAAAGGTATGCTTTCATATTTAAAAGGCATAGATCTAGAGTTTTGTGAGCACTATGTATTTGGAAAATAGAAAAGGGTTAGTTTTCTCAAGAATGGGTCTACTAAGAAGAGGCATAAGTTGGAGCTTGTTCACATAGATGTGTGGGGACCGGCTCAGGTTGCTTCCATTAGAGGATCACAGTACTATGTATCTTTCATAGATGATGCTACAAGGAAGGTATGGATCTATTGTATTAGAAGAAAATATGATGTATTTGAGACTTTTAAAGTTTGGAAAGCTATGGTTGAGAATGAAACAGGTAAAAGATTAAAGTGCCTGAGATCAAACAATGGCGGTGAGTTCTGCAGTCATAAGTTCAGAGATTATTGTTACATGCATGGAATCCATAGGCAAAGGACAGTTCCAAGGACACCTCAGTAGAATGGAATTGCTAAAAGGATGAATAGGACAATAATGGAGCATGCAAGATGTATGAGATTGCATGCCGGTTTGCCCTTACAGTTTTGGGCACAAGCTGTTGACACTGCAGTATACCTGATTAACAGAGGACCCTCTACAGCTCTGGATGGTGGTATTCCAAAAGAGGCATGGACAGGTAAAAAGGTTGATCTCTCATAT
Organism: Torreya grandis; assembly: GCA_037957365.1. Classification (NCBI taxonomy): domain Eukaryota; kingdom Viridiplantae; phylum Streptophyta; class Pinopsida; order Cupressales; family Taxaceae; genus Torreya; species Torreya grandis. The sequence continues at coordinate 704,605 of JARHVA010000744.1, read as the reverse complement.
CTCAAAGTTTTTGGTTGTGAAGCCTTTGTGTACATAGATAAAGAAAATAGAAAGAAGCTTGATGCTAAGTCTATGAGGTGCACGTTTATTGGCTATGGCTCAGATGATTTTGGTTACAGATTATGGAATCTAGAAACTAAAAAGGTAATCAGGAGCCGTGATGTTGTTTTCAATGAAAGGGTGATGTATTGTGATCAGCTAAGGACGCTGAATCAATCTGAGCAGAGCAATGGTGAATTGGATGAGGTAAAGGTCTAATATGAGCTCACGGGAAAAAGAAATAATCACTTGCAAGAAAACACAGAGACCGACGTCGGCAGGTTAAGAACCGGCGCCGGCAGTACAAAAACCAGCGTCGGCCATACAGAGATCGATGTCGATAGAACAGACACCGAGGCCGATCAGGCAGAACCGACGTCGGCCAGTAACAGGTCTGGAGGTGACCGAGGTCGGTCACTGTCAGAGAATTTAGGTGGACAGCGTGTTGTGGACGAGTCTCAGACACCCATCAGGAGGTCAAAAAGGGTGAGTAAGCCTCCAATTAGATATTCTCCTTCTTTATTTTATTTATTGCTAACTGATGGTGGAGAACCAGAGAGTTTTGAAGAAGCAATATAGGTGGAGTCCAAGAGTCAGTGGGAGCGTGGCATGATTGAGGAGTTGGAGTCCTTAAGAGAGAACCAAACATGGGATTTGGTTGAATTGCCAGCTGGTAAGAGAACACTCAAGAACAGATGCACCTATAGGTTGAAAGAGGGTGAGAATGGATAGATGAGATATAAGGCCAGATTGGTGGTAAAAGGATTTGCACAAAAGCCAGGTATCGACTTTGGTGAGATTTTTTCTCCTGTTGTTAAAATGACTTCTATAAGGGTTGTATTGTCTTTGGTTGCTTTTGAGGATTTGCATCTTGAGTAGCTAGATGTTAAGACAGCGTTTCTTCATGGAGATTTGGATGAGGAAATTTATATGGAATAGCCAGAAGGATTTGAAGTCAAGGGTAAGGAGAAGTTTGTGTGCAGATTGAAGAAAAGCTTGTATGGCCTCAAGCAAGCTCCTAGGCAATGGTACTTGAAATTTGACAGGTTTATGACTGAGCATGGCTACAGTAGGTGTCAATCTGACCATTGTGTGTATTTCAAGAGATTTGATAATGGTAGATATATTATTCTATTGCTGTATGTAGATGATATGCTGGTTTCAGGATCTCACATGCAGGATATCTCTGAGCTTAAGGTGAAATTAGCTCAAACGTTTGCCATGAAGGATTTGGGAGCAGGAAAGAAAATCCTTGGCATGAGTATTAAGAGAGATAGGAAAAATCATAGGTTGATATTGTCTCAAGAAGATTATGTGGACAAGGTGTTGAAACGGTTCAATATGCAGGATGCTAAACCAGTAAGCACACCTTTGGCTGGACATTTTAAGTTGAGTAAAGAACAATGTCCTAATTCATATGAAGAGGTAGAGTACATGAGTAAGGTTCCATATTCTTCTGCAGTAGGAAGTTTGATGTATGCAATGGTGTGTACTAGATCGGATATTGCCCAAGCAGTGGGAGTGGTAAGTAAGTATATGGCCAATCCAGGAAAGGAACATTAGAAAGCAGTTCAGTGGATCCTCAGATATCTGAGAGGAACCAGCAGTAGGCACTTGTGCTATGGAGGTTCAGATATGGCAGGTGATTTAGATGGCAGGAGGAGCACTACAGGTTATGTTTTCACTGTAGGTGGAACGGCGGTTAGCTGGATATCTAAGTTGCAGAAGGTTGTTGCCTTGTCAACTACAGAAGCAGAGTATATTGCAGCCACAGAAGCTAGCAAAGAGATGATATGGATGAGACGGTTCATGGATGAGCTTGGTAGGGAGCATGAGAGTTTTAGATTGTATAGTGACAGTCAGAGTGCAATCCATTTGGCTAAGAATTCAGCCTTTCATTCAAGAACAAAGCACATACAGCTAAGGTATCACTTCATACGATAGGTACTGGAAGATGGTGAGTTGAAGCTAGAGAAGATCCATACAGATAGGAATCCTACTGATATGTTAACCAAGCCAGTTACTAAAGAGAATTTGAATCTTCATTCAACTTTTATTGGTCTTCATGATTGAGCTAAAGATGGAGGAGCTAGAAGATGTTGTTGTACAGGTACTGGTGTAGCTGTTTATCTCCAAGTGGGAGATTGTTAGGGTGTGGAGCTAAAAGCTTCACCAAGGAGCACACTTTATCAGGTTCGGGTCTACACAGACACTGACGTCGGTCAGGAGTGACCGACGTTGGTCACAGGTAGTTACAGAGATGCCGACGTCGGTGGAGGGTCGGCCGATGGCGGTCACAGACAAGCAGTAGGAACTGACGTCGGTTACCTGTGCATCCAGAAAGTGATTTTTGAGGACAGAAGCGAGTGTTTACATGATGAGTTTGAGTTGTAGTCTCAAGCTCGCGTCTCTATTATTGGCAATACTATTTTTAGAGCCCTTGTTCAAGTGGTTTAACTATTTGTTGGAAGTACATGCTCAAGTCTCCTAATTCTATATGTAGAATTAGATCTTCCTAGCTTATCGTAGTTATTGTGAATTATTGTAATTCATTGTGTGTGAAGAATAGTATAGAATTGAATTAATTTAGGCTTGTTGGAGTTGATTGTTCTTGAGAGAGAGAGCTCTTGAGGAATAGAGATCTATTGAGAGATCTATACATCTAGGGGAGGTGTGGAAGAAAGAAGTTTCTTCAATTGCATTCCTTTTGTAAAGAGTTTGTTAATACAAGTTTTCAGGGTGGTTTCTTGTATCTCTTATTCTTGCTGGTTATCATTCTAATTACTTGTCAATCTGATTTAATCCTGCATTTATTTCTTTCACAAGTGTAATCTATTGTTGGTTGATCCCCAACAGCATGTTGTTAATGGTTTTGTTAGAGGCTTTAACTTATCCATTTGCTTATGGGAAATAAGGCAATGAAAATCTAAGTTTAATACCAAATACATTAAAAATTCCATAAACTTATTTGTTTTTGAAATATTTACAATTGTCGATGATGATCTTATGGGGAACACCAAAATGGTAGATGATATGATGGGTGATGAATTCGATAACATTTTTTGCTTTTTTGAGATAAGGGAAATAACATCCACCCATTTGGTAAAATATTTAGTTTTGGTAATGATAGAATGATGTCATTATGAAGAGTGGGGGTTGATTTTACCAATAAGGTCTAGACCCCATTGTGAGAAAGGCCAAAAACCTATAGACACATGAAAGCTATTACTAGGTGCATGATGTAAATTAACATGTTGTTGACACTTGACACACTTTTTCACATAATCATAGTAGTCTTGCTTAAGGGTGGGTTAGTAATAGCCCAAGAAGAGGATGTGCTTGGATAATAGAGGCCACTGAAGTGACCCCCACATATACCATCATGTATCTCTTTGTTGCCACTAGAGGCTTTGGACCATAGAGGCATCAAAATAAGAGGCCATCTAAGCATTGTTTATAAAGGATTCCTCTCATAATGGTATAAAAAGATGTGCTCTAAATAAATTCCTGATGGGCATTCTTGGAGAGGCTAGAAGGGATTATGCCAAGGTGAAGATAGTCAAAGGTTTACTGGTACCAAAGGTCAAGAAATATCTCCTCCACACTAAAGATGGTTGGAGTGTCTATCTTGGGGTAGGAGTTCTTAGTTAGGAGATGAACAATGATAGATACTTTAGAGTTTGAGGGTGCTAATGAGATCTGAGAGGCAAGTGAAACCATAGTATCAACAAATTTTTTGGTAGAGCATCGGGTGGTTTGAATATGGTAATGTTTGAATGAGGCTAGGAGTTTTATAATTAATTTACTATACAACTATAGAACCTCATTATTACATTGGTAAATTTTGGTAACTTGGTTGACCAAAAGTTGGGAGTCACCAAAGATATTGATTATTTTGACTCACAAGGCTAAAGTGGTTTGGAGACCTATTACTAGGGCTTCATATTCAGCTACATTGTTGGTGCATTTAAAGTCAAGTTTAAAGGATAAGGGAAGTGGTTTATCAATAAGAGGGATAAATATAATACTAACACCCCCATCATGCTTACATTTAGAACCATCAAAAAACATGGTTACCTAATTAGTGAAATCCACTTGAGATAAGCTTCCAATGTACTCATTTACAAATGTAAGGGGGGGAGGTTCGTTGTCCTCTAGGTGTGCTTTAGATAATTAATCAATGATAACCTATCCCTTGATCAATTTTTGTTAGAGAAACTCAAGGCCAAATTTAGATAAAAGCATGAGCCACTTAGCCATACACTAGTTTTGGTATGGTTTGGAGTGCATGTATTTGAGGGGGTTAGTATTGGTTATGAAAAAAAATTTATGGTTAAGGAGATAGTGGTGAAGTTTGTTGGCCACAAAGACTAGGGCCAGACATAGTTTTTTAGTATGTGTGTACCGAGTCTCATATTCAACTAGTGTATAGATAATTTAATAGATGGTTTTATCTTTGTGTCATTCATCCTGATGGGCAAGCAATACCCCTAGGGAGTGGTCTATGGTGGAGATATAGAGGTACAAAGGTTGATCATCCTTAGGAGGTGTAAGGACAAGTAGAAATAATAGGTACTCTTTGAGTGCATCAAAGGCCTTTTGATAATTGACATTCCACTTGAAAGAGATATCCTTTTTAAAGAGGAGGTGGAAGAGTTGAAACTGATCAAAGAGTTGGGAGATCAAGTGATGAATGGATTGAAGTTTACCCTATAAGCTATATAGTTGTTTAAGATTGGTCAAAGGTAGCATCTTGAGGATGGATTTAATTTTGGCTATATCAACTTTGATTCCTTGAAGGGAAACAATGAAGCTAATAATTTTGCCTTAAAAGACCCCAAAAATACATTTCTTGGGATTGAGGTGGATGTGATAATGGATAAATTACTCAAAGATAATCTTAAGGATAGATAAATGGTCTTTGTGAAGCTTGGACTTCTTGAGAAGGTCAGCCACATAATCTTTGATGATTTTATGGATAAGGTCATGAAAAATATATGTCATGGCCCATTCATAAGTTGTACCAACATTCTTAAGGCCAAAGGCATGAACCTATAATAGAAAGTCCCCCATGGGGTGATGAAGTAATTTTTGTGCTAATCTTCATGGGAAATTAGGATCTGATTATAACCCAAGAATCCATCCATGAGTGACAACATCTCATGGCCTAATGTAAGATCAATAAGTTGGTCAATGATAGGTAGAAAAAAGTCATCCTTCAGGTAGGCAAGGTTGAGGTCATGAAAGTCCACATAGATACGTAGTCCCCCTATGGATTTAGTGATAGGTATGATGTTTGAAACCTATTACGAATAGTCAATGGGTTGAATGAAGTTAACTAAAAGGAGGTGTTAGAGCTCTTATTTAAGAAGGAGGGCTATGTATAAATGCATTTAATGATGTTTCTATCTGACAGGTTTGGCATCATGAGTGGTGATGATGTTGTGGGTGACAATAGTTGGGTCAATACCAGCCATATCATCATATGACCAAGTGAATGTGATGTTATGCTCATGGAGAAAGGTCGATTAGTCTTTTAGATCCTTAGGGGTGAGATTTTGGCCAATTTTGATGATGTGGTGGTCTCCATAGTAAAACATTGTACTAGAATTCACCTTTGACCACATAGAAAAGTTTAGGGAGTGTGTGAGGTCCTAGATGAATGTGAAGGACAATGTCGCCTAGGGTAGTGGTCATAGTGTCATTAAAGGATCTAAGGATGGCTAAAGTTTTGGACATGACATTATCTGGTAGCTTGAGTTGGTCATAGGCATGGGAAGAGATGATGTTGATACTAGCTCCCCCATTGATCGTAACCTATTTGACTCAAGATTGGTTGATATGGGAATTGATAAAGAGAGATGGATCTGGGTCTTTAGGATGGATGGAAGGTATCTCTAAGTCCTTGAAGGTAACAAAGTTTGAGAGTTAGAGAGTACCCACAAAGGCCTCTATAGGTTGGAAGTCTCTTGGTCAAACCTCAATAGCCTACATAGCCTTTGTCATGGCCTAGCCATGGAGAGGTGAGGTGGAAATGAGCACATAGAGGTTTATCTTAGCTAGATTTTGGTAAAGTTTCTTAAGACTGACCCTCCTAATGGATTCATAAGGATTACCCTTGGAGGTGCCTAAGATGGTTACTTTGGGCAGATTTAAATATGTAGAGTGTTGGATCAAGTTTAATTTAGGATGAGTAGGTGGGTATGTCTATGGAATGGATACATTGGCTTTCCCTTTATCCCTTTTTTGCAATCATGTGACCACATTGATGGTATGGATATAGGGTAATGATGTGATATGAGGTTTGATAGGTTCTCTATCATTCTAAGGTGAGAGTGGAGGATATAGTAGACATTAGCAAATACCCAGTGGTTGCCTTGGTAGAGGGGTCAAGGGAAGCTTTTCTAGTAAGAGATCATCCTCATCATAGAGATGATGGATAATGGTCTGGTGAGATTTTTAGTTATTCATGTCATATCTAGGTGTCTTATGATAGGAATAGATTTCACAGTCATTATACCAAGCTAGTTTTAAACCAAAGGGTTGAAGGGTCTGATAGGAGGTAAGGTGAGGTTAAAAGATTGTAAAAACCTTTGAAAATGGATGAATAAGATTCAACAAGAGGTGGGAAAGGCCTAGGGGTTGTAATTTTGGTTGGTAAGTGAGGTGTTTTTGTGGGAGTGGGTTTGGTAAGGGAAATGTTGGTTGAGGTGATGTTTCTAGGTAATGGTTTTGGTTTGGTCATGTTAGTGCTTGGAGGGTTTGAGTTTGATAGTTTGGTCATCAATAGTTTGGAAAAGACTGGTGTATCAAACAATAATAGGAATAGTGTAACCAATAGCGATAGATGATATATGTTAAAAGGAATTTTCTTTTTGGGTAGAGTTGATGGATGAGGACCCAAGATAGAGGATAGGGTGGAAGAAGGAAAAACTATAGGTATGTGGCTATTCAATGGTTTTGCTCATTTGGTTGGCTCAGGTTAAGGTTTGGGTGGAGGTTTAGATGGGGTCAACTCCACTTTAAGAGCTGGTTAGACCAAAATCTATATGGGGTAGGTATTTTTGGTGGTTTGCTTGTTTGAGGTATGATTACTTTAGTTGGTGGGGAGTGTGAGGAGTTGGTATAAGTTATGATTGGTTCGAGAAGTGGTGGAAAGATGATATATTGGTTAGTTAAAGGTGTAATAGAAGGTTAGGGTTTTTTTATGTAAGGGAGGCCTAAATGTTTCCAAAAATTGGCTTGATCCATATCTATTTTCAGGGCAAATTCTAATTTCTACACTAATGTGGAAAAAGGTTTGTGTATTGGTTTTGCTTCATGGGTAGTGGATGTGAGAGATAGACTTGTAGGTTGGGGATGATGGTTAGTGGGTTGATTGATTTATTGAGGTGAGGGAAGTAAGGATGAGAAACATGTCTTATCCATGGGAGGTATCAATAAAAATGCTTCTCCTTTAGGAACAATATCCATAAGAGTAGTATTTTGTTGGGTAGATGGTGGAGGCAGTAAATCAAGAACCTTTACTTGTCCAAATATTCCTATTGGCGTAGAATGTGATGATTTTAAATATTTTATGAGTGTGGCTGGGGAAAAAGTAACCTCCTTAGGATGAATCTCTAAAGGAGGGGAATATGACTATTCTACCTCTACAAGTGAGGTTGGGGAAGAGTGGGTAGATTGGAGAGTTGGGTCTTAATGTGTAGGTGTATCATATAACATGTTGACCATGTGGACATCATGAGAGCATTTAAATTGTGTGTCCTCATTTTTTATAGGGGCATGGTTGGGAAAGGGCTTTTTAAAGATATCTAGGGCTTGATTTTGAGGGGCATTGGGGTTATCCAATGTGAGTTCACCCTTTTTAATGAGGATTTAAACAACATTCTTGAAAGTATTGCATCAATTGATGTCATGTATGATTACTTGATTAAAGGCACAAAGGTCATTTTCATTTTGCCAAGTAGGCACTGGATGAGAAAAATCAAAATATGGGGGAGGCTTAATGGGTGGAAGCTATACAATATTAGCTTTTAGTAACTTTTCCAACACTGAAGCATAAGATTCTCCAAGTGGAGTAAATTGTTTTTGGATGCTTCAGTTTAGGTGCTATGAGCTTTGGTTAGAGGGATTGGGAAAGTTTTGTTGATTTCATGTAGGTGGTGGGGCAGCCTTAAGGACAATTGCATTGATAGTTCCCTTATTCTTAGTGACAAAGTTAGCTTGACTATCAGCTTTAGAAGAAGAGGATTCATTAGTTTTGAAGGTAGAGTTATTATTTTGTAACTTCAGTTTACCCTTGTCTATAGCCCTATTCTCTAACTTGCATGTCATGGTAAAAGCTTGATAAAAAGTGTTGAATATTTGGATACATAGTGTGGAATAAATGTGCTTGGCATAAGTGCGAGAAAAAATCTTGATCAATTCAAGCTAAGGCAAGGAGAATTATAATTAGTTGATCAAGCATCTCCAATGAGCCACAAAATTAGATATAGACCCATCTTAAAATTGGTGAATGGAATAAAGGTTGATGATAAAGACTTTCTTGGATATGTTGATTGAGAAGTGATCCAAGAAGGTCTGAGATAATTGGTTAAAGGAGAAGATGGAATGTTTGGTAATGGAACTATACCAGTCTAGTGTTGGGCTAGAAAGAGACATAGGAAATGTGTGCAAAAGTAGGGCATCATCATAGGCAATCATGTAATAAGAATGACTAAATGATCTTAAATGTTGTTGGGCGTCCTCTTTACTGTTAAACTTAGTGAATTCTAGAAGCTCCCACTGGGTTAGATAAGGTATGATAGGGACCAAAGGGTGAATGGTCTCATTGCAAATTTGGTCATAAGATAAAATGTTATGGGCTTCTGAAAGGGATGACTCAAGAGTTGACATTTTGTCCATTATTAGTTTCATTAAGTCTATTTGAGGTGGTGGGCCTAAGGGGTTATAAGGCATATATTGTAGTTGGGGAATATATTGATAATTAACATGAGGTTAGGAGATGGCCCCATACTGATAAGAGGTTATGGATAGTTGGGTAGATGACATATAAATATAGGTAGTTGTTAGCAGTTGGGTTGTAGATATATACCCTTGTGGGTTAAGGGTATAATAAAAGTTAGATGATGTCATTAATTATTGGGATGTTAAGGTAGGTTGAGTTGTGGTTGGATTGGAAATTAGGGGGGTGGTCATGACCTTTGTGATAATGGGTGGTGAGGTAGAAGGGACAGGTACCCCTAAGCTTGGTAAAAAGGTTCTAACCAATGGGATAGGTTTGATAGAGAGGAGGTTGGAGACACTGGTAGTGGGTGACCTAGCTACAAGTGGGACATAATGGGTTAACAGTTGGGTTGCCCCCAAGGTAGAGGAGTCATTAGTAGGGATGGATGGTGTAAGGGTAATGGTTTGTTAGATAGGTTGGTTTTCAGCCATAGCATCAAAGGGGTTAGTAGACAAAGATGCCTAGATGGTCAAAGGTTGGGTGGTAACCATGGCAATAGGGATACCCTCCATAATATGAGATGGCATTCTATAAGGAAAGTCTTTAGGTGGAATTAAAATTAGGATATGGTGAGAAGAGGTGTTAAGATAGTGTTGAAGGGCCATTGGATTGTTTTCTAGAAAGGTGGTAAAGTCCATGTCTCCTTTGGGAAATATTCGAGGGAAAGTAGGGCTTCCCAATGGATGAGGTGAATCTTCCACCTCAGAGATGTACTCCATAGATGAGGAGATAGAGGAGGTTGATTTAGGTGATGGGTTTTGTTCTACCAGGTCTCTTCACTGTTGATGAGTGAGAACCATACAAAAAGGTGGGAGAGAATTTTAAAAAAAAAAAGACAAATAAAAAAGTCAAGGCAATCAAGGAACACACTAGAAAGTACATTTAAGCCTAAAGTTAGTTTTAAGATCACTTTTGGCTTATGCTTTAGTTCATGAGAATGTGTGATAGAAGTTGGCTTGTAGATCAGGTACTATAAAAGTAGTCTATGGTTGGTTTCATGTTGTTTAGGTGCTCAAAATAATTTGTATTGGAATCAATATGTGGCTTGGTATTGGGGTCTACCCCCTCACTTCACAGTCCTGCATCAATAAGTGTGTTAGGTGCTTAGCCAATATATATTGATATCCAAAGTTTATACTCAACTAGAGAGATGAGTTGGTTCTCCTCTTGGTAATAACCTCTAAGTAGGATTGTCAGGAATGGGTAAGGTGACCACTAGGTGATGAAATCCTAGTTGGGAATTGTCTTAATTTTTTTTGATGTTCAATTGATGAAAGTTGTTTGGCTAGTGTGTCGAACAAAAGTGATGCTATGATAAGATTATTGTGCTTTTAATTCAAAGTGAACTTTTTTTAAAATCAAGAAATAGATGTAGTTGATTTTAAGCCTAAAAGAAATTTTAGTTTCAATTATGAGCACAAATAGAGAGGAGATCATACAAATGTAAAATAAAATGTGAGTAAAGACTCAAGGGTCCCACCGAGCATGCCCAAATGTTTCACTCAAATTTTGCTATTATTCAAAAGAAGGTAGTAAAATGGAAAATATGGGTTATGTTAGGAATACCTGATAAAAACTATGCACATTGAATTAGAAGATTGTGAATAGCTCCTCTTTAGCTTAGGAGGATGACCTACCTATAAGAAAGTACTAAAGCAAATTTATGGGTTAGACAAGTAGCTGGGTGGATTGTCTAGTAATAGCTAGATCCCAAAAGTGAAAGCTTCCTTAGGGGCTATCAATCCACCATTTTAGAACAATTAATTTAATAAAATATAAATAAATTACTTGCATCAATTATTAAAAGATACTAAAACTGATAACAAGAATTACTTGATAAAGAGATATGATAGAATGATCAAATTAGTGATAAACTAATTAGTGCTAGTGCTAATGGGTCAAGATGTGATTCAAGCAATTTGAAAGGAGCCTGTGAGTGGTCGAAAACATAGAAAATTAAATTGCGTCAAGCAAAGGAGGTGAAATTAGGTTGCTATATTTTTCTACTATAGGTGACTATCGACGGTTGGGTTAACCATCGACGGTTATGCCTGACTGTCAGTAGTTATGCTAACTATCAATGGTTGACTATGCCAAAATTGGGTTTGATCAATAATAGGTTGATGAGATTCATAGATGAATTATGGGGGTTAGGCAAAGGCTAAATTGATTACAAAATGTAAATAAAGCACATGAATAGTAACAAATAAGGGCTTGTCTTAATAGAAGTGGGTTGGATGAGTACTTGGCATGGTTGACTCATAAATAGGATCTGGCTTGATTTTAGTAGAGTAACAATGCCTAAAAGCTTACATGAGAGGTGATGCCAGTTATCTCTTAATATAATGGCTTGATAACATATATTATGATGGTTGACCTCTAAAAGAAAACTCTGAGTACCTAAGCTCCTGATAATAATTACAAATCCTTTTACTCTTAAAAATCTCTCCTTATAGGTAAGGGACAAAGGTTTAAGGAGGGTAGCTAGGGATTATAAATATAATTCTTCCATGCAATGCCTCATAAAGAGATTTAGATGACTTATATTTAGAAAAGGTAGCTAGCAATTTGTATGGTGTTTACATGTAGAAGGTTAGGCAGTTGAGCCTGACCATCAATGGTTGGGATGACTATCGATGGTTAGCTTCACCATCGACAATTGAGTCTGAATGTCAAAATAGCCTAAAGGGCCATGTTTTATCCTAGTAAAGCTAAAATGATGAAAATAGGCCTAGGTAAGAAAAAAAGGTCTAAGGGGTCTGCTAGGGGTCACGACACTTTGAAATGTGTGTGCATAATTCTGGTGTCTACAATGTTCTTTATGTAATTATTCCTATTGTAACATTTAATGTTATGTGGGTACTATTATTGGGTACTTAACATTTGGTAAAATAATAATTTTTTTATTATTATATTTAACATAGGTTAAAACCTTGTGTAAATACAATAATTAAACATATTATTTAATTATTTACTTGGTACCTTGAGGAAAGGTTGGAACCATTGGTAACAATGGTCAACTCCCCCCATTCATATTATAAATAAGGTTTTACCCCTTTGGTAAAACACAATAATACACAATATTATTTTTTGAACTATGTGATATATATATACAAGCACTTTGAAGAGTTTCGTGAAGACTTGTTTGAGAAGTGAGAGGAAGAGGAATTGTATATTGGGGTATTTCTCAATTATATGAATAATCACCATGTTTTTTTACCTCTTTGAGGTTTTTCACATTAAAACCATATGTTCATGGATTCAGTTGTTCTCTATGTCTTTGTTGGTTAATTCCATATCTAGATCATTGCATTCATATTATATTACATAATATTTTATATGATATCAGAGCCTGGGATATGATGTATTTAATCAACAAGATTTTTTGGAATGCATTCCTATAAATATTTTTTTATTCCTTATATAATTTCCTCTAAGATGTGTTGGTTTAACCATGTGTATGGTGTATAGAGAGAAAAAAAATATACAGATCACTAAGGAAGCCTATATTTTTTAGTTGATCATCCAACCTCAATCAAAGCATTTAAGATCTCTTTCAAACTAATGAAAATCAAATTTTAATAAAAAATAAGACTTGTAGAGGAATAATACGACACTTGTATGGCCTTGAGAAGGTTCTAAAATATTATTATTCATTCAAAAAATAATTGGTCATCCCTATAAGTTTGTGGAGATATCTAAATTCATTCTAATGTAGATTTGAGCACCCAACTATGGTTTCCAAGCTTCAAATCTTTTTTTAAAGATTTTTTACTACCAAAAGTGCCATTGTACAACTTTTCATGCATTAAAATTTTTGAAAATTGAAATCTCCTTCTTTTAGATCCTATTCTTTGTTTCTTTGTTGAAATTTAACCCATTGTGGACAATATAACACTTTTGCTAGGCATCTAAAGGCTTCCTCAAGTATCAATTATTTTTCTCTCTTACCTGGGCATTACAGTATGACACTGGTATGTTAAAAAAATAATTTTTGAACCAAACATTAAATTTTCCAGTTGTGATTGGCTTTAGAAAATAAATTCAAGAAGATTGGCAAAGTTTCAAGCCTTCTAATGGTCTGAACAACCTTTTGTGAATTCCAATGGTGTTGCTACAATGTCATACTTCTACTTAAAGGGTGCTATAGGTATGTAAATGTTTTTTTATATAGTTTTATTAATTATTATAAAAATAATTTATTTATTAAAAGTAAAATTTGCATGTGAAAAGGGACCCACCTCTAAATTATCTTTTGAATTTAGATGTTAAATTTTCTTAATCTATTTTTAACTTTTTAAAATTACATGCATGTATTAATTTATATTTATAAATAAATTTTTATTTAAAAAATTGGATAAAAATAAATAAATATAACAATTTGCATGTAAATTGTTAAAAAGCTTCTAGAAGAGTTGGTGGTAATAATTTTACTAAAAACTTGTAGTTTGGAAGCTCTAGTGTGCAAAACCCTTAAAATAAAAATTTTATTTTTGAATTTGGTCAAATTTAATTTAATTTAAAATCTATTTTTTGGTTCATGAGCTAATTTTTCTCATGTGTAAACCTCTTTCTCTTGCCGACCTTCTTATGACATTTGACCTAGTCAAAACCTTATCGACTAAAGTTATGTGACCGAACGACCTCTAAGTTTTGGCACATTTTGAATGCATTGGAGAGATCCATTTTTTGTTTTAAATCCTCCTATTATTATTTTTATATTTTTTAATAATAGTGTCTAAGTGATGTTTTGAGTACGACTCTTTCGACGCTTAGAATTGTGTAACTTTAATTCTTTTTTTTTGCATAGTTTGGTATATAAATTATGTAATTAAATATAGTTTCATTTTCAATTCATTTTTTTAAAAACTAGTTCAAAAATTCATTTAAAAAGTTTAAATTGTTAAATTTATTCTTAATTTTAGTATATTTTTTGCAACACTTACAACACCTTATTCATAATCTTGTACACTTTTTTAAATTTATCTATCATGGAATTAAATAATTATTATGCATTTACACTTTAAATTTGTTTTCATTATCAATAAATTTAAAATTAACACTTAAAATATTCTTTCTTAATCATTTTACTATTGTCTTGTTTAAAGGGAAGTTATGGCTTCGCCTCATTTTTCCTTAGATAAATCTTAAATACTTAATGGAAATAACTATAATATATGGAAAATTTGTGTTAACTTTTAATTTATGGTCCAAAAATTATAAAATATTATTTTTGGGACTGAGAAAGCCCCTTCTGGATGACATGTGACCCCTAAGCTTTCCAATGCATTTCAACAGAGATTATAGGAAACTATATCCATTATATTGTGGAGTGTTAAGGATGAATTCCTCATCCACATTGGTAATCAGGAGTCTCCTAGAAAATATTTAAATCTCCTTGAGTCTATGCATGAAGGCACTCACCTTTCAAAGATCATTAAGTTAATCCTTGAATTGTTGACTACACCTCTGAAGGGTGATGAGAAGGTTGTTCATTATCTTACTAAAATTAAAAACATTAAAGTTCAGTTAGATGGATATAATTATAATTTGATTCAAGATCAGTTGCATTATTTTGTCATTCAATTAAATATTCATGAAAAAATTAAAAAAAATATTTCAATTTTGAATTTTAAGTGTCAAACTAAACAAGATATCCCTGACCTTACCACCTTATTTGCTCTCCTGATTCAATAAGAACAAGTGATGACTAATTTTTATTCTAAGGAGAATACCACTTAGGCACTTCTCACTCTTAAAAATGTTTTTGATAACACTAAAAATCACAAATCTAACCCTAATTTTGCTAAAGTTAAATACGGGAACAAGAAACCTAATAATAAGGATCATAAACCTAAGTTTAATGGAAATTGTAATTTGTGTGGTAAATTTAGTCATAAGAAGGAAACCTATTATAAAAATAAGGATAAAAATAACAATCAAACTTCTAAAAATAACAAAGGAAATATATCTTATCAAAACAAGTAGAATAATCAATACCCTAATCTAAATAATAATCAAAATTTAAATGTTATTGCTTTGTATGTTAATTTATTTGCTTTGAATGAAAATGAGTGGATCTTAGATAATAGTGCATCGTACCATATGACATTCTTAGCTAATATATTATGTGATTCTTGAGATATCTCTAAAAGAATTTAATAAGGAGATAATTTTTTAAAAAAACAAACTAAATAGGGAAAAATAAAGTTTTCAAATATTACTATAAATGATGTTTTTTATATACCTAAGCTTAATAATAATTTTCTATCTTGTTCTCAACTTATAAATGATAATTGAATTGTAAATTTTCTTAAATATAGTTGGTCCATTATAAATTGATCTAGTTCCTTGATTGTTTAAGGTGTTCAAAATAATGGTTTATATATCTTTTCTCCTTCTGCATGTTTACTTTTATCACATAAGAAAAATGAATCTTAGTTATGGCATGAAAGATAGGAAATGTTAATTTTAGAATTTTACATGATATGTTTGTAAATAACCTTGTTTTTGGACTTCCTTCTATCACCTCTCATCATTAAACTTGTGAGGGTTGCTTATTTGGTAAACAACATACTAACCCCTTTCACAAGAATCATGATGTGAATTCCTCACATCCTTTAGAATTAGTTCATAGTGATGTTGTAGGAACTTTTGAAGTTGTATCTCTTAATGGTTATTTATATATTATTACCTTTATTGATGATTATACTAGAATCATCTGGATTTATTTCATTAAAAATAAATCTAATGTTTTTTTCAAGTTTAAATAATTTAAATCTAGATTAGTTGCTCACAAGTTTACTCAAAAACTCAGGATCGACTATGTTGAAACCTTTGCTCTTATAGTGAAAATGAGTACTTTTAGACTTCTTACTTCTCTTACAATATAAAATAGTTGGGTTATCTATCAAATGGATGTCAATAATGCATTTTTAAATGGTGATTTAGAAGATAAAATCTACATGACTCAACCTAAAGGTTTCACTAATCTTAATAGATAACATTATATATACAATTAAAAAAATCTTTGTATGATTTAAAAAAGGATCCTCGAGCTTGGTATTCTAAATTAATTCTTTTTTTTAAATAATTGGGTTTTTCTAACTACTATTCAGATAATTATCTCTTTATTAAACTTGAAAATAGTCATTTGATTCTAATTGTATTATGTTGATGATTTTTTGATTACTAGCGATCTAACTAGTTTAATTCATAAATATAAAGATAAACTAAAGAAAATGTTTGAAATGATTCATTTAGACATTATGCATTATTTTTTAGAAATGGTTATATTTAAGAATAAACATTGTATTATTTTATCACAATCTCAATATAATCATAATCTTCTTGTTATGTTTAACACGCTTGATTGTAAATATACTTCTACTCCTATTGAAGTTGGTGTTAAAATTTATCCATAACTTGCATGTGAGAAATTTAACCCTAATTTATATAGATAGCTTGTTGGTAGTTTGATTTATCTAACCATTACTAGACCAAATATTTCATATGTTATTGGTGTTGCTTCTAAATTTTTGTAGGATCCATATTTGGATAATTAGAAATTAGTTAAATGTATTTTTCATTAGAAATTAGCTAAATTTTAGTTTATTTTATTCTTTGATTAATAATGTTAAATTATATGGTTTTATGATGTTGACCATGCTGGAGATACTATAGATTGAAAATCTACTTCTATATATGTGTTTAAGTTCAGTGCAAGTGCTATCACTTAGAGCATCAAGAAGTAACCTATTGTCTCTATCTCTTCTACTAAATTAGAATATATAAGTGCTATGGAAGTTGACAAAGAAGCCATGTGGTTTCAAAGGTTTTTGGGATAACTTCATGTTTCTCATATTACCATCCTTCATTATGATAATCAAATTTGTATAGCTCTGGTGAAAAATATAGTGCAGTACCAAAGAACTAAACATATTGAAGTTCATGTGCATTTAATCCAAGAGAAAGTCCTCAATGGTGATATTAATCTACAGTTCTATTCTATAGATGAACAAGTTCTATATATATTCACAAAACCACTTGTTTCTACCAAGTTTTATCAATTTCATGAAATATTGGGCCTCTCAAATTTTCCATTGAGGGAGAGTATACATGATAATTTCACTTTCTAAAGGCCATGTGTTTCTTCTTATTTATATTTCTTCTCATTGTAAATCATTTAAAACTTCATGTGGAAGTTATGTGATGTGAGTAAACATCATGTGGAAGTTTTAATTTTGTACCCTAATACATTAAGGGCATAATGTGTAATGGATATCCTTATGTTATAAAAGGATCCAAATATGCTTAGTGATTATTCATGAGAAACTATGATATGTAATATCATGATCATGCTAGTGTAAACTTACTTTTGATTAGTTTATAGATTATAATTCATTTTGTTTCAAACAGTGATTTTTTGCATGATGAAGGTTCTTAAATCCTTCACTTTTACACGTAGTATAATTCATTTAAGGTTACTATGTTTTTTATCCCCACTTAACATTAACGTAGAGTGTTGGAACATTTAATGTTATGTGGGTAATATTATTGGGCCATTAACATTTGGTAAACTAATAAATTATTTATTATTATATTTAACACAGGTTAAAACCTTGTGTAAATACAATAATAAAACATATTATTTAATTACCAACTTGGTTCCTCAGGGAAAGATTGGAACCATTGGTAAAAATGGTCACCTCCCTCCATTCCTATTATAAATAGGGTTTTACCCCTTTGGTAAAATAAAATAATACAAAATATTATTTTATGAAGTGTGCGAGATATATGCAAGCATTGTGAAGATTTTTGTGAAGGATTGTTTGAGAAGAAGTGAGAGGAAGAGGAATTGTGTATTGGGGTGTTTCTTAATTATATGAATAATCATCATGGTTTTTTACCTATTTGAGGTTTTCTACATTAAAACCTTGTATTGGGGTGTTTCTTAATTATATGAATAATCATCATGGTTTTTTACCTATTTGAGGTTTTCTACATTAAAACCTTGTGCTCACAGATTCAATTGTTCTCTGTCTTTGTTGGTTAATTCCATATCTAGATCATTGCATTCATATTATATTGCATAATATTTTTACAATTATTTTTGCATATTTTCCTTATGTAATTATTCCTTAGAATATGGAACCATGTTTTTGTGATCATAAGAATCCAAGAAGGGAAGTTAGTACAATGCTAGTTCAAGTAACAAATCTCAAATAAAAACACACTAACACTTAAACTCCTAGCCTATAACTTGGGCAGAGATTAGTAATAAAAGCTAAGTGAAAGAACAACAAAAACATAAAAGACATAAAATCATTTACCTTACTTGGGAGCTCCAAATACTTTGTTGAGTAGTTTTCTCAGATTGTGCATTGAGAAGATTTTGGTAAATGAAGCTTGTTGGCTCCTTCTCTCCTTAGAACCATATGGATTTGATGTGGCTTGATACTGATTTGGCTCAAGACTTTGGAATTATAACACTACTTTAAAAAATAGCTTATTTCTCTCTCCAAATTTGCATTATAACTTTGGCTTATGAGAGCTTAAAAATAAAGAGGCATGGCATTGTATTTATAGCCTAAGGATCTAACTCTCACCCAAGGTGAGTTAGGGTCGAGTTAAGACTTAGAATGGGTTTAAACATAAACTAGGTGATTTAAATATAACCCTAGTAAAGTAAATAAATTTCAAGTAATTATAATTTGTAATTAATAGGCATGGATATCCAAAATAGATTTTTTTAGGATATTTTTAATGAGCTTGACAACTCATAAAGGTACTGATGAAAGGCTAAGATATTTTGAATTTTTGAATTTCCTTTTTTAGTTATTCATTGATTTCAAATGGATAATTCAACTAGGCTTTTAATTTTGTTTAGCTTGTTAATTAATTATAATTAACCTTTTATCTCTTTCAAGATTTGATATTTGTTTATGTGCCCCACTTAATAGGTCCATAGGCTAAATTAACTATTGTGATTAGTGATGAATATGTGAGAGGTTATTGTTACATATGATAGGATACCCCAATTAGGGATGCCTCAACATGATTTTGAGCATTGATGAATTATACAGGAGAAAATTTGGGACATTCAATGATTCCTAGTATTAGTTTGTAATGGTTGGTAGGAATTAGTCTAAAGTCTAGTCAAAATACAATTGTGTCCAGTTTTAGGTGTCTATAGTTTAGCCCTATTTAGGAAGGTGTTATAATCTAAAGGGATAATAATGTCTTATAAAAAAATGAAAATGTCCTATATTCCTACAAATTCTATGAAAATGGATGAGCTATAGATACCCCCTCGAGGGAGTGGTCATAAAAGGGGTCAGCAAGCAATCCTTTGAAAGGATGAAACAATGGGACCAAAACGTAAAGTAGGTGGAAAATACTAATTTTCCAATAGGTGATTATAATCAATGGCATATGGAACTACCCCAATTGGATAGATAAATAAGATGATTTGCCCATAGGAGGCTATAATCATCAGCATAGGTGGGACAAAAAAGGTAATGATTTACCTAAAGGTGGTTATAATCATTGAAAAAGGCTTAGGGTAATAAGAAAATGATTTTCCCAAAATAAGTTATAATCATTAGTATAAGTGGGATAAAAAGGTAATGATTTTCCCAAAGGTAGTTATAATCTTTAAAAAAGGCTTAGGGTAACAAGAAAATTATTTTACCAAAGGAGGTTGTAATCATTAAAAGGGAAAACAAGAATTTTTTCATAGGTGATTATAATCATTGGTAGGATAAAAACATTCCTTAGTTTGGTGTATAGAGATAATGGTTTGCCCAAAGGTGGTTAGAAGGATTATCATAATGAAAACATTCCCTAGTTGTGCATAAGAAAGATAATAATTTGCCTAAAGGTTGTTATAACCATTAACCTCCAGATAGATTGAAACACCATGATTTTCCAAAGGCTATTAGAATTAGTGGCACACAAGTGGGATAGTATACAATGTTTTTCCTAGAGGTACTTATAATCATTAGTATCCTGATTATGGCAAATATGATAATGGTGCTTACAAACTTAATCCATAGTCATGGAGTGAGATTAAGCTAGTATAGATGAGAAAGATGAATTAGGGAAACCTACTATTAAGGAGATGCTCATCTAAATTAGGAAGGGTTAAAATTATTTCTTTTTTAATTACTCTTTATTGAGAATGATTTGGATAGATCAAGAATTTTTTATGTGCCAAGGAGTATGTCATTACCATAGTGATTTGTATAATTCCAAATATGATTTTTTCTATAGCACTTGATGGTAGGCATAATGATATAAAACATCATGATAACTTGGTCAAAATATGCATAAGGACTGACATACGATCCAATAAACTATTAAAAATAATGCATCAATGATAAAAACTAGGATGATAATGTTGACACAAGAATATGGATGGATTCAAAAATAATGCACAAGGAATCACCCAATGAACACACATAGACTGAATCAAGGCACAAAAAGAAAGCAAACAAATAGGCAAATAAGAAAATTAAAAAAAGCACCAAGAAAAGAAATAACAAAACAAAATAAAGAGAACAAAAATGAAAGAAACAACAAACAATGGTTAATGGCATTGTTAGTAAAAACAACACAACAATAAAAAGACAACAAACATTTCCCCTAAACTATAAGAAAAAATGAAATGAAAAAACAAAATGGGGGAATAGAAGAAAAAGAAGGGTGTGGTCGAGCTTACTCTAGATGCACCAGGCATGTGGATGCTAATTACATAGCTTTGTAAATGCAAGATCCAACATAAAATTTAGGCCAATTGTTGTTCTCTTAGGAAATGGGATAGAAGAAAATGATGAGAAAGAAAAATATGATTGATGTTGTGGAGGAATATGGGAATGGAATCTCAAAATGGTGAGGACATCGGATGTGAGGCTTGTAAGGATGGGAAAATTATATGATAAATGGTTGCTTATGAAGTAGTTAGGAATTACAAAATACTTAAGGGAAAGAAGTGGTTGATGATGATTATTTTTGGATTTTCTAGATCATTTTATAAATGTTTTTAGAATTTTCAAAGCATCTCAACTCAATAGAGAATGATGAGATACTAAATGGTACAAGTTTGAACAATAATAAGAGCATTAAAACTTGAAATTGTTCACAAAATGGTAAGATTGTGGCAAATGGGTGATTGAACTAACCTCAACGTAAATCAATCACTATCTACATAGTCCTAGGATGGGACCTCAAGTTATTATAGATTAGCCTTATAGTGGAAGAATCTAGCTAGGTAGTAACAAATTCACAAACTATGAAAAGTAGGAAAATGCATAATATGACATAGCCATGGCATGGTGGTACTTCAAGATATGATAAACAATGATGTCTTTAATTTTCCCATAGGAAGTTATAATTGGGAAATAACGACATAGGTCAATGTTACTAATTTGACCATTGTTGGTTATAATTAGTAGCACAAATGTGAGACACTAATTTTCCCAAAGGTGGTTATAATTAGGAACACTTGGTATAAAGTGGAACAAGAAATGAAGGATTAAACTACCAAAACACTATCATACTGCTCCAGTAAATGACCTCTATCTAAAATAGTGAAGTAATTTCTAGAACTTGATATGAATCTTCATATTGAAAGTGACTGAAAGGAATCAATGGAATGGAACCAAGGTCAAAGGGGTTGGGTAAAAACAACTCAGTCGATAGGAAAGGATATGGTAGAATGGCATGGTATAAATAATAATGTTGATGTTATGGTATAACTAAAATGGGCCTCATAAACAATATATTAGGTCTCTTAAGTGAAGTAATGCTTGAGCTATATAATATTCATCAGCTCATCAAGTTCATCCTTATCTAGTGTAGCAAGACTATATGTTCTAGAGCCATAGTTTAAAACAATGATGAAGGGGCATATCTAGTTGGGTTTGACTTTTCCCTTGTATTTCTTCTTGGCCATGGTATTCTATTGGTTTTGTTTGAGAACAAGATCACCAAACTCAAATTCTCTATGTTTAACCGATCTATTATAGTGGAAACGAAGTCATTTCTAGTATGTTTGAAGGTTATTTAATGTGGCTATGCATTTCTCATCAAGCAATTAAAGATTTTTTATGTGAGCTACTCGATAAGCTTCATCATCTAGAATATGTTTTAGTGAAATGCACAAATAAGGTGACTCAACCTCAATAGGAAGAATGGCCTCAATGTCATAAACTAGGGAATATGGAGTGGCTCTTGTTGGGGTGTGATAATTGGTATGGTATGCCCAAAGGGGAAAAATATGGTATGACAATCTTTTTAAGGATGTTGACAATGGTTTTGTTGGATGCTTCTGCTTAACCGTTACCTTGTGGATAATATGCTATAGAAAAATTTTGAGAAATTTTTTACTCAAACCATAATGATTTAACATCCTTGTTCTTGAATGATCCACCATTATTATATATAATGTTGAATGGGATACCACAATGGTAGATGAGATGGTTGAATATCAATTTGGAAATTTTATTTTTAGCAACATAAGTGAGGGGTATAGTTTTAACCCACTTAGAAAAATATTCAATGGTAATAAGGTATGTTTATGGCCATTAGATGAGGTAGGCTTATCTTCCCAATGAGATAGAGGCCCCATGTGTCAAATAACCAAGGTTTAAGCATTAATTTTAGAGTCTTGGCTAGGGAATAAATTAAATTAGCATGGCATTGACATTTTTTCACATTTTTTGATGTACGTAGTTACATCTGCATCTATAGTTGGCTAATAATACTTGGTATGTAAGATATTTTTGGATAGGATGACCTAGATTAAGTGGGATACACATACTCCTACATAAAATTACCACAATGCTAAAGTTGATTATATCTAAGTTAAACAAATAATCAGAGTTCCATCAAAGCTATGATGATAAAGGGTTGGTCCAAATAAGGTATGTCATATGGTATGGTGGATAAAGGCTTCAGATTATTTATAGAATAGGTCTAGTGGCATAATGTGGTCATGAAGATAGGCATAAAAGTATAAATACCATATAGAGTTGGGACCAACAATATCACAGATCACTGCAATGGTTGAAGGTTCATGAGTTGGTGCCATATGATTTTTAATGAGAAATTGGTATTATTTTTCCCTGCCTATGTGATGAATCAAAGAGCCAATGGTGGCCATAGCATCCATTGTTCTATTATTGGCCCTTAGAATGTGTTCAAACTATAGGTTAACAATCTACTATTTGAGAGTGTTATCCATGGCCTTGTATGGCACCAACTAGTCATCTTTGGTCTAAAAGTGGTTTGTAACTTGATTGATGATTAGCTGAGAACACCATAAACCTTGAGATGTTGAATATTTTATTATACTACCTATCAAAGCCATACAATGAGTGCTTTATATTCATCCATGTTTCTAGTACAAGGAAAGATTATACATAATGATTTAGGGATAAGACCCCCATGTGGTGTAATAAACAAAAGGCCTAAACTCAATCCATGTGCTATGAATGATCCATCAAAATATATCTTCTAGTGTTTCTCCTCAAGAGGTGTTTTAATGATGGTCATAATGGTCTCATCTAAGAATTAGAATGTTAGAGGCAATGTATCTATAAGGGGTGCTTCAACTAGTTGATTTGTAAGTACTTATCCCTTGATGGCATTTTGGATAATGTATTATATCCAACACTCACTAAGAAGCATAATCTATTTGGCCATGTAGCCTTGTAAAGCTTGTTTGGATAGTATATACTTGAGAGGATCTAGTTTTGAAATAACCATGGTCTTGTTGTTTGAAATGTAATGTAATATTTTTAGAGATACAAAGACCATAGTTATATAGGATTTTTTAATGGGTATTTAATTATTCTCATACACAACCAGTGTATGGCTTAGATAGTATACAACATGTTCTTTTCCATTATCATCATGTTGAGCTAGAAGGGCCCCCAAGTATTTGTCCATGGTAGATAGATACAGTAAGAATGACTTTCCTAACATGGGTGGAAATAAAATAGGTAGATTGACAAGGTATTCTTTGAGGTGGTGAAAGGCTTTATGGAATTATTCATCCCAATGAAATGTAACACCCTTATTTAGTGTGTAAATAGATGGTATTTATTGGCCAACTGAGATATGATGCATCTAATAGACTAAATCTTGTGCTATAAACTATGGTGATAATTAAAATTGGATGGTGGTGGCATCTCGGTAATGGCTTGAACTTTGGATGGATCAAATTCAATGCCTCAGTGAGACATAATAAAGCCAATAAATTTACCTAAAGTAACTCCAAAAACACACTTCTTAGAATTGAGTTTGACCTTGTATTCACATAATATCTCAAATATCCTTCATAGTGTTGTTGGATGATCGGATATGGTATTTCATTTTCCTAGTATGTCATAAACATAGTATTCAATAATGTCATGCATCATACCACAAAATATGATAGTCATGGCTCTTTGGTATGTGGCCCCAACATTTTTGAGACCAAATGGCATAATCTGATAACAAAACATTCTCCATGGAGTGGCAAACATTGTTTTATGTTAGTTTTTTGGTGCAATCTTGGTCTGGTTGTATCCTAAAAAATATCCATCAGTGAAAGCATTTCATACCTACATGTGGAGTCAATAATCATGCCAATGTTTGGTAGAGGAAAGTTATCCTTAGGGTAAGCCTTATTTATATCCTTGAATTCAGTATAAATTTTGATTCCTTATGGCTTCTTACTGACTGGCATAACATTCGAGATCCACTCTAAGAAGTCAACCAGTCTAATACATCTCACTTCTAAGAGTTTTTACAACTCTTTTTTCACTAATACAATAATGTAAGGATGCATATTATGTAGTTTTTGTTTCATGGGTTTGGCATCAAGATGTACAAAAATATGGTATATAAACAAGGCAAGGTCCAAACCTTGTATATTAGAATAGGCCCAAGAAACTATGTTAACAAATTCCCTCAAAAGGGACGTAAATATGTCACATTCCTCTTTAGTGAGGGATGCACCTAATTTGATCCATTTCAGGTCATTTGGAGTCTCAATGTTGACCTCTATAGTGTCCTCCATAAAAATAATTAAACCATCTTCTAGAATGGTTGGTAAAAATTGGAATTGGCCTACAATGGTAGAGTCCTCTACTTGGTATAGCTCTTCAAGTTACCCTAGGCAAGATGAGTCATAATCTCCCAATGGTAAGAATGGCCATGTGACAAACACTATTGGAAACTCTTGAATGATTTAGTCAAAGGCATTATGTTCTTTAGAACTACACTTAGACCCATAGGCAAGTTCATTATTGGTGGTGTCTTGAGCTATGTTTGAGTAAGGTTGAAGGCCCCCTTCTAATGACACGTAAAACATATTTTCACTAGAATAATGGCCTTTCTCTTTAGTTTTTATCTAGTCTAAAAGAGCCTCAAATAGGTTTTCACTTTGGGACCTCAATGTTTTATTTAATTATTTATGGCTAAGGGTGTTCACCCATTCTCTAAAATAGAATGTAGGATCTAGTTTTATTAAGAACCCTTATTTATGGTCTCCCAATGGAACATTATCTCTTAGGCCAAGAAAATTTAAAAAGGCCTCATCATTCTCAAACTCATCTATAGACATTGTGGATTCTTGTTGGTCCCAGGTTATAAGTTGAAAATGATATAAAGGAAGTGGTTTATGGTGAATAACTGGTTTGAAGGTACAAATGGCATGAGTGTCAAACATATTGGTATTAGATAGGTATTAATAAGGGTTATGGTCAAACTCTATTTCACTATCAACATCATTGTCACTAGTCATTCATGTTGGAACATGAATAAGTTACATGGTGTTACCCCCAGGTGGTTTAAATCTGAGACCATATGTTCCTTTATACTGAGTGGTAGACATTGGCTCAAGTTTTCCTTGTTGATTTGGGCTAAGATCTCCTCCTTCATAAGAATGATTCTCCATGATCAAACTACGGATAGGATACTTGGAATTTTTATAAAATTTGGCCAGTTTGTCATTATACAACCATGTTTTATCATCTGCAAGAGGGTCATATTCTTGGCTAGTGGCTGGTGTGAAAATGATAGGATTTGGACTATGTTGTTTGCCTTTTCCCTTTCATTTCCATTCCATGTAAGGTGGTTTGGATTTATGTCATCCATAGGACATAGGGTTCTATGAAAGCTTGGAAATGTGGAATGTATCATGGGTCAAATATTCTCCTTGGCCATTAGCCATGATAGTAAAATGATTGGACATTTTAGGAGGTGGCATGTGGGAAGATGAATCAAGGTTATCAAGGTATATGTAATTGGCCTCTAGTAAATCAACAAGAATTTATTTCCCTCTATCTTTTTTGGGAACTAGATTCAAGCCAAAATGGTAGTTATAGCTTTTTTACTTGGCCTCCAAATGCTTACAATGTTCATAGGGATACAAATCTATGTGGATAGTGACCTTCATACCTGAATGTGAGAACTTGATACATTGGTGAAATATTGATGGGATTGTATGAATATCATGTATCCAAGGTCTACCCAAAATCAAATTGTATGATAAATTGAGGTCTAGCACATGGCATACTGTATTGTGGGTCAAAGGCCCAATGATAACTAGCAAGCTAATAGTTCCTTGTGATTCTCACTCTTCATGGTCATTAGATTTGATAGTGATCTTTTATAGATGAAGATCAACTATTGTGTATCCAAGATTATTGATGACCTTTAGAAACATAATATTTAGTCCTGACCCATTGTCTATAAGGACACACTTCACTTTGTGTTATATGATGACAACTTCAATGTATAATGGATTATTATGCAAATGTCCAAGGGACAACATATCACTTTGGTCAATGGATAATTGATGGCTTGGGGATAGATGTCCAACCAAATATTTGAATTTTCTATGGATATGTCATTGAGAACTTGAGATTGGTTGAGGAACTCTATTAGGATGTTCTTATGGATGGTTGACATATACAAAAAATCTAAAATAGAAATTAGCATAGGCATGTTCTACAATTATTCCATAATATCAAATGTCTTATCCTGTACAATGGTAAATGGATTATTTTTTGTCAAAATGGTGGGTTGAATGGGTGTAGTGGTAAATGGATATGGTTCTTGGTATGGTAATATTTAACCACCAAGTTTTGATTTCATAATTTAGATTAGATACAAGACCATTTTTGCTATAAAATAATGACAAATAGGGGTCAGATAGGATAAATCTCTATTGTTGGTACACTTGTATGTGGTCATGGTTTAATGATGATTTATTCATATAAGGTCTATAATTAGTAATCCCTAATTAATGGTATGCCTTTATGCAGTCCAGGGTCAAGGAAGGATCAATACCATAGGTTGGTTGGTTGGAATTGATTAGCAATGGTATTATTTGGTTTTCACTTCTTCTTGGATTGATGGAGATGGTGGAAACATGAACTCTCATAATTTGACCTACAAATTTATTGTAGTCATGTGAAACTACATGGTAAGTTTGTTGGTTGTTGGCATCATTATAGACTTGGTTTCATCCATTTGGTTGGAAT
The DNA here is from genome assembly GCA_037957365.1 of Torreya grandis. Classification (NCBI taxonomy): domain Eukaryota; kingdom Viridiplantae; phylum Streptophyta; class Pinopsida; order Cupressales; family Taxaceae; genus Torreya; species Torreya grandis. The sequence continues at coordinate 677,023 of JARHVA010000744.1, read as the reverse complement.
TAGTTTTACTGGTATTATTTTTATTGTCTTGGCTATTGATACTATTACTATTACTATTCTAGACTTTATTGTTATTGTTATTAGTTATGATTATTATGTTATGGAAAAGGGTTTTGATAAATACCCAAGTTCTAATTGGATGTCAAATCTCAATTATCCAATGTTATCTCCCCATTTTCCAACATATTTTGAAAAAGGTGTTTAATTTGCACACAATAATGCTTATTATGTCCATTAACATGATGATATTCACAAAACTCATTTTATTTATACCATTTTGGATAAGGAACTCCCCTAGGATAGTGATTTAGTATGGGCCAAATAATCAAGTTAGTAGTGGTTAGTTTGAAAAACATGAATTTAATAGGTTCTCGAAGGTCACTAAAAACTTGAAAAGTAGGCCCATTTTTCCTTAAGAGGAGGGGTTTGTAAAGGCAAGGGTTTTTGCATTTGTTGAGTTGGTCTAGGCTACTGCAAAGGTTATTCTTTTTTAATAGGTTATTGATGAGGATTAATTTTCATGTGAGGTGTAAGCTGAGTAGATGGTGTTTTCATGATGTGGACATGTCATGACTCAGTTACTCCATTTCCAACAACATTCTTGCTGCATTTATACTGCTTAGTTTTTTCATAATTGTTGGCCTAGGTTGGTGCGAATGCTTGCACTTGGAATTGGTTTTGCTTTTGGTTTTGGCCATTATTTTCTAGTTCTTATTTTATGAGGAAATATTGATGATCCATTTTTTAATAAAGGCATTTTCTATGAGCAAACCTTTGTCTATGATTTCCTTGAAGGTATGTGCACATTTTGGCTCTAGATGGTAAGATATCTTAATGTGTAAATTCTTGGTAAACATAGGTGCTAATTGTTTGTTTAATAAACTATGGGTGAAATGGATTGAAATGGATCTCCATAAATGTATATATCTTTTGAAACTTTCACTGGCCTTCTATTTTGCTTGAGTCAAATCAACCAATGAAATCTCATGTTCGAGATTGTAGGAGAAGTGTTGCACAAACTTGTTAGAAATATCATCAAAATTAGAGACTAAGTTCTTCAATAATTTTGTAAACCACTCCAAGGCTTGTCCTAATAAACTCTAAGGAAATGATAGTAGAAGACATATGTTGATGTAGGCCACTGGTTGACAAGAAATAAATAATTTTATTAAACAGGCCTTAGGGTCTCCTTTACCCTTATATTTATCAAACTTTGGTGGTTTGTACCCTGGAAGAAATGATATTTTCAAGTATTCCATGTTGAATGGGTAAGAACACACATCATCCAACTTAAAATTTTTGGTTTGTTTCACAACTTAGATGGCATAAATTACATCCTTCATATGCTAAAATTCTTATGCCATAAAACTAAAGGGAACATTGGCCTAAGGTAGAGGTTGGGCAGTCAAAAGTGGATTACTTTGACAAGGGTATAGTTGAGGCATGGTTTTTTATCGAATGTTGGTTTGACCAAGAATATTCATTCATGTATTATGATGTGATTTTTGAAATTGCATGTATTAAAGTGTGATATTCTAATTCAGATTAGGTATATAGTCCTGGTTTTGTGTAAATTATAGTGGGGATGGAGGGATATTGAATTGGGTGAATTAATATGCCTACTATGGTTGAGTAGGGACTTATTTTTGACTAGTCAACCTAGATGAATAAAGGGAACTTATGAACTAATACCCTATTGCTAGATTTTTGGCACATTAGGAATAAAAGGTAATTATTGCTTGATTGGTACTTCTAGAATAATATAACCTCTTAGTTGCATGAACCTTGTTGGGAAGTGTTGATGCTTGAAAGTGTATTACAAGGGTTTATAGAGTGTTTGAGAAGTACTTCTCATTTCTAGATTCAAATAATCCATTGCATGAGTTACAGGTTGTGATCTTCTTGAGATCTTTGGTGGAATAGTGCTAAAGCAATGAACTATTTCACAAAAACTATAATATAGATGGTTATTGGAAGAAACCTTGGTCCTAATATTTCTTGTGAAAAATGAAAGTAATCTGAAATAAGTATAGTGGATTATGATTAAATCCTAAAATCTAAAGTCTAAGCTAGCATGTATATTTACAATGGAAGCTAAACTATACTGAGCTGATAAATAAAATGATCAAAAGGAAGGGTAAGGAAGAGAAGAAAGGTGTTACTAATCTTTAATTCAGACATTATGATAGAGCTTAAATTTCATCCAAACATGCACTCAAACCAATATATGACATGAAATAGCTAAAGCACAAATCCTATCACATATAAGGCAAACATCTAAGGATACTTGAAATAATGAAAAGAAGAAACTAGATTCAATCTAAATATTTACTTCTACAATAAAATTGCATAAGCACATCTACAAGAGAGAAAGTAAAATTAACTAAATCTAATATCTTTCAATCAATCTAAGATAAGCACAAGTTGACAACTCTACATTCAAATATATACATCTAGAATCCATGAAAACAATTTAAATCTGAAAATTAGACCAATTAGTTGAGGTTGTAGCCATGATATCAAAATATATAAAAAAAACAAGATAATCTTTTCAAAATTATCCTACTTGCATTAATTTTCTCCAAATTTACACAAATTTTTTTTCACAAAAAATCCTTTCTCTTTAAAAATGACAATACCCCTTTTATAGAAGACTAAGCAAGTATGTCAATGTCAAGGACAACTGTCCTTCTATAATATTCTAAAACTAGTGACACTTTCTAAGTGGACTGACCTATAAGCAATGTACTTTACAAGATGAATATGCTTTTAAAAAAAGAATATTCCTTTTAAAAATGATATAGATATTCCTATACAATAGAATATTCCAAGTCAATAGATTTGACTTTGAGTCTCCTTTGTTGTTGCATTCCCTTATCTTTATTGCATGATCTTCATTGCTTTGCTATGTTGATCATCAATTATCTTGGAGTTGATGATGGGATCCATGAAAAGTTATCCTCGATCAGTCAAGCCTTTGAAGTCCTTTCCACCTCTATCCAATTCTTCCTTGATGCTTCTACCATCACTAATCTTCTCTTCTATAGATAGGATCATATCCAAGATCCTTTTGTTGTCTACCCCTATTTTACCTTGGATTTTGCTTTCCACTTCCTGCATGAATTAATTAGCTTTATGATTGAACTCTTCATTGGTGATCAAGCCAATAGGACTGAGTGTAGTTGGGCCTATGATAAAGCTACCTAGTATATAAATCATTTTATTTTCTAAATTCTTGAGATCTTTAGAAATATCCCCCATTTCCTCGGACTATTTTCTCAAAGCCTTGATATTTTCTATTAATATTGCCAAAGCCATATTCAAATGGGCTAGGTTGATTGTATTAAACCCCAAAATTTGTTCCTCTATCAAAACATTGATCAAATCCTTCACTTTATTTCTTTAATCTTGCCATTGGCTGACTTGGCTTATAGCCAAGGTACCCTATTTGTTAACCATATCCTGCTTAGACTTTACTGCCTTCAAGGAGATAAATAGATCATACATGGTTATTTCAAACTATTTGACCATATCTCCTATAACAAACAAAATAGATTGCCCCTCTAAGTTCTTCTATTATTGTCTTATCCCTTTGATATCAACTTGTAACTGATTTGACTATGCTTGAGCTAATTTTAAGACATATTCTTCAAATATTGGATCCTCACCAAGTCTTTGTACTTGGTTTTGAGTCAAATTATTCAATAGATCCACCTTTTGATACATAATTTCTTCACCTCCTACCATGACCCTTTTCTTTATCACTCTTTGCAATCCATCGGTCTCTAGATCAAACTTGAATCTAACCAAATATTGGGTCACATGTGGGATTACAACCTCCATTTGTGATTGATATACTGAATGATATGGAGTAGCTAATCTTACCTCCTCTTCTTACAAATCAACTATCTATGGTTTCATTTCTTTCTCCATAGAGATATTAGTGGCTTTCACCATAACCCATTGATGGTAAGTATGTAATTTATCCAATCTATGTTCATATAAGAACCACTCAACAATAGGTGGACCATGCAATATGTTCTCTTCACTAAAAATATTAAATTCACTTAAATAAGTATTGATAATCATCTTAGGTATCTTTGTATTTGAGGCAATGGATGTCTCAACTTTTCTCTTTGGAGTGTCAATAGGAACCAAGTCCAACACTTTCTCTTTTCCTTTCTCCTCCTTAGTTTCCTCATCCTTTACCTCTTCATCTAAATTTGAATCATAATCCATGGATATCATATTCAATGCATCCTCAACATTCTCATTATGATCAAAGGCTATCATATGAACCTCCTCTAGAGGTAGATCATGCTCTACTATCTTAGATGATTTAGGGGTAGATGAACTTAAGGGGATTTCACTTGGCCTTAGTTCATCTAGCCTATGTTCTACTTGTGTTCCAACTGATGGAAAATTAGAAGATTCACCACCTACTAAATTATACTATCTAGGGCCCAACTAACACCTATCATCTACCTTTTTATTTCTCTATAGTCTAGACTCGGGTCTTGGGTTGTGTTATTTCAATCATCTAGTGATTTCAAAGTAAGTAGATGCCTTGGTGTATATAGGATCAAGGCACCAAGCTCATGTTCATAGGGAAAATTCATAATCCCTTTGATTTTCAAATGATCTTTAACCCTTCCTTAAGGGTCCCATTATCTAAGGTCATTTATATGTGGATTAAAATATGATCTATGCTTTGATGTTACCTCAATGTGATCCCACTATCTAAATGTAGTTTTGCCAACTATCATTGGGAAGCTATGGAGAAGTCCTTTTCTCTTAGTTTTCTAAAGGCCATATATACTATGGAATAACTAGTAGGCCACATCTTATTTATCTAAATTATTAGGAACATAGACTGGCAACTTAAGAGGACTAATTCTTGACATAGGGATGTTAGTTATAACTTCACTTAATTCTAGGTAGACACAATCACAAATGAACTAGATGTGATCCCTATATTTATAAATGTTCAACTTAGAATAGTATTGAGAAATGGTTTGGGTTCTATTTGGATACTATTCTCTATGATTGGGGATATTTGTGGTTACACATAGGGAATCTAGGAGATAAGACATCATGAAAAACTCATTCTTCTTCTTATGACTGATCGCATATATTTGTTTTCTAGAAGAGATTCTAATTATCTCACCTAGTAGGGGAATCATTAACCTTTCAACAATGAAATACACCATGGGTACCCACATTGGGTCAACATGTAGCTCCACATCTATACAATTTGTTTAACATTATCATTACCATCCTAACCCATAGTCTAAATTGACTTATTAGGATGTCCTTATTAAGGTCAACAAAGACCTAGTTACCAAACTCTAACCACATAGCTAGGGTGTTGATCATGTTGTGTTTTTTAGCCCATGATTTAATTAAGGTTAAGTGAATTTAGTATTTAGGGAGCTTGTAGTAAGACTCAAAGGCAATTGGGGAAATGTAATAAACTTTCCTCTAATTAGGTTCATTAATTAATATGCCCTTATCTATCTTAGCTTCCTTAAAAATAGAACCAAGAACATCAATGTAATGAAGTACCTCTAGTTTTACAACTATGTAGTGAAGTCCAGTCATCTATATTGATACAATGTCATCATAGAGCCTCTTTAAAGAGAGAATATTCTCTTCTTCCTTGGTGACCATTGGCTGGTTTTCAATTGTCTAGAACAATTTGGAATAATTACTATCCCTCATGTTTAAAGCACTAGCTACAAACTTTGTGTCGCTAAACACATGACCTTCTAAGTATTATGTCAAATATAAATCCACATCTTACTTTAAAACATGATTATGGGTCACCATAACTATAATCTTGATTGAATTATTCAATTTCAAATAACAATCTAACTTTTTCATCTTAATTACAATAAATCTAGAGATAATTAGGGAAATTTGTATACCTTAGGGCTTTTAGAATTTCACGTAGGGATTTAATGGTGGTAATCTAGTTTGAAAAATGAGCTTATGTGACTTAGATTGTATTTATAATTTTAATGTGATGGGTTCCACAAGATCTTCAATTTGACTTGTCTTGTTTAAGTGGCACTACCATTTCATGTTGCTCATTTATTTAAAAAATGACCATTTATCACTTTTGGATATGTGTCATTACCTCATGAAATTATAAAGATTGATCAATTCACACTATTGATCTATTAAAATGTCATCTAGCCTTGACTTCATCACGGGCCATTGATCTTCCATTTGAGCTCCTGAGAGTGTACCCCTTGGTAGTTTCATAGGATCAATGTAACTAACAAACCCATTCCATTGCTTAATACATTTTTACCACATGGCAACCTCTCATTAGATCTATGCTCTTTGAGGTATTGACCACTCTGCACCAATGATATGTATCCATAAGATCAAATGTTATTTGTTGATCTCCATCTAGTTCATCATGATTATGACATGTGTCACCATTGCATCCAGTCTAGTCCCTTTGAAAAGTCCAACTTTATTTGCATTATTGATCTATTATCAAATGTTGATCATTGATTCCTTTATTTATACATAATATTTAATATGGACAATTGACCTACGCGATCACTTGCCAAGATTTATACACTTGTCCTTCTCACATCTCTTCATAGGGTCTTTGACTTTTTGATCTTCACTTTCCATCAGATTTGTTACCACTTTGTCAAGATCATGACACTTATCATTCTTGTGCTTCTCTTCAATATTTTTGACATTTTAACTTGGGAAATTACATGTGAATCCTTGATATTCAATATGAGCTCCTAGGATCTTGCTACTTGTCATCTTCATGTTTAGTCAAGTACCTACAGATATAAAATTAAAGACAAGTTTTTACGATATATGTATAGACTTAATATAAAACTTTAGAATAAGGTGTTAGTCATGTTAATAAACATAACTAGGACATAGGATGAAATTTGCACTAGGTCTAAGGTATAAAAAAGTTCTTGCATAAATATGGATCTAGTGTAAATTTGAATGTATTTCAAAAAAGACTTAGGCTAAAACATTTAGACTAAGGCCTTTAACACTATTTAGACATAGATTTAATTAATCAATTAAAATACCAAAGGATTAATAAAAAAGGGTTAAATTGGCATTTAAATCATGATACCCTAAACACTATTCATTCAAATGGGACCCCATTAAACCTACAAAATGGAAACAAAAAATAAACATTAGCAATATTATATAAAGTCAAATAAATATTAAATGCTAACATTCTAATGTAAACTAGATAAAGCATGATATTCAAATAATGCAATCTGATCAAGTGGGATGTTCAATTTAAAACACAAATTTGTAGAATTTAAATAAGGGTCCTTATTTTTCAAAAAATGGGGGTATGTTGACCTCAACAAATGGTGTCTTTTGGGGGAACATATCAATATGTTAGAACTCAGATACTCTTGGTTTGAACTAGTAACTAGACTAATCATTCGACATGATCAATTACCATAATTAAGATCAATTTATGATTAAAATAAGTATTATAAATGTATAATTAGGCTCAAACATCAAAACTTAGTCATTTTATGTGTGTGTTTTGATTCCTTAACTGATTGCCATAGGATTTAGAGAACTTCTAAACTTCATGTCCTTAATCATTAACCTTGACTTGTAGCATATTTAGATATTCATTAAGAATCATGCTTTATAAAAAGGGAAGTCTTGGGCATTGTTATGCTACCATCTAGGCATCCATATCCCTAAAAATGATATCTTTGGCTCTACTCAAGGCTTTGTTCCACTACCAGCCAGGCATCCATAGCCCTGATGGAGGTTACCCAAATCACCTTTGTTCATAAATTTTTTTGAATTTTTAATAAGGCCCTTATTTTTTGTACTTTTTAGATATATTTAACTTTATAACAAAGGTTGGGAACTAATATTAGCCACGTTTTATGATATTTTGTCAAATGTTTGATCTTCAAATAATCATATTTGGTAATAAACTTCATCATAGGCAATAATATTCTTTAAATGATAACATGACTTTGCTCTAATAATTCAAAATTTCATTTAGACATATGCAATCCTTATTAGAATAAGATAGATTAGAATAAGGTTTAAGATTTTAAGGAATAATTAACCTAGATATCAATCCTCACTAATTTCTCAAAATCATAACAACAAGCTCAAATATCTAGAATCCATAATCAATTAATGTCTAAAGTCATACTTGCATTCCTGATTTGAGAAATCTTTTTGAACATCTACATGAATTGGAGCTTGAAAGTTGTCTTAGAAAAGATTTATTAAAAGCAGAGTACAAAGCAAAGAAAAAGAAACACACAACAAACCAAAATAGACAACAATCAAACAAATACGTACAATCACTATTTACAAACTAGGAACAAGAAAGAAACTAATCTAAGCCTACCTATACAAGCTCTGACTAGTCTTATAAGTCACTCCATGAAGACTTGAGGTGGTACAACAAAAAAGTAGTGTTTGAGATATTGCCCATTAGTTGGCAAAGTAAATTTTACTCACTATAAATATTTGAGATTGAAGGTTTTCTCTCCTAATGTCTCAACAATATGATAAATACCAATCCACAAAAGAGTGAATTTCCCAAGTTTTCCTTTTGGTTTTGAGGCTTTGTCCTAAAAGAGGACTAGGTCTCCTTACCTAAATACCTTAATCTTTGAACATTTGTCAAACCAGATTTTGATTGTGGTTTGATGTTTGTTGAAGTTGAAAAATACTTCTTACCATGTATCCTCCATTTGAATGATGTCAAGAAACCTTGAATTTACATATTCTTGATCTTCTTCCATGTATTCTTGCATAAACTTGTAAGTTAGTAGCTTGAGGGTAAAGGTGAAGATTGGTTCTTGATTATATACTCGCAAAAAATTTGATGATTTAAATTATTGTTTCATTATAATTATGTCTACCCAAAGAGAATACTTAAGTAATTTATTCCATGTTCTTGGTTTTTCAACTACAAACTTTTTAATGGCTTTCATCAAGTTCTTATTTATTGATTTTGAGACTCCATTAGCTTGAGGGTAATGATTTAATGATAACTTAAGAATTATGTTGTTATAATAAGCCCATTTGGTCATCTTAATAGATATGAAGGCTAATCCAATATCACAAACTAATGAAACTAGTGTCCCAAACCTTATGCAAATACTCTCTTCCAATAACTTTATCACATCTTCAATTCTACATTGTTTAGTTGTTACTGCCTCTATACATCTTGTGCAGTAGTCAATAGTAGTAAGAAAATATTTATGTCCATCTAAAGAATTTGGGTTGATGACCCCTACAAAATCTAATCCCCATTGAGCAAAAGGTTTATCAACTAAGATTGGTCTCTATGGCATAGCTGCTTTTGGTTCCTTGGCATTGAAAATCTAACATTGATGACACTTATTAACATGTTTATGTGTATCCTTGAAAATGGTGGGATAATAATATCCTACCCTTAGGATTTTATGTGTTGTTGTCTTTCTAGAGGGGTGTCCACTTCCAAGTTTTTCATGAAAAGTACTCAAGATCTCAACTACTTCTTCTTTTGAAACACATCATAATTATATACCTTCATAATTATTTCTAAAGAGTAACCCATCTTTGATCAAGAAATGTGTTGCCTTGAGCCTCAAATATCTTCTTTACTCTCTACTCAATCCTGTAGGATAAGAACCATTAATTAGAAGAATAATAATTTCATCATCCCAATCATTTGGTTGGAATTATTGTTGATCAACCTACATGATGTTCACTTTAGGATTAATATTGGAAATCATTTGAATCAATCCTTAACACCTTACCAATTTGGAAATTTTATTTCAAGATCATAAGCTTAGAGTATATACATCTATTTACCTCTTCTATCTCCTAATTCACATTTACTAATCATAAGTTTAGTGGTAGGGTCTAGAAATATTGCATGCACTTTATTCCTAAGAATATAGTGTTTAAACTTATTAAATACCTTAACTAAAGTAAGTTCTTATTTTTCAATCAAAAAATAATTTAAATAAATGTTCTTAAAATTAGTAATCATAAATGTAATTATATGATCACATTTATCTATTTTATGAGTTAAAATAGTAGCGGTGGTATGTTCTAAAGCAAAAGAATAAAGATAAAAGTCCTTTGTGAAGTTAGGAATTATCAACACTGATGCCTACACTATTACTTCTCTAATTTCATTGAAGGATTTCCTTTCTTCTTGGTTCCATATGACTTCAACATCCTTATTCAACATTTCATTAAGTGGCTTCACAATTTTTGTAAAACTAGAAATGAATTTTCTCACAAAATTGATTTTCCCAAAGAAACACTTTAATTCTTTTCTACTATTAGGGGGTTTTATCTTAGATATGGCACCAAATCTATCAAGATATATATAAATCCCATCTTTAATTATAACATGTCCCAGTAAATTACCTTCTACAACACAAAAAATGTTTTTCTTAGGATTGACAGAAATTCCATACCTTTTACAACATTCAAATACCTATTGTAAATGCATGATCTGATCTTCCCTATTTTCAAAAAACATAGTTAAATAATCCATATTATAATAATGCACTTACATATGAGACCTTGAAAATCATGGTACATATCACTTTTAAAAGTTGCTCCTGCATTTATTAGTCCAAAAGGCATTCTTTTGCAAGCAAAAATGCCCCACTTTGTTATGAATGCAGTCTTCATTCTATCTTCCTTATTTATAAGCACTTTATTATAACCTAAAAAATCATATAAGAAATACTTGAATGACTAATTATTATATAATTTTAATGACTAATTATAATAATTTGAATGATTTGGTTAATGAAAGGTAAAGGATAATTATCCTTTTCTAAAGTTTTGTTCAAATTTCTAAAGTCTATACATAATCTAATTTCTCCATTTTTATTTCTAACTGGTACTAAATTAGCTACCCAAGTAGAATGTCTAATTGGAAAAACTATTTTTACATCCAATAGCTTTTTGACCTCTTTATAGATAAATGGTTCTAAAATAGGGTTGACTAGCCTTTTCTTTTATCTAAAAAGTTTACAATATTCTTTTAATGGACTGGTATGGGTAATGACTCTAAGATAAAAGATATTTAAGTCTTAATAGGATCATGCTATAACATATTTTTACTTGGTCAACAACTCTCTATCCCTTTTAGACTCTTCATTTGTGTAGGCTATACCAATATTTACTAGCTGGGGTTGACCTTGAATTCGTATGCCAACTACATTATAATCTTTCCCATTCACTTTGGTAACTTTAATAGATTCAAATAGTTTGCCTTGATCAAATAATATTTCTAAGGTAATCATGACTTTATAAAAAAAATTATCATTCAATTAAACAATCTTATCATCAACTTTATCTTCATCAAGAGAATTTTTATTGACCTCATCAATGATGCAAGAATCAAATACTCTTGAGTTGTTAATGAAATTTAAGATATACTAATCATGACTATATACTTTTAAATTATTGACATTATTAGGAACTAAGGGACATGGGATTAACTTAATTCTAAGTCTTTGGGAATCTTGATTTGGCATGAGATACGTTGTAGTTGAGGCTAGCTCATCAGCAAGCTTATTTTCTTCTATAGGAATTGAAATAATGTTAAAGGAATCAAAGTAATCAATCAAGTCCCACACTCTAAACTTGTAATTATTAATATAAGATAATTTTTAATGATACTTAATTCTAACTTGATTAATCTCCTTCACTATTGGTTATCAAAAATACCTTGGATATTGACCCCTTTGAAATCATTTTGCATCATCACATTTCATGATTTGATCAAATGTGGACCATAGATCTTTGGGGCCCACCACTTTGATCTCAATATCTCATTAGTTCTTGGGATTTGTTAACCATTTGACTTGTTTCAAGATCCCACGTGATTGACACTTGTCAGCTATGCATTCTTCCTTAGGTTCCTACCAAGGATTTGGATCTAAGAGATCATTTTATGGGGCTTTAAAATGATGTTCATGTAGACATCTATCATTTCTTGACCAACTTTTAAATTTTATAAATTGAAGCACAAGGATTTTAGGGGCACCAAATTTGTAAAAAATGGATTTAACATCAAAAGGAATAAACCCTTTTGATCGGTTGGTCATTTGATCTTCCCACATGTTTCTAAAAAATGTTTGAATTTGACTGGTTCATATGATCCTGCATGAAGTCTTGATGATAGTCTAACCTAAAAATGGCTAAGTATGGAAACTTATCAAATTATGTGTTAGGAACCAATTTTACCAATGCATATTTTTCATTTTACTATAGTGCATGAGCTAAAACTTGGCACATATGAACTTAGGGCTAATGTGAAGAAACCCATGTGACCAAATTTATTTGACTTGTTCACATGTGTGAGATATAGCATCATGAAAATGTCTACTCAAATTTTCTACCACTGTAGTCAAATGTTTAGACAAGCTCTAGATGGTGAGTGGACCAGATGGATACCACAAGCTTCCATGCTCATCTAAAACACTCCATTAAAATTGAAAAATTATACTTAAAATGAATCCAAATTTTTTCAAAATCTTGTGAGCTTCATGGCCTCTTTGGTCCACTCATTCCATCCACATATGCTCCAGCTATTTGATCAATTGATCAATTAGGAACTCTACCTCAAGACCTTTAATAACTAAGCACATGCTTGGTATGTGGGCTAAATATGGAAAACATGGAGTTATAAACTATTTCAATGGGTCTTTAAAGATGTATACCTCCCCACTAAAGATGCTTCATCATCCAAGTGGTGAGGAGTTAGAAACTTAACTTGACACCTTCGCCATCTTCTTAAAAATTGCCCTTCTCTACATATGAGAAGTGACAAATGGACCTTTTCATCATCAATTTTCCATTATGTAATTTTTTAAATCTCATTTGACACTTATCATTCATTTATAAAATCCCATGGTTTGACATTTTAGTGGCAATTATCATTCATATGCTTAGGTGTCTTTTAACCCCTTCATCTACCATATCTAGCCTTGTCAAAGTGGCTCAAAACTTCACTTCATCTCCATCAAGGTAATATATTTTAATTAAATTAATTAAAATACATTATTTGACATGAATATATCCATTTTGGTTCATGGAACAACTCTCAAGACTCTATTTTGCTCCTCAAGTTCTCATTAGGCATCTTTACCTTGTAGCCCTAAAATCATGTAAACCTCCTTATTTAGGGTAGTGTATAGATTTTAATAACAATATAAGGATATTTTTAAGGACCCATTATGGATTTACAACTCCATGCCAAGTTTTAGGTCCTAAGAGTGAGTGGAAGTATCTTTTATACCTTTTTCTCTCTTTAATTAGGCTTCCTTGTCTAAAAGCATAATTTTCTACTCAAGATCTCTCCCAATCATGTTAAACCACCCAAAATCATGTGATTAAATTTACCTATACTATCACCAAAATACGTGAAAATTTTTAGGCCCTAAGACCCTATGGAAGTGTGAGAACCATGAAATGGTCTTGAAACCTAGTCTCACTTTGAGCCTATTGAAGTCTACCTTGAAAAATGAATTTTGTTTGATCCCTTATAGAATGTCATGTACATATTTTTAGGATTTAATAGATATAAAACATCCAAAATGACTTATCCCAATAGTTTTTAAGTTTCCATCTATCCAAAAACCCTACAAAACAACACAAAACCTTACAAAATAGTGCATTTAATATAGTCTGCATAGTACCAAGTAATAAAAAATTACATGGTTGGAAATTATTTGGAGTAATAAAAAATATATAGGATGTTTAAAAAGAATATTAGGTCACTTATTTCACTGTAGAGGCTCATTTCTCTCAACTAGTCATTATTAGTGTTTTAGGAGGGTTTAGAGTGGTTTTGGTTCTTAGCAATTATTCATAAACCCTGGTCCCTCAAAAACTAAATGAATAAAAAAAATCTAAATGAAAATATCTACATAAACTATCCATTGGAGATTAGGTTCCCATGAATTCTGTTCATATAGTTCCAAGTGCAAGAATTTGATTCTCATGTTACAAATAGGCCATTAGAGAGGGGTTTGAATTCATAAGCTTTGTTCATGAATGTCAAAAGTCTAAAAAAACAACTAATACTAGAATATTTTACTCTAATAACCAATTTATCATACATGAAAACAATTTTATCCCATGCATAGGGTCATGGTCTCACCAAGCAAGAGAAAGTTGCTTTTGTGTTGTAGTCATGCCTTAACAGAAGTTCAAATTAGTCTCAAAGGTCAAATTGTACTTTTATTATTTTTCTCATATATGTGGATGATTTTTGAGGTATTTACTATCATATTATACCTTCCAATACCATCAATCCTTCATGTCACCTTCACCAAACCTTCTTTCTCATGATTGCACTTATCATCTACTTGTATATGGGCTTAGGCTTGTTTGGCATAAACATGCCTTAAACATTTTCCCCCTTTATTACTGAGTATAAGGGTCTTATAGAGTCATATCATTACCATGGAATAATTTTTAAATTATATTCCTTCCATCATATCATTTTGTCTTCAAATTAATCATGTCTCTTTACTTAATGAGACAGGTAGGCATGTGCATCATTAAATGTATATGCAGGGGTTTAAAGAGCCTTATAGACAATTAAATCTTGTCTTTTGTTTTTTGTAGGTTTATTGAACATTCATTAGCTTCTTGTTAGGTAAATTAAGTTATTTTACCTTATAACTTGTTTTTTCATCCAAGTTAGACTCCAATGCTCCTTTTGTATGAGCTTTGTCTTCTACTTAAGCTTGAGACTAAAATGTTTTCCTGTATAAACCTGTAAATGACCATTTAGGATGGTTTGAATACATTTAAGGGTTTTAATTCTTCAATTTCACACCTTTAAACACATAAATTAATCTTTTTATATTATTTATATTTAAGAACCTTCCCAACTTTCCTAAAATCCTTACACACTCACTTGTTCTTTACACATGCCCAATACATGGTTGTAAGTGGCCTCTTCAAGGAAAGAGTTGACATGAACTTGGAGGTTTATATTCTCCTTTAAGACTAGATATTTTTATATTGAATAAACTCATGGGAGGTTATTTATTACTATCTCACATAGTTCATTAGCCTTTAATGATGCTTTAGACCTTGCATTCTTACTTCCATACACTATATGAAATTAGGCTTATAGACCAAATCATCTCAATAATTTTTGTCTCTCAAATTAGTTATGTGTTTATTTATATGTGATTTATATCATTAATATTTATAATGAGTTATGTCTCCACATCTTCCTTCCTCTCAAGACAATTAGCCTTTGTCTAAAAAGAGTAATTATAGGCCTATAAGCTGTAGGTCTCTTTTCTTCTTGTTATAGACTATTAGGAAGGATTATCTTGAGTATTTTTACAACTTGAGACTATAAAATATTATACAATTTATTATCATCTACTTCAAAAATTTTACACCTCTTGACTAAGCATTATGCCATCCTTAACTTGGCCATTTGCTTGATATAACCCTATTTATCAGTCATCTCCTATACAAGGCATAAACATGGAAAACAAAGTCTTTGGTTTGCTTATTCCTTATAATTAATTTGGTGAGATCAATCAATGTCACATGATTTTTTTTGAGTTCATTTTCATCTCTCTATTGCAAAAAGACTCTAAAAATGAAACCTAGGCCTATGGATATCCACTTACAAGTCTGTAAACCTGTGGGTGGATGAAACATATCCAAATCATTATTGAGAGTTAATTTAAGAATAATACTAATTATCTTGAGTTTAAAACGTTTTAAATAGTAATATTCTAATGTTTTATCATTGATGTTGATTTCCAATTTGGTAAAGATTGCATTCAGGCCTATAACAGACCATTTATGACAGACCGTGCTTCCAAAGAGTGCAAAACATGATGCCTCTTTAAAGGCTATTTAAAAACATCTACTTCTCAAGAGATAAAACATGATTCATGTTAAAGTCAGGATATTTTCCATGAAATTTGAGGTACTTGGAACTTTTGAAGGTGACAAACATCACAAACCAACAAAAAATACTTATAGATGGGGTGATATGTTTCAAATGTTTGGGGCACTTATTCATTTGATGAATAAACCTCACAAGATTAAATTTATTGATGAAAATATAATTTAAATGATTATTTTTTCATCTAAAAACATCCCACAAAACCATTCCCCTCCATCAAATTATGGCATGAAGAAACATGAGTAAAACTAAACCCTGCTTGAATGGACAAGGCAAAATAACCTACTATCACTCTTAATGATTGTTAATAAAGGAGGGGCCATGAATATGAAAAAAAATTACAATAAATTTAAGCTCATTATGACCCCTAAAAATTCCCAGTGTTTCATCCTCAAACTTTATCTTTCCTAGCTACACCATGCATTTGATTTTTGCCTTTCTGAACTTGTAAAGGCAATGATAAAGGAGAGAGAGATATCTGCATCTATAAGATCTAAACCTTGATCCCAAGATTTAATACAGATTTTATAGGTACAATATACTATCTTTAACCTTTTTCACTTGCAATTTGATCTTTCAAGGCCATACAAGTGCCCTAAAGTGCTTATAAAGGAGTATTTTTCTCATTTTAGGCATTGAACTACACATATTTAGGTTATGAACATTATATAACTCATATGTGACATTAGGTATGTTAGGAGGATTCTTTAAATGTTTATGCTTTGGGATGGTATGTAAAAATCTTCAAAATTAGGCTAAAAGGTGACCAAAATGACTTTGTAGTGCATATCAACATAGTAAAAGTTTAATACATGACAATATATCTCTCAAGACACATTAAAAACATTTTATAGTGATTAAATACCATATAAAACCTTTTACCATAGTTGACAAGACCAAGTATCATAAATGACCCCTAAGACTAGATAAGTACATATGAGACCAAGACTCAAATAATGTTAATCAATGACTAATGTGACCATATGGAGACCATTTTGACTACATTAAAAGACATTATAAGACCATATACAAGTTTAAATAACCCTAAGAGAATTTTCAATGTATATGGGTTGACCATTTTTGATTTGGGGTAAAAAAATTGGTTTACAAATTGGTGATTCATAGGAGTAGCATGCCTACAATGCTAATAGATCAGTGGCCTCATACTACCATTAGGAAATGGAGTCACTACTAATATGTAAACTAAAACTTGCATGCCTCTATAAGAATAAAACTCAAATCACACCACATAATAATAAAAAACACACTGTGCCAAAGGAATTTAGGGAAAACTACACACAAAAGACTCACTCAAAACAACACACTAAACCTATTATGTACAGATCTCAAAACATGTTTGAGGTGGTGAAACAATTCTTCTTGGTTTAATGTGGGTCAAAATAAAATTTGTAGATTCAAAACTACTCTATGGTAAAGAATCACCATATGATGTATGTTTTTCAAAGAAAACTTGCTTTTGAAGGTGATCAAATGACTTACCATTCTTGAAACCTCTACTAGCTACAAGTGCATCACTTAGGATTCCTTTGAATGATCCATTTAGATTTCCTTGAGGCTTGTTTGACATTTTATACTACTTATTATCTTTCATGATCACTTTATACTTCTCTATTTTCTCTTTAGGAATCATGAGACTTTTCCCAATTTCACCTTCATTGAAACCATGATGTGTTAGGTGTTTATAAGCATCAAGACTACCACCCTACTTGCCAAACACATCTACAAGTGCATCAAGATCAAATTTGTGTCTATTTTGATCTTCACTCTTACAAATTTCTATCTTGACCTAATTACATTAATTTAATATTTCATTTTGATTGATTGGGACTTGACACTCTTTTTTATGTTCATTTGAGGATGAGCAAGCCCACTTATCTTTTCAAACTCCTACATTATGGCATGGTATTGTTTCCATAGATCATCAAATTCTTCTTAAGTGTCATGTTCATGAATATCTTCTTATTTGGTAGGTAAATTTGCATCTTCTTCTTCATTACCATGATTTAACACACTTGAAACCTCATCATCATCATAATACATATACAAAAAATATTTTCCCCATGCATCTTGTTGAAGAACATCATCATAACTTACCTCAAGTAGTATATATTATTCTTCATGTATGATATATTTTCCCATAACTATCTCTTCAATGATTTTATATGGATAAAATCCATGTTTATCAACTCCCCACTCATCAAGATAGAGGTCAGCTATGTAATCAAGAGGCGCTAATGATTCTTGGTCACTAGGATGGTCTTTCTCTTCATTGATGGTGAAGTTCATGTTTGATGTGTTAGGTATTTATGGATCCACATGAAACTTAACTAAATGTTTAAACTTGATATATACCTTAGCACCATACTTGTTTCTAAATACCATATAGGATGAATCTAAAGTCAATTACCCCCCAATATTAGTAGTAAAGTCCTTGACAAGCAAAAGGAAAAGTGAGGTGGCACATCTAAAACCACCACATCTTAAGAGATAGAAAATGTAGGACAAGCATGGAGGGTCAGCCACAAACCTTTGATAATGATAACTAGCTTGGTATTTGATCCATATAACTATATTACCCCCTTAGAGTGTGACTCATACTTGAAATTTAACTTGTTTGTTACTTATTTAGGAATGACTGATGCCCTTGATCTATTATCAATCAAATAATTTTGGACCAATGAGTCTCCACTGATGATAGAGAGGTAAACTGGAAGAGGTTTATATCATCTCTAAATATTTATTGGCTGACAATCCTTGGTATTCAATTCATTTTTCAAAACTTCCCTCTTTGACTAGGATACCTAGATGCTTATATATACATTTTTCATTTTCTCTATAATGTTCATAGAGTAGCTACCAACCTTATCATGTATTTTGGGAGATATAGCACTACCGCTATCTCATGTCACTCGATGCATATAAGGAATATAAAGTGCTCTAGAATTTTGAGTTTTATAATTTACCTCAGCCATGGGAATTATATTTGACACGCCTAATCCTTGAGGTGCTTGAGAGTTCATGTTTGGACCAGCACTTGTCTCTTATACTTCCTGAACAACTCTCTTCTTTGACCTTGTATTTATAGCTATAGAATTTGATCCAATGTTAAAGTTACCTTGGTAATTGACTGCACATCATTCCTCTAGATATTAGTTCATCATGGTAGAATTTGATTGAGCATCTCCTCCATTATTCTCTCTTCCACTAGGCATCTCCTCTTGAGTCATGGAAGACATTGTTCCCCATTAAGCCATATAGTCTTGATTGAATTATTTATTTGCATAAGTGGAAGAATTAGGAGAATGGTCCCATGAAGGATACTCTCCATTATATTGTACAAGATTATTTTAGACATGTAAAAGTTATTTATAAGTAGAAAGAACATTCTGATTTTGTCCATTGTGTTGCCTCACTTGAGTTAGCTTCCCTTATCTTTGGTATTGACCTTGAAAAGGTTGTATAGGATCTTGATAAGATTGATAAGGCTGGTAATGGCCTTTAAAAGACCTATATTATTCTATTGTTGTTTCTTATTAATATTTAGTTTCTCTTCTTTAGTTTCCCTAAGATCTCTAGTCAATTCTTCCTCTTTTGAATTGCTTAGTTGATTAGGGGAAGCTCGCTTAGGCTTGGGTGTGGGAATGGGAGAAATGGTGGACATAGGAGCTTTCACATCAAGAAACAAAGGCATGAGAGGTCAAGGGACTATCTTCCCATCTTTAATAAGTTAATTCTTAGCCCTTATAGTAGTCTCATAGGCATTAGGCAAAGTATCCCCTCTCATGGATTGAATCATCATAGATATGTCACTATTGAAAAATTTGAGGTAATAAAGTAAATCATGATGGGCAATAGGCCTTATCAAGATTGGGATCCTATCCCTAGTCTTTTAAAATCTTGTGTTAATGTATTGTATGGCCTCTTGAGGTGATCTCTTTATTGTGAGCCAAAGTACCATGCATTACACAATTCATCCCATCTAGTGATGGAATTGGGAGCCAAATTACCATTCCAATCAAGGGCATTCCCATTTAAAAATATATTTAACAATTTGATGGAAACATACTCCTTGGTGATGTTGTGTATATTGCAAAAGTTGGCAATGTTTCTTATGAGTTCAATAATAGTATTGTTATCTTCCCCCATGTATGAAGTCAAACATTTGAGGGTTTACATAGGGATTCCATCATAGTGAGAAAGTGCTAAAGGACTATGGACATTTAAGGAAACAAAGGGTAGGTTCCTTGGAGTTTCCATATTGCAAATTGGACCCAAGAAAGTTCTCCTAATTGGTATATGAGTAGAAAAAGATTTCTTGGAGTATGCATGTGTGTTAGAAAACCTCTTATTTATAATAAAATAGTAAGATATATCTAAAAAATAAAATTTAAGGCCTTTATTAAATGATATTTTCCTTACCTTAGGCATGAAAATTAAGCACTAGTCTACAACCAAGATCCAATGAGTGCCGGAGTCATTAGATACTGCATGAAGGAAGCTTTACAACATCAAATATTCTAAGGTTATCATCTACCTTTGATAACTTCTTAGACCATGATGTCCCACTAGTCATGCCAAAATTTTTATCAATCAAATTTTAACCCTAAGGAGGGATACTCTAGACTCCTTAAATTTTATGAAACATTGGAACACCTCAAGGTCTTTGGTGATAAATTAAAGAGGTGAATCTCTAGATTGAAGGGATAACTCTCTTGCACAACACCTACAACTAACCATTAACATAATTGACTTAAAGGAAAATGGATAGAAGGAGATTAACACTAATATAATAGAGGTGATTCACCATGATAAACTCCACAAGTATACTTGAACCTACACAAATTAAAATTAATTTGAAAATTTGATCTCAACACCTAAGGTTCTCCTAACAAAAATGTTTCAACATGAAGATAAGATTTAATGAATTTCTCAAGGCATATGAATAGTAGGTATATTTATAGACACTAATAATATTCCTTACACTTAAAATACATATAAAAAAACTAGCTACACATTATGTGACTGACTAGAAGGCAAATTACTTACACAAAGCATGAAAGAGTGAGATAAAAATAAGGATAGATAAATATCACTTTGCATTCAACCATGAACTACTTCACACACTTAATCAATATTTTGATAAATATTGTAATGTAAATTTACACCCTTAGAGATGGTTATTCAGGATCTCTCCAATTAAACTACAATATGGTAACAACCACATGATATGGGTCACCTATGGTGGGGTTGGACCTCTAGAGAAGGCCAACTTCCTCTTGATGGATCACCTAAACTAATGATGTCATAGGGAAAAGGGTTAGAAAGGGGGGAAAGTGATCCTGATAAAGTTAACTAGGTAATGCACCAAATAAAAATGGGAGACTCTTATAATATTGAACCCACACTAGATCTTCACAAGACAATACTAGCTCACACAACCTCATAGACCAATTTACTGCATAAGTGTTTCATGGACTAGGTTCAGGAAGTAATCAATGCAAAAAAATATGATTTCTAAGACTCACTGAGATATTACATAAATGGTATAAATAAAACTAATCTAGACTAGCAGACAACTTGAAGACACCCTAAAGGAGGTCAGAAAGGAGGACAATGGACAAGGAAAATTATTCTTCACACAATGCCATCATGCAAAACTTACTAAACACATATCCAAAACAACAGATAGGTAAAGAAAGTTTATTATTTCATTAAGAGGTAGTTATTACAAATGCTTGATAGGGTTTAGCCTAATTAAAAGGACAATATATTCCAATATCTCAGAGAGTCCCCTTCTCTTCAAACTCATAAAGTCCTTATGGGAATGTGAGAGAAAGAGATTGAGAGAGAGAGAGAGAGAGAGAGAGAGAGAGAGAGAGAGAGAGAGAGAGAGAGAGAGAGAGAGAGAGAGAGAGAGAGAGAGAGAGAGAGAGAGAGAGAGAGAGAGAGAGAGAGAGAATGGGGTGATATATATATAAATGGAGGAAGAGAGAAGAGGGAACATGTTAACTAATAAAAATAAATGAGATACCACCATATTTTTGATCAAATCAGCACTAGTTTTCTATTGACAAGCTATCTTTCATTTGTCCCAATAGCCTATGAATCTTCTCATTGGATGAGCAATACACTTGAGGACCAAAAAGTGTCTATTTTTAGATGATGATTCATGATAATTTCAAGGAAAAAATATACTTAAAATATAAAAAACATTGAATGTTCCACTATGTTCTCCAATCTTGAAAATTACTCCTTAAACTTCTACACCACCTCCCACTTGTTTGTTCATGAGGATAAAACCTTCATATCTTGAAATTGATAGAGCCTTGATCATGTTTGATTTTAGCAGTTGCAAGGACCTAATGTTTGAGGATGTGGCCATTTTGGAAGATAATACACTCCTTCATAATCACATATCTACCCCAATTCAATATCTAAACATAGGCCTACTATAAATGAAAATCAATCTCATTTATTATTTTTCCTATAGCTAGTATATCAATGAGAAGCCTACAGGACACGTAGCTTTGTTCTTGATCTCTATTAGGTCTAAATATACCTATTCTACCTTTAAATTTTATTTAAGCTAATAAATCATCATATACACAAGTCTTCTTTAAAGATTAATGATCACAGTCATGAAAAAATACTACAACCCCAAAAAAGGGCCCCATAAGTTCTAAATCTTCAAACTAGAGGTTGAGATTATGCTTTAATGGAGATAAAACTTCATCATTGATAACCATTGACTACATGATTATGTTTACTTATGACATTCAACTGAGTTCTAATGGTGAAATAACTCTTTGAAGCATTTTCTCTAGTTTGACCTAGGTCACAGTTATTCTCCATTGAAGTCCCTTAGCTTTCAAATTTTCATATTAACCATTGATCTTGATCTAGGCTTCTCATATTGTGCCATCTATTAGCTCTAAATTAATCTATGGGATCCTACTATCATCTCCACAATTTAATACACTTGTACCACATGGAATTCTCACATTTGATCTAGCCCTTTGACTTCTTGACCTCATATGTATCATTTATATCTTTAGAGCAATTGAATGTGTGCCATCAATATCCTTCTACTTGATCAAATGTGCACTATTGATTTGCTTATTCACCGAGATCGTGCCACTTATAATCCCTTCACTTGATCTCAAGATATTCTAACTTTTTTACTGTGATATTGTTGTTGATCTTGATCACATGATTAAACATATATCGTAGATCAATTTGGGCCCATTGACATTGTCCTCACCCACTCACCATTAGATCCTTTGATCTGATTGAACACAAACCATTGATCTTATTCTAGGCACTTTTTGACTCTTTGACCTTGTGAAAGTCATATATCTTCTATCCAAGCTCTTGAGATCTTAACATATATCAGATATGCATTCACCCTTAGGATATTTGAACTCAAATGGATATTTATCATAGCTTAAACTTGACATCTATGTGCACATTTCAAGTTGTAAGTCTAACTTTAAGGGCTTATATCTTAAGATAACAAGCTCATCAAGATATAAAATTTGAAAATAATGTTAAAGGCATGAAAATCACCATGTCCATGTGATATTTTGGATCTAAGAGGCATCTTAGGTGTACTTATGAAGTGTACAACTAGAATGACTTGTCCATTTCTACATGACATTTGTTGATCATTTGGTCCATATTCTTCACTTGCTCAATTTTTTTGATCATTTGGTCAATCAAGGACTCCACTTCTCTAATTTTTCAAGGTAGAATATTTGTATGTGGACCAAAATTGGCCAACATATTTGGAAACTCATAGGGAAACATGTTTGTTATGCTTAAGAACCCAGACTAGTTGCCTTGTCTGATTCATTAGGCATGGAGTCTTCTCTCTTTATTCAACATATTGATCTGAATATAAATTGGTTGTCAACCTCTAGATAACTCCTCTTGAAGTAACAAGGAAAACAAGAACAAAAAAAACAAAGACAAGCATACATAGGCACTTGGAGAAAAGAAAAGAAAACTAACCTACTAAACAAATGTGCACACAATAACTTAGAGAAAAGCATGAAATCTATCCTAATATATACAATATTTTACATAAATTTACAATCACCTCCCTATTGGTTCAAATGGAAAATTTTTATTATCATTCACTTGCAATAAACCAAGATGAAAAATACCTTACTTTGGAGGTACAAGAAATGGTGAACCAAATAGCTTGATGTCTAATCTTTTTGATGTGTTCTCTAATGGATGAAATGGAAGAAACATGTATCTAATGTAGACACACTAGTTTAAGTATTCCAAGTTTGGTTCATTTTGGTCTATAGGAGTACTTTCTTGATGTTTTTCATCACTCTCAAGAAAGCCTTTCATGAAGACTTCATTTTGGATATTGAGAGAAACTATACCTGGTTCACTTGTTGGTTCAAAAAGACCATGTTCTTCCACCTTGACCTTGTGAAAATTAGTC
Organism: Torreya grandis; assembly: GCA_037957365.1. Classification (NCBI taxonomy): domain Eukaryota; kingdom Viridiplantae; phylum Streptophyta; class Pinopsida; order Cupressales; family Taxaceae; genus Torreya; species Torreya grandis. Next base: position 652,589 of record JARHVA010000744.1, on the reverse strand, counting down.
CTAATCATGCTTAGATAAACATGATCATATTTTTCTGGAAGGATATGTCTCTTAGCCTCTTCAAACTATCTAGTTCTGGCATTGAACCATTTACATAACTCTTTAAGCTCTTCACTAGTATGTTCATCAAATTGTATTACTTGAGCACTTGAGGTGTCTCCTTCATCAACCTCACTCAAGATTTCATCTTAATCTTCAACTATAAATGAGGGTTTATTTGACCATCCAAGGTCTAAAAAATCACACTTGTCTTTCTCAAGATCTAATTTGATTTCTTGTAGCTCCAATATATCAGGGCTATCCTCAACTGACATCTCATCTTGAAGTAGACCAACCTTAGGCACCTAGTTCTGATCCTCTTCTTGATCTATATATAATGGACCTTCAATAGTCCATTCAAGGTCTACCCCATCTTCAACTTGAGGATTATCCTCTTTAAGCAAGTTTCTAACATTTATATTCTCTAGTTTACTCAATAAATTTGAGCATAAATGTTACCATTAGTCTTCTAAATCACTTGAGCTACCCTTGAACTCCATAATAGGTTCATGAAGGCTATCCTCTCATTTCTCATCAAGATATTGTAAATTGAAAGCTAAAATATGCTCTTTCTAATGAAGTGGGGTGCTTATCATGTTATCCTCATCATAGACACTTGCATTTTCCTCTTGTAGCTCACTTATAACTGTAACATCCTCCTCCATAATTTGTAAAATAGGTTCTTTCTCTAAGAGGGAAATTGTGGGAGGGTGAAGAAATTCACCTTGCTTACAACTTAGGAGAGTATCCTTCTAGCTAGGGACTTTGAATGGCTTATTTGGTGGCTCTTTGAATAGGGGCTTAGACCTCCAAAACCAACACCTCCTCCTTCTTCTTTATACCCTTCTAAACTTATTTCCATGATGGAAATGAGTATATAATAGACATTTTTTCTTCCTTTTCTTTGGTTATAGGAGAGGGTGGCCTCACAAGTGAGGGCATGGCATAACTAGAGTTAAATGTTTTAGAGAAGATCTATGATGGAATGGTTTCATTCTCTTGAGTGGGAATTGGCATAAGGTTAGGAGAGGGAACATTGATTGTCTTAGGTTTGACATAATCTTTCTCCCACTGCTCAAACACTTTTTCAATGGATAACACCTACCCTTTCAATTCTTGATTCTCAACCTGTGGATAATTAGCTTCCTCAATTAGTTCCCACACATTCCAAAACTCTTGAAAGAATATACTTATTCCCCCATGCAATGGATTTGGAATTCTTGTCCAATTTAAACCCCCTAATTTATTTTCATGATTATTATGCTTTGGTCCAGTATTGCCTCTCTATGTTTTGACAAGGATGGATTTTGGCAAGGTTGACTAGGTTGCTTTTCAGGAACTCTTGAAGGCAAATTTTGAGGATTTTGGAGGGGAGATGACACATAAGAATGCTCCAAATGATAATGCTACACTTCATATGATATCAACACATTATCTACATTTTGGACCATGCTTTTCATCATTGTTATGTCCTTATTTCTACAAGATGACCATTGTTCATCATCATAAACTACCCATATATTCTTGACCAACTAAAGATAACTCATTTCCTCTTATAGAACATGTATAGGGATGATTGAATAAAACTCCAAGCCCCTACCAATCTCCCTTATCAACTTAATATAAAATGATAGTGCTTACTTGACTCTTGATAAGGATGTAACATGGTAAGCCTAGTCTTGATAAGGGGAATTAGAAGACTAATTTGAATGCAAATTAGGATGACCTTGGTCATATTCAGGAGTAAGAGGGGGAAAATCCATGATAGAGTTGATAGGTTATTTGAGGGCCACTTAGGGGGAACACATAAACATTATTTGCTTGACAAGTGTGATGATAAGGTAGAGAATAAGCATATTGATCAAATAATGGTTGATTATACATACCAAATTATTATGATTAGGAAATTAGTTAGGCTACTTAAATCCAATGATAGATTCTTGGAGTCACCATTGATGTTTTTACACTTGCCTCTAAAGACTGATAGGTTGAAGAGAACACCAAAAATCTTCACTAGTGAACAACATAGTAAGTCCCACCAAACATGCCAAAAAATGTTGTAGTGTTAATTTTTACCCTTGGAGAGGGTTCTTTAGGATCTCTATAATTAATATAAAATATGGGAACAACCCTAGGCTATGGGTCACCTATGGTGGAGTTGGACCTCTAGAGAAGGCTGGCTTCCTCTTGATGGTTCACCTAAACTAATGTTGTCATAGGGAAAAGGGGTAGAAAGGGGTAAAAGGGATCCTAAGTAAGTTAACCAGGTGATACACCAAATAAAAATGGGAGACTCACATAAGATTTAACCCACACTAGATTTGCATAAGCTAATACTAGCTCACACAACCTCACAGACCATTTGACTACATAAGTTTTTCATGGACTAGGTTCAAGAAGAAATCAATGTAAATAAAGAGGAGTTTTAAGACTCACTAAGATCTTACATCAATGGTAAAAAGAACACTAATCCAAATCTACAAACAACTTGAAAACACCCTAAGGGAGGTTAGAAAGGATGACAATGGATGAGGAAGATTCTCTTTCACATAATGTCATCATACACAACTCACTAAACATAGATCCAAGGTAAGAGATAGGTAAATAAAGTCTATTGTTGCATCAAGAGGTAGTTATTACAAATGATTGATAGGCTTTAGCCTAATCAAGAGGATAATATCTTGAAATATCTTAGAGAGTCCCCCGATCTTCAAACTCAAAAAGTCCTTATGGGAATCTGAGAGAGAGAGATTACAAATGGAAATAATGAGGTGATATATAGAAAGGGAGAAGAGAGAAGAGGGAACATGTTAACCAAGAAAAATAAATAAGCAGCCACCATCATTTTGATCAAATAATCACTAGTTCTCTATTGATAAGCTAGCTTTCATTTATGCCAATAGCCTTAGAATCTTCTCATTGGATGAGAAATACACTAGAGGACAAGAAAGTGTATGTTTTGTAGATGATGATTCATGATCCTTTCAAGGAAGAAATATACTTAAGATATGAATAGTATTAAATGTTCCACTATGTTCTCTAATCCCCAAAACTACTCCTTGAACTTATATTCCATAGCCCACTTGTTTGTTCATGAGGAAAAAACCTTCATATCTTGAAACTGACATAGCCTTGATCATGTTTTCTTTGAGTGGCTACAAGTACCTACTTATCAAGGATGTGACCATTTTGGAAGATATGACACTCCTTCATAATCTCATATCTACCATATTTTAATATCTTAATGTAGGTCTAATATAGATGAAAACCAATCTCATTTATTGGTTTTCCCATAGCTATCATATCAATGAGAAGCCTACAGACCACGTAGCTTTGTTATTGATCTCTATTAGGTCTAAATAGACCTATTATACCTTTAAAACTTGTGAAAGCTAAGAGAACTCATCATATCCATAAGTATTATTTAAATATCAATGATCATAGTCATGAAACAATATTATGACCCCAAAAAATGGGCCCCATAAGTTCTAAATATTCAAACTAGAGGTCAATACTGTGTTTTAGTCATGACATAAATTCATCATTGACAACCCCTTACTACATGATTGTGTATGCTTGTGATATTCAACTATGATCTAATGGTGGCACAACTCTTTGAATCATTTTCTCTAGTTTGACCTAGCTCATAATTTTTCTCCATTGAAGTCCCTTAGATTTTGACTTTTAATATAAAACACTGATCTTGAATTGGGATTCTCATATTATGCCATCTATCAGTTCCACATTCATCCATGGGATCCTACTATCAGCTCCATGATTTAATATACTACACCATGTGACATTTTTGGATTCAATCTAGCCCTTTGACATCTTAACCTCATGTGCACCATTGATCTCCTTATATCGATTGAATATGTGTCATCGAGCTCCTTCTATTTGATTGAGCATGCACCACTAATCTACTTGTTCATCAAGATCATGCCACTTGTTAGCCCTTCACTTGTTCTCAATATCCTCTAATTTTTTGACTATAAGCTCACTATTAATCTTGATTGAATAGTTAAATGTGTAATATATATCTATTTGATCCCATTGACATCATCCTCACCTACTCATCATTGTATCTTTTGATCTGATTGAATGAAAACCATTGATCTTATTCGAAGCACTTTTTAACTTTGTGACCTCATGTGAGCTGTAGATATTCTACTTGAGCTCTTAAGATCTTGTCATCTGTCAAATGCACATTCACCCTTAGGATATTTGAACTAAAATGGTTATTTTCTATAGCTTAAACTTGATGTCTATTAGTGTGTTTCACTTTGCAAGTCTAACTTTAAAGGCTTGCATCTTGAGATAGCAAACTCATCAAGATATGAAATTTGTAGAGAATGTTCAAGGTATGAAAAACATTGAGTCCATGTGATATTTTGGCTTTGAGTAGCCTCCTAATTTAGTTTATATAGTGTGAAACTAGACTAACCTATCTATTTATGCATGATGTTGATGATGGTTTGGTCTATCTTCATCACTTACTCAAGTCTTTTGATCATTTGGTCAATCAAGGACTTTGCTTAGTTGATATGTCCAGGTAGAAGCTTTGTATATGGGCCAAAATTGGCCAATAATAAATTAAAACTAGCTTGAAATATTTTATTCAAAGGCAAAAATAGTATTTAAATTATCAAGGCTATACCAAATGTGGATATCTTATAAGGCCAAAAGTAGTAACTTATATAAAGAAATGAGGAAGAGAGAGGGGCATATAGGAAGGGGATTTCCAAGTTTCCACATGAGATTTAAAAATAAGAGGGAGTTATAAAATATTTTAATAGGTATCTAAAGACATATTTCTCCCTTAAAAAGATGCTCAATCATCTAAGGGGCATAAAAGTTAGAAACTCAGCTTGACACCATGGTCATATTCTTAAAACCTTCCCTTATTTACATATGAGAGTGACGCATGGACCTTTTCATCATATATTCACCATGATCTACTTTCATACATATCATTTGAAATTTATCATGAATTTATAAACTCCCTTGGTCTGACATTTTAGTGGAAATTATCATTCATATGCTTAGGTGTCTTGAAACCCCTTCATCTACCATGCCTAGCCTTTTCTAAGTGGCTCAAAACATGACTTTAGATTCATCAAGGAAATATATTTTCATGAGATAAATTCAAATATCTATCAAACATGAATCAATCCATTTTGTTTCATGGAACAACTCTCAAGACTCCAATTTGCTCCTTAAGTTCTCATTAGGCCTCTTTTCCTTGTAATCCTAAAATCATGTAAACCTCCTTATTTAGGGCACTTTATAGATCATAAAGATAGGATATAGAAATATTTGAGGACCCAATATGTATTTACAACTCTGTGCCACTATTAATGTTTTGATAGTGAGTCAAAGTATCTTTTTATACCTTTTTCTCTCCTCGATTAGGCTTCAATTAGGCCTCCTTGTATAGAAGCATAATTTTATATGATATATATCTCCCACACATGTGAAACCACTCAAAATAATGTGATTATATTTAACTATCTTTTCACCAACCTCCATTCCAAATTTTAGGCTCTAAGACCTTATGGAATTGTGAGAACCATGAAATGGTCTTGAAACCTAGTCTCATTTTGAGCCTATTGAAGATTGCCTTGAAAAATGAAGTTTTTTTTATCACTTCCAAGATGTGTTGTATGTATTTTTAGGCTTTAATATTTTTAATACATACAAAATTTCCTATCCCAATATTTTTTAAGTGTCCAACTATCTAAAGCCCTTCAAAATACCAAAAACCCTTGTAAAATAGTGTATTTAATGTAGTTCATACAATAACAAGTATAGATAAAGTACATTTTTGGAACATAATTTGAAATATTAAAAATATATTTGAGGTTTTATAATCAAATTAGGTTATTTAATTAACTTTAGAGGTTCATTTCTCTCAACTAGTCATTACTAGGGTTTAGAGTGGTTTTGGCTCTTAACAATTGTTAATAAACCTTGGGTCCTCAAAACCTAATAAATTCCAAAAATATAAATTAAAATAATATCCTAAACTATACATATTATATTATAATCCCATGTTTTTTTTCATATAGTTCCAAATGCAAGAAGTTGACTCTCAGGTTGTAAATAGGTCATTAGAGAGGGGTCTGAGTTTTAAAACTTTGTTCATGAAGGTCAGATGTCTAAATAAACAAATAATAATTGAATATTTGAGTGTTATAACCCCTTTATTATCCATTTAAACCATTTTATCCCATTTATAGGTTCATGGTCTCACCAAGTAAGAGAAAGTTGCTTTTGTGTTGGAAGCTTGAATTGGTCTCAAAGGTCAAATTGTACTTTTATTGTTTTTATCCTATTTGTGGATTATCTTGGACGTTTTTAATATCATATTATACCTTATTATACACTCAATCCTTAATTTAACCTTCAACAAACCTTCTTTCTCATGACTACAACTATGGTCTACCTATGTATGATCTTAGGCTTGTTTGGCCTAAACATGGCTTAAACATTTTCTCTTGCTTATTGAGTTTAAGGTTTTTATAGAGTAATATTATTACCATTGAAAAATTTTAAAATTATATTAATTCAATAAGATCATTTTGTATTAAAATTAATTATGTTTATTCACTTAATGAGGTAGGCAGGCCTGTGCATCATTAAATATATATGCATGGGTTAAGAGAGCCTCGTAGATAGTCGACTCTTGTCTTTGATTTACTTTAGGTTTATTTAACCTTAATTGGATATTTTTTAGGTCCATTAAGTTATTTTACCTTATAACTTATTTTCTCATCCAAACTAGACTCCAATGCTCCATGTTTATCTGGTCTACCTTCTCCTTATGGTTGAGACTAGTCTATTTATTTCCTGTATATGACCATTATGATGGTCTAAATACATTAAAGGGTTTTAGGTCTTAAATTTCACACCTTTGAACATCTCAATAACTCTTGTTATATTATTTATATTTAATAACCTTCTCAAATTTTTTAAAACCATTAAACATTCACTTGTTCCTTACACATGTCTAGTACATGATTGTAGGTGGTTACTTAAGAAAGAGTTGACATGAACTTGGAGGTTGATATTATCCATTATAAATTGAAATTTTTATATTTAATAAAGTCATGGGATGTTACTCATTACTATCTCATATATTTCATTAGACTTCTATGATGCTTTAGACATTACCTTTTTACTTCCATACACATACCTGTATATAAATATTAGGCTTATAGACCCAAAAAAATCAACTTTTTTGGATATCAAATCATTTATGTGTCTATTTATATGTGATTTTTCTTATTCCTATATATAATTAGTTATGTTTCCACATCTTCCTTCCTCTCTAGACAATTACATTTGTCCAAAAAGAGGACCTCCAGGCTTATAACCTGTAGGTCTCTTTTCCTGCTTGTATAAAATTTTAAGTAGTATATTGAGTATTTTGACACCTTGAGACTATAAAATATTATCCCATTTATTATCATATGTTTAAATAATTTTATACCTCTTGACTAATCATAATGCCATCCTCAACTTATCCATTTAGTTTGTATAGGTCTATGTATCAGTCAACTCTTATACAAGGTATATGCATGGAAAATCTAGTCTTTGGTTTAAGCATGCCTTATAATGAATTTGGTGAGATAATTAAAGTTCACATGAATTTTTATGAGTTTAGGTTCATCTTAATATTTCCAAAAGACTCTCAAAATTAAATCTAGGTCCATGGATATCCACCTACAAGTCTACAGACCTGTGGGTGGATGAAACATATCCAAGTCTTTATTGAGAGTGTATTTGAGCCTCATGATCATTATATTGAGTTAAAAATTTTATAAATATTTATATTCTCATATTTTATCATTTATGTTCATTACCTTTGGGTAAATATTGCATTCAGACCTGTAGCAGACCATTTATGATAGACCCTGCTTCCAAAGAGTACAAAACATGATGCCTTTTAAAAGTCTATTTTAAAAGAGATAATTATTAATAAATAAAAAATGAATAATGATAAATTCAAGATATTTTACATGAATTTTTATTCACTTTTAACTTATAAAGGTGACAAACATCACAAACCTATCAAAAATACTTGCAGATGGGGTGACATGTTTCACATGTTTGGGGCACTTGTTCCTTTGATGAAGACACCTTATGAGATTAAATTGGTTGATGAAACCAAAATTTAAAGGAGTAATTTTTCCTATTGAAACATCCCACAAAACCATTCTCCTCCATCAAATTATAGCATGAAGAAACAGGAATAAAACTAGACCCTGTTTGAATGGATAAGGCATAGTGACCTATTGTCACTCGTAATGATTTTTCATAAAATAATGGGAATTAATATATAAAAAAATTCCACACAATTTAATATTATTATAACCCCTAAAAATTAATAAAGTTTCATCCTCCCACTTTCTCTCTCCTAGTCATACCATGTATTTTATTTTTGCCTTTCTGAGCTTTGAAGGCAACGATGGAGGAGAGAGAGCTATATATATCTGTATGACCTAAAACTTGATAATAATATATAATATGACTTGTGTAAGTCCAAGAGACTCTTTGAAATGGATTTTTCTTGCAATTTGATCTTTCAAGGTCGTATAAGTGACCAAAATTAATTGTAAAGGAGCATTTTTCTCATTTAAGCATTAAACTACAAGTTTTTTAAGGTTATGACCATTATATAACTCATACATGATATCATGTATGTTATGAAGCTTCTTTAAATGTTTTTAATCTAGGATGGTACATACAAATCTTCAAAATTAGGCCAAAAGGTGACCAAAATGACTTTGTGGTGCATATCAACATAGTAAAATGTTAATAAATGATAATATATATTTCAACACACATTTAAAACATTTTATAATGACTCAATACCATGTCAAAATTTTGACCACAGTTGACATCACCAAGACTCATAAATGACCCCTAAGAGTAGATAAGTACATATGAGACCAAGACTCAAACAATGTTAATCAATGACTAATGTGACCACATTGAGACCATTCTGAAGACATTACAAGACCATATACAAGTTTTAATAACCCTATGAAAAGTTTCAACCTATAGGGGTTGACCATTTTTTACTTGGGGTCAAAAATTGGTCAACTATAAATTATAATTTAAAATCTATAATTTTTTAATTTTTTTAGGTTTATTTGATTTTATACTAAAAATAAGATGTGAAAATTCTTTCAAATATGAATGGTATTTTAAGAGATATCATCAAAAATCTAATTATTATTATTATTTCTAAATACTCAGCTATTAAAATATATATAACATTTAATTTACAATCTAGGTTTTTATTATTTTTTAGAGTTTTGTTTAGTTTTATACTAAAAATAACCTATTAAATATTGTGTAAATCCGAATTTTGGTTTAGGAGATATCATCAAAATATTTGTTGTTTAAAAAAAAGTGATTAGTAAATCTAATTTATTATGATATTTTATTTTATTTTTATAAATTTAAAATTTGTAGTAAATTTTTTGACTGCTATTAACATACTAAATTAAATCTTTACCACTTTTCAAATACATTTCTCACATACTACTAATGGTTTCTATGGAGCACCACAAGTCAAAGTTGTAAAATAAGTAAAAAAACTAACTTAATATTTTTTGAATTTTTTCATTTGCTAATGATTTAATTTTATTTTAGTTAAAATTAATCATTTTATTTATGTTTATTTCAATTTTGGAAAAGTCTATTTTTGTGCTATTAGTAAATTGTGTATTATCTTTCCTCACACCACCTCATTAGTGATATTTGAAATAAAAAGTAGTCCTATTAAATTTTATAGCCTAAGAATTATATTAGACTATGATCATTCATCGTATCACATAGGTGGCAATCTTATAAATCATAAATAATATAAATATTTTTATTTTTTATTTTCTATGGGATCTATTAATCACGAAGTTCATCACCACATGGTAGCCCAAACCTTTGGATTTAGTGGGGTATAGAAATTAAGAAGGAGATTTCACCCTTAGGTAAGAGATCATCTATTTTATAGGCATCATGAAGGGATGGGGATTCATCCTCTAATACTATTCCTTATACAACACTCTTGAGGTTAGATTTTTTAGTGACACTCTATTGAATTTCTACGGATGGAGTGGGAATATGGGGACTAGACCTTTTTGTGTATCTTGTTAATGTTCATCTTTCAAGGAATTGGGCCTCATCATAATGAAGGTTATATTAAGTAAATCCTCTAGTTAAGATTATGAAAATGTTAATCCTTAAGAAGCCTTTTTATCATTTGATTCATGGTGCACATGAGAAGAGTGTATCGCCCAGGGAAGTTACTCTTGCCATACCCTTAAAACTAAGTTTTATGGGATATAAATAAAAAATCCTTTGTATTCAGTGCTCTAAAATATTGGAATGACACTATCCAATAGGAAAGTAAGTATATATGAGATCCCTCTAATTTCTAAACACATTGCCAAGATTTATCCATCTAGATTATGATTTTCTTATGTTTTTTTCATATTATTTAATAGTTTATGTTGTATTTTGTATGCTTTAAATTTTCCTCATGATATGCCAATGATTAAATCTTTATCCTTTGTGTTATGTTCCATACACTTGTTATGAAAACTAATGATCAAACATATAATAAGAATGCTAAGTTAAAAACCCTTCCATCAACACCAAAATCCTTAATCCCTAATCCTCTATGAGTAGGGCTATCTTGAGGTCAGAACCAAAATCCTTAATCCATAATGATCTTGAATCAAACCATCTATATTTCAATATGTCAAAACATTATCAAATCCAAACTATCTTGGATCAATCCATTGTGTATCCTAATTGTCTTAGGTCATAAGTCCATCAATATATTATGTATCCTAACTATCTTGTGTCACAATTCCATCAATTAATTATGCATCTAAATTATCTTGGGTCACAAATATATCAATCCACTATGAATCTTAATTATATTGGGTCATAATCCATTGATACATTATGTAACCTAACTATATTGATTCAAAATTTTATCAATCCATTGTGTATCCTAACTATCTTAAGTAAAAAAACCATCAACCCATTCTCTACCACAAAAATTTTAGGTCACAATTCCTCAATCCATAATGAATACTAACTATCTTGGGTCATAATCAATTAAATCCATCTTTAATCCTAACTATCTTGGATCAAATCCCAACCCTAAGTAATATACATAAAGTCGCATCATGCCTCTATTTACCTAAATCTACGAATATTTGAATAATACTTAACATAGGGGAAAACATTTTTGAAGAGACCCATTTCACTTTGAAAACCAAGAGGAACAAGTGAAAATAAATGATGATGATAGCCTTCTTAATTATAGTGAGTGTGGTCTTAAAACTAATGATATGTTTGAAAAATCTCATAACCATGTCCAAAGCTACCTCTTAGTGCACATATATCAAACCTTGTTATGTCTTCTAAGGGTAGGTGCTAAACTAACTTTTGATTTTAATCTTGTATACTTTCATCATGTTATAATAAACATGAATAAAACCCCTCTTAAATGTGATAAATATCTACCTAGTACTTAGATAAAGGCAAGCCAATCTTATAATACTATCATAAAAAACCAAACAATTTTTCCTACATTCATGATGATAAAGAGAAGACAATTCTATAGAACCAAACTCAACAAAACAAAGGTTTTGCTATATCCAAACATGTCCAACAATTGAGTCAACAAATAACCTATCTTCAATCTAAGACAATCCTTTAAACTCAAAAGTCAACAAAGCCAATCAAATAATGAAAATAAACCCACATCCTCACCTCTAAAGGACAAATTAGTTTTCCAAGATTGATAAAACATGAAGGACCAAATCCAATGATTGAAATATGGGAGTCTATCCTAAAGTAAAACTTATAAGTTTGAATATATATACCCTTATTAGTTTGACATAAACTTGATTAAATTAATTTTTTCCTCTCATTTCAAACCTCTAAATTTCAATAAGTACAAAGTAAAAGGTGACCCTAGGGATCATATTAAGGAGTTATACATGGATTTCCAATAGGTTTAATTTAGTGACAACTACTTCAATTATTTCCATGTAGTCTAAGTGTTCAATCTCTAGAGTGGTTCTTGTATTTACCCAAGGGTTTAATCGACACCTTTGGAGATATTTGTGAAATATTTTTTAAACATTTATCATACAATGTATAACATGAATTTACCATTCTATGCCTATAAAATGCTAAACAATGAAATAGATAAAGATTCTCGTATTTCTTACATATATGGAGTGCTTTAGCTAGTTATTTTCCTTGATAACTACTTGAAAATAGTTCTATTCTAATTTAATTAACAATCATAACTCTGAAATATTATTGATTATGGTGATATATAAATACAAAATAGTGAATATATGTCCAATAATTAGAAGCTATGGATACACCAAAATCATTTTCCAAAACATGACCAAGATCATTCTAAAATAACTCAAGGTTAAACAAATAATGTCAACTATACCAAACATACCCATCTATTTTATTCCATTGTCAAATATATCCAACAAATGGATAACCATGTCTATGTGATCAAAATTAAATCCCAATATTTTACAATCACTATAAAGCACATACAAATTACTCTCCCTAGTTTTACTCTGCCTACTTTTGAGGGAAAATACAATATCATTAAATAGATTGAGAATACAAGAACCCAAATACATATTTTTCACATTCTCAAAACATGCACTACTTATAAAGATATTTTTTATAGAACCTTATAAGATTCAAGATATCCTAAGAATATTGACCCATCTAATTTCGAATACCTTGTAGAAGATTTGTCCTCCAACAATCAAGTCACTTTTGATCACACTGATATATCCCCTGTTGACTTATCTCACAATTTACACTTTGATATTAAAGTTACAATATCAAATCATAAATTAAAAAGGGTATTTATAAATAATGGGTCTATTGTAAACTTTTTTACATTAAGCTTGATCAAACATATTGCTTATTCGATAACAACACTAAAACTAAATACTATAACTAACAAGACTTATGCCAATGAAAAGTGCCAATCAATATCAACTATACATCTTCCCATTATGGTGGGGATTATCATAAAATTAAAATTAAAATATGTCTTGGATCTTGAAATTATATATAACCTCCTCCTTATTTAGCCATGGATCCACAACATAAATGTCATTCCAACAAAAATCCATCAATGTATAAAATTTTCTTAATCTAAAATGGAAGTTATTATTCCTGGTAATCCTCAACCCTTTTAATATTGTAAACTATTGGAAGGAAGATACCACAAATCTAATTTTTTTCCCATTATAAATGATACCTATGAAACAAATGAGGAATCACCAAAGCTTTAAAACTATGTCAATCTAAATGATCTACTATCTACATCCTCAAACCAACAATATACATTTGAAACCAAACCATCTACATCCAAATCCACAACTCCATCAGCCAAATCCAAGTTTAATATTGTTGAAAAAGTCATGGGAGAAGATGAAATACATGATGCCTTATACTTAGGTAAAGCACATATGTCTCTCAACACCCATGGCATGCCCTACTATTGGAAAGAAACACCAATTGATCATTGGTTTGAAAAAAACTATTTTGTTAACGATGCATTCCTTTCAAATGAACAGATCAAATATTACAATCCTTCCTATATTATAATGATGATCATTTAATCTACTTCCAAAGTAATTTATATCCTATACCCGAAGCCATCATGTTTAATATTATGAATTATAAAGATAAAGGTCTTTGTCTCCATGAATAATGTCTTATAGAACTAATATTTATCAAACTAAATGAAGTAGATCAAGGCATTGGATATAAACTGATTAGTGTGGAGCTACATAATTACATCAATGTTTCCTTCATGATTTCTAAGGAGTCTTATTTTGACATCAAAATTAATTTTTTACGTAGCCACTACAAGGAACTTTCATCCACAAACAATTTTCACATAACATCTATTTTAACCCCTAAAATATAACACCCTCAACTCATAGCCTAGGACCAATAAGATCCACCCTCAATTTACCATTTACATAATGATGAATAAACTATTGAATTCTTGGGAATCAGGGCTAATATTCTACCATGTGATGAAAAAAAGGATTTTACCATAAATTTGGCTAAGTCAACATATTTTGGTGAACATGCATAACTCCCTAATCGGAAACATGCTAAACATCATAAGGAATTTAATCATCATAACATCAACAAAGTTAAATCCCCTAATTAAATTTTATCTGAGACACTATAAAATGATGAAAATCCAAATCACAAAGAAATAAATGACCTTAATCTTCATCTCCCTCCTACATAGTTTAAATATGTGTTTACATTGTTGATTAAATAAACTACAGATGCCAATAATGGCATGGATTAATAACCTAAAATAGAGAAACTTTTTTATTATCTCAATCTTGTAGAGTGGTATTCTTAACCATTCTTATCAAATAATTTTTAAATTTTTCTACCTGGTCATATGTAGATATGTATAGATCAGACCCAACACTTGTAGTGCATCAACTTATTGTTCATGAGGATGCTAAAACTATTAAAACATAACTAATAAAAATGAAACCTAAGGTAACACTAATTTTGAAATAATAATTGAAAAAAAATGGAGGCAATTTTCATTAGACCTAATGATTATTTAGAGTGGATCTCCAATGTAGTTCCAGTAAATAAAAATCCATCTAGAAATAGGGTATGCACAAAATTTCAAGATATCAACAAACCATATCCAAAGTATGAATTTAAACTCAAAAGTATTGATATTATTTATCAATCCACAATGGGTCATGAAATTTTATCACTCATGGATGGTTTATCATGCTATATCCAAATCAACATTATACCCAAAAACAAACATAAAATTACATTCATGACATTTCGGGGTACATTGTTACCAAGTCATGTCTTTTGGTATCAAAAATGTAGGGGACACATATAAATGTGTAATGATAGTCATATTCCATGATATGATTCACGATATTGTAGAGGAATATGTAAATGATATACTAAAAACATATAAAACAAGTGAAAATCATCCCACTATGTTATGCAATATTTTGAAAGGCTGAGAGAATACAAGGTTTGTCTAAATCCAAAGAAATGTGTTTTTGGGGTCAAGTCAGGAAATAAATTGGGTTTCATTGTATCATATATAGGCATATAAGTATACCCAATAATAGTTAAAGATATAAAAAATATGCCTCCATAGATAAATCTAAAATAACTTCATAATCTCCAAGGAAAGATTTAGGCTATCTGAAGTTTCATATCCCAACCTGCTGATAAATGTCATTCATTTAAACATCTGATTAAGAAAGAATCTATATTTAAATGAACTAAAGAGTGTCAATGATCATTTTATAATCTCAAATAATATTTTTAAAACCCTCTCATCTTAATGCCACCTACTCAATGGAAGCCATTATTGTTATACATTTCAGCTACATAATATGCCTTGGGGAACTTTTAATATAACATGATGAAATAGGGAGTGATAGGTAAGTTTATTATATAAATATGACTTTGATATATTATAAAATAAATTACTCCACTATTGATAAAACATGTTTAGTAGTTATTTTTGCTTCACAAAAACATCAAAATTATATGCTTAATAATAAATATAATATTGTTACTAAAATTGATCCCCTTAAGTATATTATTTCCAAATTAGCTCTTACAGGAAAGATGGATAAATGGGTTATGTTTCTTAGTGAATTTTAAATTGAGTATGTGAATAAAAAACTATAAAAGGCCAAATTATTATAGATAAATTAGTAGTATTACCTTTAACTGATAAACAACCATTTATCATCAAATTTATTGATGAGTATATTCTCTCTCTAGAGGATTCATCTAAATTATAGTTATACTTCAATGGATACTTAAAAAATCATGGCTTGGGGGTAGGTATTTTTCTCATTACTCCAGAAGGCAATCTCATCTCAAAATAATTTTGAATATGATTTCCTTGAACTAATAACATTGTAGAGTATGAATCCATTCTTTTTGGTTTAAAACTAGCCATCCAATGGGGTATTTTACACCTCTTAGTATATCATGATGCACATCTTATCACAAAACAAGTAAATGATCAATATCAAGACAAAAATGATAACCTTGTTCCTTAAAAATATATGGTTAATAGTTTGAAATAATCCTTCTAGCATATTTAGTTTGAGCAAGTTCCACATGTAAAGAACAAATAAATAGATGCAATGGGCATAATTTTTTCCCTTATCAACATGTAACAAATTTTTTATCAAAGTCGCTTCCTGGTTGAATAGTTAATGGCTCCAACATATGAGTCCTCTGATTCTAAAATGATTTATTTGATTATTGGTCCTAATTTCCCTTCGTACCATGACATATAAACCTACCTACATGATAACATCACACCTCCCAACTGATCATATAATATTAAAAAATCATTTATCCAATGTGCTTCCCATTTTACACTCCTTGAATACATATTATATTATAGAAGCTATGATGGAACTTTGTTGAATTGTTTAAATTAATATGAGGCTACCTTATCTATAAAATAGGTTTGTGATGGTATTTGTGGTGAAAAAACTAGAGACACAGTGTTTACTAAGAAATTTCTATGAATTGGATATTATGGGACAAAATTGGAAATCGACTCTTGCCACTATGTAAAAATGTGTGTAGCATGTCAAAAAAATGGTTTTATTATTAATGCTCCATCACAAGCCTTGTAACCTATTTCCACTCCATAGCTCTTTTCCACATGGGGGCTTGATCTCACTAGTTATATTAATCCTATTTTTGTGATGGCCATAAACACAATATAATCAACACTAAATAATTCACTAAATAGATAGAACCCATCCCAGTTACCTGTGTAACTAGAAAACAAATATCTAAGTTTATCCTATATCATATCATTTTTTGTTATAGTATCCCATCCAATATCATTTATGATAATGGTAAGTCCTTGAAGAATAAATATTTAAAATACCTATGCCATCAATTTCACATCAAACATAAATGGTCCAACCCATATCATCCATAAGGTAATGGCCAAGTAGAGGCATCCAACAAGAACATCCTTAAAGTCCTCAAATATGTTTTCAATGATGTTGGCCACAATTGGCATTTATAATTTTATCTTGCTTTATGGGATTATCATTTTAGTACCTGTACACCTACTAAGGTAACCCCTTACTCCCTTTTTTATGGAATTGAATCTATGCTACCAATTTAGATAAAATTAGCCTCATTAATTTTTTATTTCACAATTTAATCGATGATGAAGAATACAAAACCTCAAGGTTGCATGAGTTAGACCTTCTAGATGAGAAAATACTACATTCACTTAATGCATCCATGCATATCAAAACCCGGTCCATTGTAATTATAATAATAAAATCAAAGGTATGGATTTTAACATTGGATATCTTATTTTAAAAGAGAATCAAAGGAACACAAACATGGATTGTGAAAAAAAGACAAAATTGAGCCTAACTAGTTAGGCCCTTACATTATCATAGCCAAGTTTAGATTAAATAATTATAAATTGGAAACTAAGGAGCGTGAAGATTTTGATGAGCCTATGAAAATCATTCATTTCAATTTATTTAATTCTTAAATTTCTCTTATGCCACTATCATGTTAAAAAAAATTAAGAAGAAAAAAATCTTCCAAAACTAAAAACCATTATTATGGAACTTTAGGCAAGTACCATGGTGAAAACCCATCTTTTGGAACCATGTGTAGTATAAATTTTATATAAATATTCATTTTCACTTGTGATAATCCTCCATTCATACCATCCCATCCTTTATTTATCCACTTGTACAAACCTTATCTCACCAGTGTCATCCTAGCATTGTTACATTGCCCTACATCCCATTAGGTTTTTCCCTTGATGAATATACAAATGAAGTTTTGATTGATGTTTAAGAATAATTTGTGTATTGATACATCCACATTTACACACACATGGTCATATTTTCACCTACAAGCACGGTCTCATGAAGCTTTGGGCACAAAAATTATATACCATGCAATATTTAAATATATGTTCCTCCCATCCATAATAATTCACCCATAATTCCCACTTCTATAGCTACTTTTCCTTATGTGCATGAAAATTTTTCAAAAACATCCAAAAAATCATTTGTCCTTAATTCAGTTATAAGCCCTTATCATACCATAGGTAGATTGTTTATCCTTATTAGGCCCTATATTTCCCATATCTACCCCCTGGCATATATCTTTACTTGGTAAAAAAATAAGGCTATTTATATCATTATCAAAACATCTAAATCATAAATGGCTTTTAAATTAGTAAAAGACAAAAAAAATGTTTGCTTACTTATTTTTCTGTGTTTTATTTAATTTTGTTTTTTTTGTCTACATACTTTTATGTGTTTTGTTGTTGTGTGCTTTGGTTATTTATTTTGTTTCATCTTTTCTTTCTCATTTATTTATTTTCAAGGCATTACGTAAATTAAAATAGTGTTATCATGATTTATGCATATCATGGTACACTAGATCTTGCACATGTGTTTGTGCCAATCCTTACATGTAATTATGATACATCATCATGGTATTCCATACCATTGGTGAATATTTTCATATGCAAAATAAAAAATAAGGTTGATCAAAACATGTTGTAACTCCATACAATACTAATAAACTATTATCCCATCTACATCATTACATTATCTATCAACATACATCACATCCATAACATAAGCTAAAAAAATCAATTATACTAACTATCTAATTTAACATTAACTTTTAACATCCATATCTAAATCCATAAACAACTAAGTGTGATTCATCAATAATACAATAGGTATGCTAACCCATACATCACATAATCAACTATATTTACCAAAAACTATCAAAATACATGCTATCAAATCACACGATAAATCATCATCAATCCATGTAGTCAATTACCTTGTTGAGTTCTATTTGTGCATTAATCAAATAAATCAAACAAACCATCCAATCCTAGATCACAAATTTTCAATGAGATATATCGTTACAAAATTTTCCTCCTTATATATATCATTTCTTGGGGCAAATCAAAACATTCAGGTTATCTTAGGATATATCATTCCTCATCCATTATATGCATACATCATTGCCTGGGTCACATCAAAGTGTGCAAACATTAGTTAAAGAGGGGTAATATCATCCATGGTTTATCTCAATTATCCATACCATCATTTATATCCATGTCAATCATCATCGTACCCTAACCACATTTTGTCTATCCCAACCCACCTTCATTTATTTACTTTACACCCTACTTATTTACACACCCCAACCACATTTCTCACCCCAAACAATCCTTTCATTCATTTTTAAATTATTTCACAAACCTATAAAACTATTTTCTTCTGAATTATAAATCCAATTAATCATATTTCTAAAATTCTTTATTTTTTGCTTGAAAATCAATTATTTAAATTTAAAAACCATTGAAATATATATATTTCTCTCTTCAATGCTCACAAATTTTCAATGGGATATATCATTCCCACATTTGCTTTCATGCATATATCATTGTACAGGGCACAATCTAAATGTGCAACATATTCTGAAATATCGGTTCTAAAAATCTATTGCTATGCAACTACCTGCTGAGGGAAAATCCTTTTACATGTGCATAAAAATGTGCAAGCATTTAATAACAAATTATAACTTCATTTATCTTAATATATATATTAAAAAAAATTCCATATATCTGCTCAAGCCCCTTTTACACATTTATTCATTTTGAGTGCATATTATCATCCTTTATCCTTGGCTAACCGCTTGAGGAGGCATCTACTAACCACATCATTTCCACACTACTTTTCTATATTATTTGAAAATGCATTGCTTCTTCTAGTTGTAACACCTTTTTATAGAGGGGTATATGTAGACACCTAAACTATGCCACATTTAGTGGGTAATTATCTTTAGTAAATATTGACACAATCATCAGTGTTCTTTACTAATTCCCCATTCAAATTTTGTATTTTATCATAAGTTCACTAATATCATTTTCACTCCCAAATTCAAATTGTTAATTAATATTAATTAACTTATCTATTTATAATTAATCATGAACACATAATTCCATATTTATAACTAATAATTATAAATTCCAAGACACCAAACCATCTCCCTAATTCTTTCAACCAAGTTTTAAGTCATCTAACCAAATCCTTAAAAATGTAATTACCAGGGTAAGTCATTAAAACTACCTTGATATCATTCCTAATAATATTTAAACTACCAACTAACTTTCCCCACATTTGGTATTCCAATAAAACACATTGAGCTTCGTCTCCTACCACCTAAGATGTCTCAAACTAATTAAGATCCTAATCCTATGGTCCATGATGATACAAACATAGATAATGAACAACATACTGACGAGGTTATCTTAGAATAAGATTATGATAATTAAAACCATGAATCTAATGAAAACAATGAACATTAGTAAATAGATCATAATAAAGTAAAATTAATTGCATTGTTTTGTGAGTGTATTCATCAAGAACCTCTAGATCTCAATAAAATCATAATAACCATATTATAATTTTAAAAATAAATAATAATAGATGCACAAGTAGGTCCATGTATTGATGATGATATTAGAGCTATAGGTCATCACCATATAGAAACAACCCTACCCATGGACACATCACTTATTCATACTTATAATTGGGGCATGGGATATGTCTTCACTCATTTTTTCCATGAAACTAATAATGTTACTTCTTACATGGGAAACATAAATACTTTAACTCAATTACCAATTTCAGTTTCTCAATCCATTCAAACTATGGGTAGACCTCCTTTGTTAACTTCCCAAATTTCCATCCTTAAATACAAAGAGGTGCATACTCTTGTCCAAAATATAATTTTTTTAAAAATGAATGTTATAAATATTGAACAAAATTTTATGAAATCACCTTATGTTATTGATTCACATGAGGTGTTGCATATCCCTCTTTCACCAAATATATATTTTCACTCCTTTCCAACTATTTTTGTTGCACATAAGTTTACATTTTATGATGGAAATGGTGATCCTGAATAGCATATTCAATATTTTTAGGTGACATGCCTTGATTATGCCTCCAAAGATAAAATTTTGACCAAATTATTTCTGAGTTCAAAATACTATTCTCTAAGGTGGTTCTATGATTTACCAATACAATTGGTAAACACATTCAATCCTTTTGAAAATTATTTTTTGGCACACTTCTTTATTAATATTATTTCAAATGTTTCATATTCCCAAATTATAAAATTTAAACAAGTAACTAATGAACCTATCAGTGAATATATCTTAAGGTAAAAGACAATGTTAGGTAAAATGACCAATCAAATGACAGATAAATAACTTCAATACATATTCTAGTAAAGTTTGCTTGCTCCATTACATGAGTCCATTATTTTTAAAATTTTCAAATTTTTTGATGACTTATGCCATATTATTTTTTATCATGAGATTAAACTTATATCATTAAAAAAAATTAAGTATGTAGTAAATACACCGACTACATCCAATACCAAGTTTACTATTAAACTAAGTTACAAGGTAAAACCTCTTAAACCTAAAAATGAAATAACTAACATAGTTAATGTGGTGCCACAATAGACTAATAAAATTATATTATACAATGTACCAAGGATATAATTCACATGCTTAAATGAATCTATAACTTCATTACTTTTGAAGATTGTGGAGTATCACCTCATATCTCTCCCTCATCCTATAGTTGTTGATATGAGTTTAACTCTACTAAAAGGATAAGATGAAAATGTTAATTGTCACTATAACCAAGTACCTTGGCATTCTATGAATAAATGTTTTACCTTGAAGCATAAGATCCAAGACCTCATCAATGACTAAAATATTATTGTTAATCTTTTTAGTTACCATTGTTATCTATTAATTAAGTAAGACTTTGCTATCTTATAAACTCAATTACTCCAATATTTAAAAAACATATTTAGTAGTTATTTTTATTTCCAAAAACTTAAAAATTATATGCTTAGTAATCAATATAATATCATTTCTAAAATTTATCCCCTTAAGTATATTCTTTTCAAATTAAAAGCATGATGGCTAAATGGGTTATGTTGATTAGTGAATTTGACATTGAGTATATGATTAAAATATATATAAAAGGCCAAATTATTATATATATATATATATATATATATATATATATATATATATCAATTAGTATTATCTACTTTAACTTATAAACAACCACTTATCATGGAATTTATTGATGAGTCTATTCTCTCTAGAATATTCTTGAAAATTAGAGTTATAATTCAATGGATCCTTAAAAAGTCATGGCTTGGGGGTAGGTATTTTTATCATTACTCCACAAGGTAATATCATCTCGAAAGAATTTTGAATATGGTTTCCTTACACTAATAACATTGCAAATTATGAATCCCATGTTTTTGGTTTGATACTGGCCATTTAATGGGTTATTTTCCACCTCTTAATATATCATGTTGCACATCTTATCATAAAATAAGTCAATGATGAATATCAAGACAAAATGATAACCTTGTTCCTTAAAAATAAATGGTTGATAGTTTGAAATAATCCTTCTAGCATATTCAGTTTGAGCAAATTTCATTTGTAAATAAAAAAATATACAGATGTAATGGGTACAATTGGTTCCTTTTTTAATATGTAACCAAATGTCGATAAAAGTAAATTCTTGGTTAAATAGTTAATGATTATATTATATGAGTGCTCTAATTCTGAAATGATTTGTGAGATTCCATGTCCTAATTTCCCTTGGTACCATGAAATTTACACCTACCTACATGGTAATACCATACCTCCCAACTTATCCTATAATCATAAAAAATCATTTATCCATTGTGATTCCCTTTCATACTCCTTGGAAACATCTTATATTGTAGAGGCTATGATGGAACTCTATTACATTGGTTAAGTTAATAAGAGGCTGCATTATCTATCAAATAGGTTTATGATGGTATTTTTGTTGCACAAACTAGTGACATAGTATTTTCTAAGAAAATTCTATGAATTAGATATTATTGGCCAAAAATGGAAACCAACTCTTGCCACTATGTAAAAATGTGTGTAGCATGTCAGAAACATGGGGATATTATTAATGCTCTATCATAAGCCTTATATCCTATTTACACTCCATGGTTATTTTCCACATGTGGGCTTGATATCACAAGTAATATTAATCCCATTTCTTCCAATGGCCATAAACACATCATAATTGATAACAAATAATTCACCAAATGGATGGAGGCCATCTGATTTACCTATGTATCTAGCAAAAAAATATCTAAGTTTATCCTATATCATAATATTTTTCGTTATGGTATCCCATCCAATATCATTTCTAATAATGGTAAGTCATTGATAAATAAAGATGTAAAATAATTTTTCCATCAATTTCATATCAAACATCAATGGTCTACCCCATAATATCCAAAAGGTAATTTATGAGTAAAGGCATCCAATAAGAACATCCTTAAAATCCTCAAATGGGGGTTTTAATGATGTTGGTAAAAATTGGCATTTATAATTTTATCTTATATTATGGGATTATATTACTAGTACCTATACACCCACAAGGGTAACCCCTTATTCCCTTATTTATGGAATTGAATCTATGTTACCAATTTAGATTAAATTATCCTCATTACTTATTTATTTTCATGATTTAATCAATGATAAAGAATACAGATCTTCAAGGTTGCATGATTTAGACCTTCTATATGAGAAAATAATTCATGTACTTGACACATCCATGTATATCAAAATTGAATCCATTGTAATTATAATAATAAAATCAAAGGTATGGAGTTTAACATTTGAGATCTTATTTTGAAAGAGAATCGAAGGAACACAAACATTGATTATGAAAAAAAGACAAAGTTGAGCCTAACTAGTTAGGCCCTTATATTATCATAGCCAAGAATAGATTAAATACTTATAAATTGGAAACTAATAAGGGTGATGATCTTGATGAGCCTATGAAAATAATTCATTTAAAGCTATTTCATGCTGAAAATTCTCTTATGCTACTATCATGTTAAAAAAAATAAAGAAGAAGAAAAAATCTTCCAAACCTAAAATCCATTCTTATGGTGCTTTAGGCAAATACCATGGTGAAAACCCATTTTTTGGAACCATGTGTACTATAAATTTTAGATAAATATTCATTTTTACTTGGGTGAATCCTCGATTCATACCTTCCCATCCTTCATTTATCCACTTGTACAAACCCTATCTCACCAACATCATCTTACAATTGTTAAATCACCCTACATCCCATCTAGTTTTTCCCTTGATGAATAAAAAAATGAAATTTGACTTATATTTAAGAATAATGTTTGTATATCTACATCTACATATACACACACATGGTCACATTGACACCTACAAACATGGTGTCATGAATATTTTGGTGCACGAATTACACTTTGTGTAATCTTTAGATATATGTTCCTCACATCCATAATAACCCCCCCCCCCCCCCCATAATTTGCACTTCTATAATTACTTTTACTTATGTGCATGATTTTTTTTCAAAAACATCCAAAAAATTATAAAAATTCAAAAAAAAATTGTCCTTAATTTAGTTATAAGCCCTTATCATACCATAGGTATATTATTTAGCCTTCTCGAGCCCTATCTTTCCCATATCTACCCCCTGGCATATATCCATGTTTGGTAAAAAAACAAGGGTATTTATATAATTATCAAAACCTCTAAATCATAAAAGGGTTTTAACTTATCAAAAGATGAAAAAAATGTTTGTGTACTTCATTTTTTGTTTGTTTGCTTACTTCTTTTTGTGTGTTTTATTTGATTCTATTTTTTATTTATGTACTTTTACATGTTTTGTCATTGTGTGATTTGTGTGTTTTGGTTGTTTTTTTTGTTTCATATTCTCTTACTCATTGTTTTTTTCAAGGAAGTAGGTAAATTAAAATAATGATATCATTATTTATCCATGTCATGGTATACTAAATCTTACATATGTGTCGGTGCCAGTCCTTATGTGTAATTATGATACATCATCATGGTATTTCATACCATTGGTGAATATTTTCATATGCACAATAAAAAATAATGTCTCTCAAAACATGTTGGAACTCCATACAAGACTAAGTGACTATTATCCCATCCACATCATTACATTATCTATCAACATACATCACATCCATAACATAAGACAAAACATTCAATTATACTAAATATCTACTTTAACATTAACTTTCAACATCCATATCTAAATCCATAAAAAACTAAGTGTGATTCATCAATAATACAATAGTTATGCTAGTCCATACATCACATACTCAACTATATCTACCAATAACTTATCAAAATCCATGCTATCAAATCACATGATAAATCATCATCAATCCATGTAGTCAATTACCTTCTTAAGTTATACTTATGTATTAATCAAAGAAATCAAAAAAACTATAGTTCTAGATCACAACTTTTCAATCAGATATATCATTCTAAAATTTTCCTCTTTACATATATCATTGCTTGTGGCAAATCAAAACATGCAATTTATCTTAGGATATATCATTTCTCATCCATTATTCACATATATCATTGCTTGGGTCACACAAAATATCATAAAAGTGTGAAAACATTAGTTAAAGAGGGTTAATCTCATCCATGGGTTAATCTCAATTATCCATACCATCATATATATCCATTTCCATCATCATCTTACCCTACTCACATTTTGTCTATCCCAACACCTCTTCATTTATTAACCCTACACCCTACTTATTTACCCACCCCAACCCAATTTATCACCCTAGACAATCATTTCATTCATTTTTATACTATATCACAAACCTATAAAATCATTTTCTTCTCAATTAAAAATCCACTTAATAATATTTCTCAAATTCTTTATTTTTTTCTTGAAAATCAATTACTTAAATTAAAAAAATCATTGGAATATATATTTCTCTCTTCAATACTCAACTTTTCAATGGAATATATTGTTTTGACATTTGATTTCATGCATATAACATTTTCTGGGGTAAAATGTAAATGTGAAACTTATAGTATCAAATATCATTTCTAAAACTCTAATCCTATGCAAATACATGCTCAAGGAAAATCTTTTTACATACGCATAAAAATGTGCAAGCATTTAAAAACAAACGGTAACTTCATTTATCATAATATCAATTACTAATTTTTTATTTCTATACACTAAAACCCTCTTTATGAATTTATTCATTTCAAGTTCATATTATCATCCTTTCTCCTTGATTGACCTCTTGATGGGGCATCTACTAAACACATCATTTCTACACTATTTTTATTTATTAGTTGAAAATGCATTGCTTCTTATAGTCATAACATCCTTTCAAAAATGGGTAGATGTAGACACCTAGAATTGTGCCACCTTTAATGTTGTAATTAAATCTAAGTAATATTGACATAATCATCATTTTTATTTACTAATTCACCATTTGAATTTCATATTTTATCCTAAGTTCACTAATATCATTTTCACTCCCAAATTCAAATTGTTAATTAATATTAATTAACTTATCTATTTATAATTAATCGTGAACACATAATTCCATATTTATAATTAATAATTCTAAATTCAAAGACACAAAACCATGTCCATAATTCTCTCAACCAAGTGTTGAGCAATCCAACCAACTCCTTGAAAAATGTAATTACTATGGTAAGTCATTAAAACTACCTCGATCTCATTCCTAAGAATATTTAAACTACCAAGTAACTTTCCACACATTTGGTGTTCTAATAAAACACATTTATCTTCCTCTCCTACCACCTAAGATGTCTCAAACCAATAAAGAGCCTAATCATATGGTAAACGATGATACAAACATCGATAATGAACAATATAATAGAGTTGAGTGGGTAAGATCACATTGACCTACTTCTATCCGAATATTGGGTGGTTAAATTACTTATTAAAGAAGTTAATGATGGGTTATTTACTTGGTCTAGTTCATGTGTTGGATATAACATATTTATGGATCTCATTACATGTTTTCATGATAAATTCTAGGTGAACTTCATTCCATTATTATTTTTGGATTATGTGTATTAAAAAAATGTGGTTATGACATAATGATGTTGCAAACTCTTTATAATATCTCAAAAGATAATGTTATGTTTTTTTAAAAATGATTTAGAATGACAATTTTAAGTTTCAATTTACAAAGAACAATTTATTAAGTTTTAATTACTCTTGTTTTACCGAGTTATGGTTCATTTAAAATCTTACATGCATATTCTGAGTTGATGTAGTTCAAACAACATGGTGATGTGGAATGCAATTATTTTTTTCTATGGATTTGGACTAGCATAAATTTGAATTTGATGTGCTTTAATCTTATTCAATTAATATCATTTTTTTATATAATGGAAAATCTTTAGTTATTATGGATGTGGAGTCTAGAAAATAATTATGGTTTGTTTCTAGTTAGTGGAAAGTTTGGTCTATTTGACAACAACTGAGTAAAACATTTTTTTTTTGCATGAGAATTTAATCCAGTTTGATGATGAAGTTAGTTCCTAGTTTATTATTATACACTTTAATGTTGATGAGTTTAAATTATTTATATGTAGTTATAATGATGCAGGGGTTCAATAAGATATTTTTTCTTTTCAATTTGGTCATGTTGTTCAATAGGTTTGCCATCTTCTATTACCTTGGTATTTGACTACAATATTCATAATTTTAAGCTAAAATTTAAGTTTAAAACTATTAATATGGTGCTACAATATCAAAAAAAATTCCAAATTAATAAAAATATGTATTTAATAATACAATCTTAAAAAAATACAAAGATATTATAACCCATTTGAAGAACCAATTACATAAAAGGGAAAGTTGCATGATGAATGGATTAAATATTTAAAATTAAAATACTATAAATAATTTTAATGAATTAAACATTTTAAAATATTAAAAATTATATGAAATTATATTTTAGAATATCACAATTGCAATAAAACTAAAACTAAAACTTGAGTAGTTGAAACAATCCTAAATAAACTTGCTCATCGCAAGTGACATTTGCATCTACTATGTCAGTGGCATATTAAGTGTCAATATTTACATCTTCTATATTAGTTATTGTATTATTGACACCTATTATTTCAATTAGATAAATCCATATTTCTAGGGCTATTTCTTAAATAAACATGTCCATAACATAATGTGAAACATACAATCTCAAATAGGTTTCTAATTTTTTATCCAATTTATTTGAAGTTTTGACTTAATGAAAGTTAATACAATAAATAATCTTTCATCTTCTACTAAGCCCAAAATCATTGTTTGAAAATTTTCATATAATCATAAATATTCACTAATACTTTTCTATAGCATGCTACTAGGATAAAGTTTTTTCCATAGCCATGTAATTACACCATCAATGATATTGATTAATCATTGTGATTTTTAAATGTATTGACTAAGACATTAGCAAATACTTTGTAAAATACCATTAATTTCAATTCTATTAACCTCTATAAATTTAATAGAATGCTTAATAATAGAATTCATGTTATTTTGAAATATATTACTCATTAGCTATTAACCGTTATCATTATTCCAAAATATGGGATTCAAAACTACCATGGTCTCCAACAAATCATCCCTTTGAAAATGATATATGATATTGATAGATAGGTTATAAAAAATTCTACTCAATTTCATGCACATTTTATTTATAATAGTGTCATATAGAAGATGTGTTATAGGTAGTTCTTCAGTTTCATCTCCTACAAAATCAAGTCTTCTATATAAAGTATACATTGGTATCTCCTTACCATTAACAACAACACAAAAATGATCATGGATATTAAATTTCAAATAGCTTTTAGGATTCTTAAAATTTGTCAAAATTTTCTAAATACTAAAAATGGTTTCTTAAAATGTTTAATTCAACTAGTATAATATATCTAGAGATTGGCATATTTATTTTCTAAACCGTCTTAAGTAAACAATATAAATTGATCTCTCTTGAGCATGTTTCATTTAACAATTGATTTCCTTCAACATTAGGATAATTTTTCATAATGCCATCAATATTTCCAAATATGTTAAATAGTACAACAAATATTTTACCTTGCCAACTTCCCTATTATACTTATACATAAAACCTACTAATGATGAAAATTCTTCAAAAAAATTGCATGCATGTTCATACATAGAAATACATCTTTTATCAACATCTTCAATAGTTTTTTACCATTATTCACTCCTATTGAAAATTTTTGGAACTCCAAAAATATTTTTAGACTTATTGAAATATAATCATGTAAATCATGAATGATCTCTTCCACTTTTGAAACATTATCAAATTTTCTAACTATTTTATATGCAATATTCATCCTATAAAACATGCAATGAATCAGAATCATATATGGGGAAATTATTGTTTGTAGTGAAACACACATACCATTTCTATGCCCCTAAATTATTGATGCACCATAAGCCCCAACACAAACCATATTTTTAGCTATTGTATAATCATCCATCCCAACTTTATCTCTCAAATTAGATACAACCAATTTGTGAAGGTTTTTAGCATTACAATTTTCTACCATTTTATGAACTGATAATAGATGAGATTGCCTAGAATAGTTCTAAAAAATATAAACATGAATACAAACCCATGATGTGCTATGAACTATTATGACCTCATCAATGGATAGTGAGATTAACAGTGAATTTTGAACTTTTTATTTCAATTCCTTCTTCTCAACCATTGCTAGACATTTTGCCATTTTTCAAACACTGTTATTTGACTAATATGATTTTAGAATATCAATAAATCCATTATGTTGAAATAAAATCCTATAATCTAAAAAGAAAAATATGTTTACCTTTTTTTTTTAAATGTGTTATATAGTAGAGAACTGTATATATTTGTCTTTTAGATGGGATTGTGTAACTTTTCCAAATTGAGCTTTGATTGTTCCCTCTTTCTCAACAAGATGGTTTTGAGATTTCTATCATTTTCATACTCACATACATATATTACATTCATGCATTCTTCTACATTTTTTCATCTATGTTTTATTTTTATCTATTCATTTGTGTGCTTCACAGTCACATATTTTTCAACCCAAAAATATTTGTGAAGGAAGAGAAGTATATGGACAATCTAAAGGTCCTTTAAGGTGGAATAGACATCAAAATTTCCATTCATTGAACCTATATATCCTAAAAATGGTAATGATACTCCAAAAAAATGTATGTATGTATATATATATATATATATATGTATATTTTTGGAGTATCATTACCATTTTTAGGATATATAGGTTCAATGAATGGAAATTTTGATGTCTATTCCACCTTAAAGGACCTTTAGATTGTCCATATACTTCTCTTCCTTCACAAATATTTTTGGGTGGAATTTTTAGTTGAACTTGGTGTTTGATGATAACTAGAAATCTCTTCTATAAGTTGAGTTTCATGATCATTATCATTGACAGATAGAGGAACATCTTTGAGTGGTGACATGTCATGATCAAAATAAACTTCAAGGGGTGACATGTTATTGGGATTAATTCTTT
The DNA here is from genome assembly GCA_037957365.1 of Torreya grandis. Taxonomy (NCBI): domain Eukaryota; kingdom Viridiplantae; phylum Streptophyta; class Pinopsida; order Cupressales; family Taxaceae; genus Torreya; species Torreya grandis. Next base: position 621,901 of record JARHVA010000744.1, on the reverse strand, counting down.
ATTTTGAGATACAATCATGATTAGTGGATATTTTTGCACATAAAAGTGTTCTGATATTATTCAATAGTTAAAATCAAATTCAATACAAACTAAAATAGTAAGAAGTACCTATATTTTGAGTACATTATGGCTATGTGGTATTTTTTATTAGCCCTTTAAAATAATATAATATGATCTATTTTCTTAATAATTTCCCTATCCTTTTATAATTTCCACCAAATACCATGATGAAAAATGATGCTATAATTCAATTACAATAAATATGCTACCATCTAGTTGTAACATGAATGTAATCACTTAATTGTAGATAAAATTCCACTGTCTAGTTACAGTCAACTATCTAGTGGAAGCATGGACAACACCATCCAATTAAAGATAATATGTTGTCATTTGATTGAATCTAGTTGGTTGCATCATAGATGTTACCATTTATTTCAGACAGTTAGTTGTAGCTTAAATGCTACCATTTAGTTGTAGTCATTCAATTAGAGTGTGGATTCCATGATTTAGTTTTGACTTATCGATTACTACTATTGATAGAAGTGTGAGTGTTTTAACATGGGTAGAATGTAGCCATTGGGTTTTTCTTATTTCTTGATGAGCACTAGGGTCTCACCATTGGGTTCCTTATTTGATATTATGGGGCAATTGCTGAAAGTAAAATTTGATGGTTACCCATGACATCATGTTTACTATATATAAGGTTAATTATATGGCTAACCATGAAATTATTATAAATTTTTGGTGAGCTAGCCTGGTAAATATCTTACATTTTTTATTTTTAGGTGACCAAAACCTATGTAGTCACCCTTAAAAATTACTAAAACCAAATTTTAAAAATAAAAATATTCATGAATTAACTAATATTCACCACTAAAATTTACCTTGATGAGCGGTTCCAATATTGGATTTACTAGCCTTTGACGTTGCCTAAAAGTCATCTAATTAGGATTTAAGGGAATGTTATAGGTCATAACATGAGTTTTAAACACTTTTAGTTGATTATAGCTCCATGATTATTATTGATATACAATACTGTGATAATATTTATAAATCCTTAGAAATTATAAACAATTTTTTGACATATAATGATACTTATTCCCTTTCCCTTGAAAAAATAAAGCTTGAAAATGAATTTGATACACAAACACAAAGTGTTATTATTCCTCTAGATTTATAAAGTGGTGATCATGAAATAATATGTAAAGATTCTCAAGATAGTCATCCTACATCTATATAATTTAAGTCTCATGATAACACTAATTGCAATGACTTTCCCTCCTCTCCTAAGTAAAAAATATATAATGAGAAGAACTATGAAGTTTCTATTTATATACAAACTAAATGTAAAAGATATGCAATGATTTTAATGAATGCACTAATTTTTTCTTATAATTTGATCCTAAGAAATCTAATGATATTTTTCAAGATTAATTCATACCAATGTTCAAAATAGAGAATCAATTTCAAGCCATGAGTGAGCCTTTACAAACCCATACTATTCCTCCTAGTAATATTGTGTCCATGATGCATGTTATTGACTATTTTTAGAGACAAGTACATTATCTTAATTTGTAAACTTAATCATTTTTTGCCAGTATCAATGATAATGTTATTTTAGGACAACCCCTTACATGAGTAATATAAAAATATCCATATCCAAAAGAATTTTTTATTCCCATACTTCTATTATTCGATGGTCATGGAGATCCTTGTGTTCATTTATATCAATGTACACTTATTTTTGGATAATTGGGTAAATATGAATGTGTTATACTAAAATATTTTCATATAAGCCTCATAAAAGATGCCTTAGATTAGTTTATAATCTACATAGTGGTTCCTTACCTAATTTAATAAGACTAAAAGATGTGTTCTTATTATATTAAAAAAAACACATGATTCCTAAATTCACATTGGAATTTATATGAGGTTTTCAACATAGACATGATGATATCATCAAAAATTACATTTTTTAAGTTAATTTTTTTTTGAGTTCTTTAACTTATGAAGCCTAAAATTAAGAAAATAAATTCATATGCAGTAGCAGTATTTTTTATACACTAAAATAAATAACCATGAATTTTTGGAAGCTTAATAAATGATGGGTGAATTATTCTTCAAAAATTTTAAAATCTTTGACTTATCATTCATGAACTATCAAAAACATATAGTAAGCTACAAACACGTTAAGAGTCAAGAGCATGAGAGAAGAACATAACACATAAAACACTTATTTGAGTGGGAAAACCTCAAGGGGTAAAACATAATAATGATGTAAATGTAATAATATCCTATAAGTTAAACATAAATATTTATTTGAGCACCAACTTCACTTGGAGCACCGACCTAAACTAGCCAATCACCAACTTGACTAGGCTTTAGCATGCACCCACTTGCAAGGAGGCACCAACACCATAGATGACTCAAAACCAAATAAACCACCTAAAAACTTTGATAAATTTCATAAAAATTTATTTATAATACAAATTATTATGATCTCCATCTTCAACTTTTCACACACACCTATCCTTCTCAATCTGGGCTCTAGCCTTCTTCTCTCAATTAACCCTCTTCTTGACTTGGTTAGGTCATATGACCTTGATAATCATCTACATTACCCATATCATATATTAATAATGGTTTATTTTTACCCTAATTATGTTCTAAAATACCTCCTTTATCTCTTCAAAGTTATATCTTATTCTCTTTAACACATACACTCACTCTAGAGAATTAGGCCTATTAAGCCTTATTATTATACTAGGCTCTTGATCATATACCTCCTAGTCAGGAATACACACTTGTATAGTTAGTTTTTAAATAAAATGGGACTTATGACATGTAAAAATCATTAAAAAAACATTTTAATAGGTCAGTTATAACATATAGGACCAAAACCCTTTTTAGGCCTTAAGGAGACATAATTCAATTAGGCCTTCATTAGCACACATTACCATTTGAACACCTTGTAACACTCTCAAACTTATAACATGGTAGGAACATATCATATTTAAATTTAATATACCCATATCAATCTCATATTGGTTTAGTTACATCTTTTATCTCCAACCACCACTTGAAGCACACCATTAACACTGTTCACAATTAGGCCTATGGATACCTAGAAAGTCTATCTTAAATAACTTAACCAAAAACAAAATATTTTAAAAAAACCATGGAAAAAAATATTATAAATAAAATAATAATTTCCTTATAGTCATAAAAATTATAATTATACCTCACAAATCAAGGCAAAAGTACTCAAACCCTTGTCTGCAAATAGCCCACTTAGAAATGCCAATAAGCTTCACAATATATTCATGGAAATAATGACCTAAAACACCTATAGAATCAATTTAAAATTAATTTATATGATCCTAAAACATCTTTAAAAAAATTAAAACAAATATATCATAAGATATAATAGCAATATTAGTCTTATAGACTAATCTCATGTCTTCACTGTACACAGACCTCACTGAGTTAGACAAGTCAATTTGAGAGAAAAATTATAATATATGAAATAATATAAAAATATTATATAAAATATGGACATATATTAAAGGTATTTAAAAACTTACCCATGCATTTGTATCCATCTATAATCCATGACAATACATCCCTAATCAACTTCTCACTTCTACCTAGTTTCTCACTGTTTGCACCACTCTGTCTGTTAGATACTGGTCAAATTGTATGATCATTTAAAAAAAAAAGGATATAACATAAATAAAAACCAACAAGTACAAATATACAATTCTAAATATTAAACCTTAGTCCAATTATCAACTTTGACTTGGTTAACTCTACTTGCTATAGTAGATTTATGAGAAATAAGGCCTTTTCTATAGGTTCCACTCTATCCCCTGACAAACTAATAACACTTAGAAGTGTCTGATAGAGTTTAATAAAACATAAAATATCTTAAATATCCATTAAAAATCGTTATGGGCTGTTTTAATCAATATCTTTCTCATCGGGTCAAAGTTAGGGTTTTAGAGAGGTTTAAACCACCTTATAATCTTAACGATCATACATAAAGCTTAGCCCCTTATTCTATAAAAAATGCATAGAAATTTGAGCTATGAAATTTCAAAATATACCATGAATATCTTATGTTCCCATGAAAATTTTACGCATTCCAATCAGTACTTAAATTTTCTTCTCGGGTTGAGAATCCTTCATTTTGTGCACACAAGTGACCTGAAAACACTTTTTCTTTCCTTTTCTTGTAAAATTTGAACTTATACTTGGCCAAAATAGCTAGGAAAACCTATATTTAAAATTTTAACATGTTCATTATTACCTTGTAATTTGATCTTGATACTCCATTAGGCTACCATTTCTCTTTGTTCTCTAAGCTTTTGACTTGCAAGTCACATTAGGCCTTGAAACTTACCTTCTATCCACTGCCCATGCACTTTCCACCTCACTCAAATTCTCAAAAAAATTCTCACATGATCTAACACTTATTTTCATCCTTCATAGGTCTTGACAACACCTCATGATCCCTCACTAGGTTAGGTGGAGTCTAGAACTAGTCTAGCTGCATGTTAGGCTTGTAGGTCTTACCCATATAGGAAAAATTTAAGACACTCATGAGTGCTCCAATTCATAATATGAGTTATTAAACAACCTCATATATCCTCTTATTCATATATGAATTCATCTCACTAGTACACCATGCTCCATACACAAGACTAGGCATCTTATGTACAAGCCTTATCAAGTCTCTTGCTAGGCCAAACACTTGACAACCTTGAAAACTGATTTGGAAACATTATTTGATGCTTATATAACTTGATTACATGTATTATAATTTTTTAAAGTAATTTCATACCTCTCAGGGATGTAATCAAACAAAAACATTATTCAATGACCTCATACCTCAAGAACAACCTTTGACATCAATGCCAATCCTCAACAATAAAAATAATGCTCAACAATCTTGTCCTTTGCCATTTATGGAAAAAAATACTGAAAGCTACTCATCTTTGTCTCCCCATTATGGTCTTTCTTCCCCTTTGACATAAATGACAAAGTGATGTCTTTAATTCCTTGGATTACATTCCTTGCAATAAAAAATACTTAACACATAAAACTAAGTTTATGAGACATAAAACAAACATGATAGCCCTATCTCCATGCATAACTTCTTGGAAAAACTCACCTATTATTTGAGATAATGAGCATTATTATCTCCCCTTAAGTACTTGGCTTCTTCAATGATTACTAGGGGTAGGAATTTCACTCAATTATTGTCTTAGGTGTTCAAAAGTTTACTTTAGAAGTGGTTTGGTCAAGATGTTTGTAATCTAATCCTATGTAGAAAAATATTCAAGTTTGACACTTTGTTCACTTACATGATCTCTTAGAAAATTGATGCTGAGGGGTTATCAACTTCTTTCAAACTTTGCCTTTGTCCTTGTTTTTCTTCTCCAATAATTAATCATTAGTAAAATATGCATTGAGTGGTTCTTGAGTTCTTTGGGTTAGTTATGGTTTCCTAACACCTTGATCATGATTCATAGGGTATTTTAGACATCTCACTCGACTTACCAACCCATCTACCCTCCTTACCTTAAAATACACAATTTTTCCTACTCCTTGTGTAAATCTTTATAGCCTTTTTTTGTAGTATTTCACATTGTACAAAAATGTATAGATGTGTATTAGAAATATAGAACCACCTTCAGGTACCCTTTATCCCCTAATGTTTATCCATAAATTCTCAAGGCTCAAGTATAATTTTAGATTACTTTTCTATGTGCTTTTAGGCCTATTAGGTCTGTTTAGGTCTATTAAACAAATGGTCTCCTCTACTAGTACAATAATGTATAGAACCACAATAAAAACCCTAAAATCCATTTACATACATTTGATTCTATCATTTGATTTTTTTTTTTTGAATTTTAATGGTGTAAATGTCCCAAAATGGGATTTATTTCTTCAAACCCTAACACAAGGCTTGTACATGATTGCAAGGGCCTGAGAAGGTAAAATTTCAAGTTTCAAATGTCATAAAGGGTTTCAAACAAATTATATACTTGACTATGTTCCATAAAAACTCAACTCACCTTCACCAATCTTCCTTTGCTTTTTATAAACCCTATGTTTAACCTTTTTTCATAAGTTTTTGCTTGATTTTAGGACTTTAATTTGACTATGAATTTTTGACAAGGGACAAAAAAACATTTTAAGCTTCTTAAAAAGATTCACAATACTGTGAAGTCTCAATACTCATTAGGCCAATTTTGTAAGCCTCCTCCAATCAATATATCCTCTATCTACCTCCTCTTTTCAAGAATTCTTCATAGGTTTTTATCTCACTGTATACACAGACTAAGTCTATAGAGTCTGTGGAGGTTGTCTTAAGGGTTTAGGTCTCAAAATAGGTTTACCAACCCTGAGTATGGTTTATTAGAATCTATGGATGCTACATTCACCTTTTGAAAATGAAACCCTACTCTAAAAGACCTTTGCTACACCATTCTCCTACTTTTTTTATTCATTGCCTATATGTACACACTCTATAGGTCTGTATAGGTCTTAATGCAAGATAAAATGAAGAGAAAACATATGAATCATTCAAGCACATTCAACACTTTGGAAATAAACTCACCAATTATCATGAAAATTCACAACATATCCCTTTTTACGTCCTTCTTGATAACACAAACTTCACATAGTCAATAAAGAGGGGAAATATGCAGGGTCCTATTTGAACCTCATCAACACAACAAAGATAAATTTTTAATGGCTATTCAGATCTTGTTAAATCATCTTAAAAACTCACCACTACTAGTTCAGGCCTCAAAAGCCACTCAATATTATATTCCATTATTACACACTTCAAATTCATTCCTTCTCCACATAAACACATAAAATTTCTTGATACTGAATACATTCTAGAAATAGGGTTAAGAATTCATTAACTCACCTTTTCAATCATAGAGAAAACAAGTTATATTCATTCATATAATAAATGGAGTAAACTTACAAGATCATTACCAACATATTATTTTAACAACACAAGTTTTCAAAAGTCCTTCATTCTTGTATATTTAAGTTGCTTGATCAACATGTAAAAATAGAAACTTATGAGGTAGAGTTTCTTCCCTTTGTATTTTCAAAATCTCTCTACCATTCTTCAATTCATACTTACTACACCTTGAATGGATTGACTCACTTCACACCAAAATAATTACTTTTTTCAAAAGACTCATAACTAACTTATAACTCCCTTTATACGTTGGGAGTGAAAACTACCTAACCACCACATATTTTCCAAAATGACTAATTACATGTTTTAAGTAAGCAACAAATGTTTGATGAATTCCTATAATCCAAGTCATAAGTCTACATTCTTAAGACTCATACAAACATGACTCATGACCTCCACAACCTTGATAAAACATTTAAATTTTCAAATGGAGAAAATTGGTGGGAAAATGACAATGCAACTCTTATTCAAAATTGATCAAGTTCTAGCAACTAACATGGACTCTTATAGACTCCTTAGGACCAAAACAAATCCCTAATAACTCAGAACATGAAACTAGACTATTATTTACAAAGGAGGTAGTGATGTTCTTGTGTCAAAAATGATACCTAATGAGAACGTGTTTGGTCCTTGAGTGCATGACAAGTTTATTTGAGATGATTAAGGTACTTATATTATCACAATAGATAGGGATAGGACCATCATACTCTACCTTGTAGGCTTTTAGGGTCTATCTCAACCATAGGACCTAAGTGCAATATGAAGCTATTGCAATGTACTTAAACTCATAAGTGGACAAAGGTACTTATGGTTTCTTCTTACTTATCCATGAGACTAATCACCCACCTAGAAAAAGGCTCCTCCACTAGCACTCTTCCTATCATCTATACTTCTTGCCAAATCTGCATCTATGTAGGCTATCAAATTTAACTCCTTACTTCTTAGATACCATAATACATAATACATAGTCCCCTTGAGATACTTAAGTATCCTTTTGAATGATTTCATATTATTCTCCTTTAGATCTACTTGAAACCTTCCCAAAATACGTACTTCTTACATGATGTCAAGTCTAGAGGTAGTAGTGTACAATAAAATTCTAATCATTGACCTATATGATGTTTGATTTACCTTTTAAGACTCATCTTCCTTGCTCAAACTACATTTTGTGATCATGGGTGTACTAGTTACCTTGAAATACTCCATCTCAAACTTCTTCAACATTTATCTTATGTACTTGTCTTATGAGATGAATATACCTTTTTCAAAAGAGTGATTTGCAACTCAAGAAAGAATGATTGTTCTCTTAGCATGCAAATCTAAAAAAAAATATTCATCTCCTCTAAAAAGTCCTTTTTCATGTTCTCATTATTTCCACCAAATATGATGTCATCCCAATAGACAACATTATCAACTGATGGTCATATTTTGTCTTGATGCATAAATTACTATCTATAACTCCTCTTTTGAATCATTGATCCATTAGATAATTGTCCGACTTAGAATACCAAGCTCTCGTAGCTTGCTTTAGATCATAGAGAGATTTCTTCAATCTAAAAACATAGTCTTTATCATCTGATAGTGAGAACCCTTTAGGTTTCTCAATGTACACTTCTTCCAAATTCCTATTTAAAATAGCAGATTTGACATCCATTTTTTATACCTTGAATCCTTTTAATCTTGAATAAGCTATAAACAATATTATGACCTCCAATCTTGATAATAGTACAAAGGTCTCCTCAAAGTCTACCCATTTAACTTGTGAATATCCCTTGCATACCAATCTAGCCTTATTCTTAGTGACTTATCTATCTTCATTCAACTTGTTTTTGAAAACCCATTTTGTGCCAATGACATTCCTATCCTCAAGCTTAGGAACTAGTTCCCAAGTCTCATTTTTCTCTATTTGGTCTAGCTCCTCATTCATAACACCTATACAAAATTTGTCTTTAATTACTTCTATAAGAATCTTAGGTTAAATCTTAGATAATAGAGCATTCTCTTGATTTAGATTACTTACCATTCTTCTCCTAGTTTGCATACCTACATTCTTGTTGTCAGTGATTTGAGATTTAGGTTGGTCTTTTTGAATTTGTCTTAGGGTCCTTTGACTCCTATCTCTCTTTAACTTCTTCCTCATCAAATTATATATTCTCCTCTTAATTCTTGAAATCCACATTATCTAAAGTGTTCTTTGACTGTGAGTGATATTTCCTTGTCTCATCAATCCTCACATTAGTGATTTACACTATATTTTATAGTCTCTTTTTATAAAATCTATAATATGAACTCATTGATGAGTATCTTAAGAATATGCCTTCATAAGATCTAGAATAAAACTTACCCAAGTCTTAATCATCCCTTTTAATGACACATGTGCTCTCAAACATTCTAAAGTGTTCTACATTTATAGGTCTACCCTTCCATAGTTCATAAGGAATCTTATTTTCATTAGTCCTTATCTATATTTATTCAAAATGTAGACAACAATGTTTATTTCCTCTCTCCAATATCCATTAGATAATACACAATCATTCAACATAGTTTTATCCATCTCTTAAACTATCATACTCTTCCTTTCCACTAACCCATTTTGCTAAGGTATCCTAGTTGTTGAGAATTATCTCTTTATTCCACAAACCTCATATAAGTCATCAAACTCATTGAACCAAAAATCTCCTCCTCTATCATATCATATGCACTTGATCTTCCCATTATTCTCAATCTCAACAAGAGCCTTGAATGCTATGAACTTGTCAAGATCTTATGATTTCTCTTTCAGGAATGCAAACCAAGTCATTCTTGTGTAATCATTAATGAGTAACATGAAGAATATATCTCCTTGAATGCTTTGAATTCTTGTAGGCCCAAAAATATTAGTGTGAATTAACTCTAAGGGTATTGTATTAGATTACTCTATGGACTTGAACCTTCTTCTATTCTACTTACCATGTTGACATGCGTTGAAAAGTATGTTTGTAGGTTTGATGATCTTAGGCATGTTCTCCATAGAATTTTTAGTGCTAATCCTGACCAGGCTATCAAATTCTAGGTGACCTAGCCTTTTGTGCCATAACCAATTTTCATCTATCTTTCTAATAATACATCTCTCCTTCTTGATCCCATTCAATACATATAGATTTTTCTCAGTCCTCTTGGCATTATCAATTAGCCTTCCTAATTTGGATCTCCTTATGTCACACCCTTTGTCATGAAAGGTTAGTGTGTGTCCTTTATTGAACATTTGACTCACATTAATTAGGTTATGTTTTATACCTTATGCATACAACACATTTTATATCTTAGTCTTTCTATTGCCCAAACTTAAGAAACCCTTGTCAACTATATTAGTAGTTATGTTATCTCCAAACCTCACTATTCCTAAAACATTATTATTTAATGAGATGAACTTATTTCTCTCCTATCATGTGGTTTGAGAAACCACTATCTATATACCATTTCATGCTTACATATTGAATGTGAAAGGCAATTTGAGCTAGCGCAAAGTCCTCTTTGGTCTTTTATTCCTAATTGGTAAATACTCCATCTTTTTTCGTGAGCTCAATCTGATCCATCCTAGCTTGATTTGGCTTCCATACCAATGTTTGATCCTTCTTATACATTCTACTATCTTCATATGTTTTTTTTAATCTTATAAACCTTCCAACTCTATTAGATCAAAATCTTGTAATGTGTCCTATATTGTGATAGATGTAGAAAAAAACATTTTTGTACTTACCATGGTTTCATGATGACTTATCCTTTATATAATTGGGTTTCCTAATTGATCTTTCTAGGTTATTACTCTTGACTTATTCAAAATTATCATGAACTTTATCAAAATTTCTCAATTTGTCTCTGAGTTGTTCATGTTCATCCTTCAAGGAATCTAACTTTGTCTTCAACTGGTGATACTCAACTTCCTTTGACTTACACCTTGTGTTGACCTTTTCTTACTGAATCTTGAGATCCTTGATAGTCTTCTTTTGGTGTTTCAAATCATCAAGGGTATTTATGATCTCATATTCAGGTTCTAAATCATCTTTTCCTTCTTCATTGTCATAGTATATTTCTTCATCATATATATTATCTTCTTCCTATTGATCATAAGATATTCTTGTGCTTCTTAGGACCACCTTCAAGATGTTAGAATTCCCTCAAAGGACTAGGATATGATACCAATTGTTGGAAGAATACTGACTAGGGAGGGTGAAAAAATCTTCAAAACTTTTACAATATTTACCTTATCATTCATGAACTATCAAAACAATATAATAAGCTAGTAACACATTAAGAGCCATAAGAATGAGAGAAGAACATAACACACAAAACACTTATTTTAGTGGGAAACCGTCAAGGGAAAAAAAACCCATTAATGATGCAAATGCATTACTTTTATATAAGTCAAACATCAAGAATTATTGAAGCACAAAATTCACTTGGATCACCAACCCCAACTAGCCAATCACTAACTTGACTAGGCTTTAGCAAGCACCTACTTACAAGGAGGCACTAACCCCTAGATGAATCAACACCAATTTATCCAACTCAAACCTTTGATAACATTCATAAAAATTTATTTCTCATACAAAATTTTTTGATCTCTATCTTCAACTCTTCACACACACCTATCCTTATCAAATTGGTCTCTATCCTTCTTTGCTCAATTAGCCCTCTTCTTGACTTGGTTAGTGTAGACATCCAATTCCTAACACCATTTATGTTAAAATTATCAATCTTACTTGAATTGCACTCAAATGCACATTTTAGGTCAAAATCCATAAAACACCCTAAATGGTTCAAACTTTTTGTTTACAAGTGCCAAATTAGTTCAAATTATCCTTAAATAGGCAAATGTAATTTATGGGCCAGCTAACTTTGATCACATCATTTTGAGTCAAAATGACAAGTTTGTCATTTAGTGCTCTGGATCACTCTATTCTTCTAATTCATTGGTACATGCCATGTACCTTTTTTATTTTGTATTAGAAACATCTTAAATGGGAATACAGCTCCAACGCATCTAACATTGCCTTCTAGTTCCTCTCTACTCAAATTATGACCCAGTAATATGACTTTCTGACCATTTTGATTAATTGTGCACAAATTCCCAAAGAATTATAATAAAATTGTAAACTTAAGCTAATTAATCTAATTTAAGAGCTTAAGTAATAATTCCATATATCTTTTTGCATATCTCATTATTGGAAATTGATTTTGAATACCTACATCACCTAGTGACATCATCTATGGGGTGGCATCCATCAAGCCATAAGTGAATAAAATATCAAGATTATGGGTCACCCATGTCTAGTCAATGCCTCCCATGCCTCTTTAATTCTTATTTATCTTGAGGATATTTATGAGTTTAATTCTAATTATTAAGATTATCCATGGCCACACATTTCAATCTTGAGATGGACGGTCATAGTTGATCTTGACCAATCTCAAAAATCTATAAATAAAGAGGCCATAGATATGAATTAGAATCTATTTTTGTGTAAATTTATTATGCTCAAATATCTTCAAAAATCTTGAATATTTTAAAGTTATAATGTTAATCATTTTCCACAAGGATTTGCATTTTATCATTGATTTTGTTTGTAAGCTTCATTGATAGGCTAGTTTGGTGATTTGGAATCAAGAGCCTAGGTTTTATGGAGTGTTCTTGAGGCATTGGAGGAGCTTAACACCATTATTGGCAAAGACAAGGACGCTTGATCAAGTGAGAACATGCTTTTGAGCCACATAGGTATGGTGAATCCATTTGGGAAGGTAGTATGATGTTACTTTCTTTCATTTGTTTCTTGTTATCCTTTGTAATTCTCATAGGTATAAATAGGCTTGGTTAGTTAGTTCTTTATGCATGTTTCATTATTTATGGACTAATGCTTGACTAACTTGTTTTGTAATCCTCTCTACATTTTGGCATGCCCAGTGGGACAAAATGCATCTCACACCTAAACAAGGTCATTTAGATGTTTGCATGCTTAAAAATCAATTAGGAACTTTGTTTTGGTGAATGTTTTCAAAGTTTTCAACTAAGACCAAGGGGTAAAATGAACACCACCAAATATTTCATTTGGACTTGAAATTAAACGCACTTGTCAATTATTGTTTGCAATATTTATTTACTTAAGTTTTATTTAGAAAAAAGAGGAATGTTGCATGTATGTTCTTCCATTTGTCCCCTTTAGGGAACCCTTGGAATCAAAAGCACCATTCCTATTGCAAATAGCCTAATATAAGGATTAGAAAGAATGTCACTTAAATCACTCCCCAAAAACTCACCAAAGTTTGGGTGATCTTCAAAATGACCCTAAAGTCTTTATATTATATGTTTTATTTATTTTCATGCAAATTTGGCTTGCGAGGGGGACGTCATTACCTCTCACAAGTTCTTTAGGGAAGCTTTGACTCAGGGTTTCACCTCCTAGCATTGACTTCATTTGAATCCTTTAGATTTACACATGGGATGTATCTACATTTGGATATTGCACTACACTGAGTGAACAATATGATGTAGTGGTTGTAAAAAAAGGACTAGACCTTTTTACAACTAGCCAATGCCATGATCACCCAATTTACATGCTTTTCTTTTGTATCATTTAATTTTAAAGTCATTATTTAATTTATTCCCCTAGAACAATCAAAACCTTACTAGTTTAATAGACCCCACTTTGCCATACCTTGTCAGTTTAGACTTAAGACATTTATTTTTTGTCATTAGCTTACTTGGTCTTGATTTGTGTCTAAAACTACTTGTTAGATCAATAACTTAACTAAATAACATTGTCCTTAATTTTCTTTATCAAGGGAGGTGTTATGTTGTCCAAATGGAAATTTCACCTTTCCCTTGTTAAAATTATTATAAAAAACTTTGTGTCATGTCATCTACTTTGGCACAGTCATGCTACCTAATTGAGTCTAGATCTTTTACCTAATTTGTTTAAAATCCTTCACTTATAATCCACATTCGAAATTAAACCTTTTTGAGTTCTAAGGGTTGGTGTGTCAAAATGGGTTCACCATTTGTGCACTAAGCTTGTTTTAACTTGGGTTCAATTTTCTATTTGGATTGAAGGCCATTTATTAAGACTCAAAATTGCATATCATCTTGGTGGACTGAAGTCATCTTTTGTATCACTCATGCTTCAAGTCCTAAAACATATTTTATCTTACAAGAATCATATGGTGATGTTATGATACCCATTTGGTCCTAGCTTTATACTTATTGATTCACATATGTTTTTACATCTTGAGTTTCTTATTTTATTTTATCTTCATGGTAATATAGAGAGATTTCCTCTAAACTTCTAGGGTCAACTTGTCAAAGTTGAAGCTAGATTTTACAGTGTGGGTACATAAAAAACATTTAGGCTTTGGTGTACTATTTTTCACCTTGGGTCTTTGAGTTACCTTACTCTCTTCCGATCTATATGATTTCAACTTTACCAAAGGTTGAGTAAACTCATGAACCAAATCTTCTAAATTGTGTGTGGTTTTAAAGCACCCTCCCTTATAGTCTCATTGGTACCTTGGTTATTTATTTAAGAGAGAGATAAAGCATACTTTGTTTGGTTACCAAGCATTGGTCTAAAGATTATTTAAACACACAAAACATCTCTTTTTAGACATGACTCAAAGGTTCACTCGTAGTGGGGCCTCTTATGGTCTTAGTTATGAAGATGAGCAATTTTATGATGGTCAAGATAACCTAATTTAATTTTATGATATCCCCACAATAGTAGGATCCAAATATGATTACAATGGATATCAACCCAAAGAAGATCAAGATGAAGCCCTTCTTAGATGGATGAATCAAGTGCTAGACTACCTTCTGACTTTCCTACAGAACAGTTTCATAGCTTAGTTAGAGAAGGAGAACAATGATGGCAAGAGTAATATTTTACACAAATGAACATACCTTCTTCCTTTAACAAAGGAAATTAAATACAAATAGAGTCAAAACCCACAAATCTAGATCTTCTAGCTAATATCAAGATAATAAGTCACTGATATGTAGATCAACTTATTATAGACTTAACTGACTCCCTATTTTCCACTTCAATTCACAATAATGCTTTTAAATAACAATGAAATGTGGTTGAAAGTATGCAATAAATATTTGATGAGGACATTACCATATTGGATCAAGCCAATCTAAATGAACAGTTAAAATCATAAGAGATCTTACAAAGTGTTCCATTTGATATAGAAAATACATTCTTCAATCATCAATAACCTCTTATTACTTTACAAACTTAGAAACCCAAACTTTCAATTTGAATTGAGGAAATCCCTCAAGACAATTTGGCTAGTTATTTTCAACCAACCCAAATATTGGTAAATAAACACATAAATTTCCAAAATCAATAAAGTGTGAAACAACCTAATTTAGGGAATGTTTTACTATCCAAGAATCAATGGCCTATGTTCTCAACTCAATTGGAAAATCATAACTAAGTCATGGATTGAAAGGTATATGCTCCCTATATATCCATACAAAACTAGGGGCACATTCCACCCCAACAACAATAAAACTAGGGGTGCATTCCACCCCTACAACAACAAAATTGGGGTCACATTCCACCCCAATAGAAACAAAACTAGGGGCATATTTCACCCCAACAACATCTTATCCAATCCATAAATGCACTAAACATGCAAGAATGGAATTATATGAAGGAAATTATCCAAAGATTGGAGACAAATAATAGAGTCAAAAAGTACAAATTTGATGAGATATGCCCATATCCATTTAACTTATCTATTCTCCAAAACCCCTTTCCACCTCATTTTGAAGAACCCAAATTTGACAAATACAAAGGAAAAGGAGATCCACATGAACACATATAGGCATTCTTCATCTTGTGTCAAGAGGTGGCTTATATTAGCGAGTACTTACTATGACTATTTGCATGAAGTCTAGAGGGACAAGTTCTTGATTGGCTACTTAAACTACCCAAGGGATCAGTTGTGGATTGGAACAACTTATCAAAAAAAACATTTAACCATTTATCATATAAAAATGAACATGAATTGACCATTTTTGACTTATGCAAAGCCAAGCAACATGATGGTGAAATTTTTGCTACATATCTACAAAGGTGGAGAGCATTGGTAGGCCACTTTCAACATAATTTACTAGATAAATAGTTGGCTGATATCTTTGCATAAAATTTGCATCCTAAAGTTATGCATACTATATGATTAGTTTATTATAACTCATTTGAGTAGATTATTGACAAAGGAGTGAAGATTGAGAAGGCTCTTATTGCTAAAGGCCTTGTTAAGATTTTTGTGGAAGGTCAAACATCTACTCAGACTAAATCACCAGCTCTTATAGCTATTTAGGATAAACCTGAAGGCTTTAAAAAAATAAGAACATGCTTGGAAATGGGGTGATAGAAATAAGACATGCACAAATGGTACAAGTTATGCCTCCTCCAAATGTATAATTAACTCTCTCAAATCCACTACCTACTTTGCAGAGACAACCTACACGAAGGACATTTCATAACAATTTTAGAGTACTTAGCAAGTTAGGAGAATTGGTTGAAATAGTGTTACAAAAGTTCATTGTAGTTAATTTAGTTATATGTCTAGTATTAAGGCCATTTCCTTAAGATCAACCAAAACTAGATTAGTACAAAGAGAATGAGTGGTGTAACTTTTATCATGTTTCTGGTCATGATGCATATCATTGCATTCAATTATGACATATTATTGATAAATTTATTGAAAGTGGTGAATTGGAAATTAAGTAGGCCCCTAATCATGACACAAATCAGGATATGGGAATCTATAAAGACCCCTTTCCTTGACAAGATCCACCACCACCAAGAAATAATCAAAATGGTCACAATCAAGGACAAAGGTAGAATCAAAACCAATAATAAGGTCACAATCATAATGAACATATCAAGATCATAAAGCCCACACTAATAATGTGGCTGATAATAATATACCTTACGACTATAATAACACTTGGGATGCATTTCTAAAATGCACATTGCCACTATTACTATGAAGCCATGTGGCCAATATCGTGTTCCTCGCAACATGAGACCCATAATTATAGGGTCATCACCCTCTCCCCCTATTAATACCATGTCAAGTTTGCATCATCATGTTGCTACTCCATTTGCATAGGTTACTAATCCTAAACAAAAGTACCATTCTTATAAAGGCTCCTCACTGACCCAAAATTTTCATAATACAATTAATCACCCATGAGTCACCATCTAAGGCCCTTTGCCTCCCTCTTCTAATTATAATAAATCCTTGCCACCTTTAGGTTGTGCAGTAACAACTAGATGCTTGTGAGTTACCACTCAGGGCCCTTCACCCACTACTTTCCATAAACCCAATGATAACATTGTGCCAACAATTCCAAAGCTAAATGTTGTACTAACAAAGACTAAACTAGTTCAATCCACAATTTAAAGGCCTTATAGTCTAACAAATCAATTAGATAAAACCCCTACACAAATTTCCATATTAAAAATCTTATAGACATCTGATGTCCATAAAACCATCTTCAAAAAACTTTTAAAAGAGTATATTATGCCTAATGATATAAACCTTGATCAGTTCCATAACCTAGTTGGGCATTTGTCTTCATTTCATCAAATCACATTTGATCAAAAGGACACGTCTACCGTCAGCCCAAACCATAATAACCCACTAAACATTGAGATAATCATTATGGATCATAAGATCAAGTGGGTTCTTATAGATAATGGTTTAAGGCTAAACATCATATCTCTTAAATTGGTACGATGATTGGGTTACATGGATAAAGACATTCTACCAAAAACTATTGCAATCAAGGCTTACAATAATACTAAGAGGGAGTCATCTGGTATAATTTGGTTGCTAGTCATGGTTGGGTATATTTCTCATCACACCTTATTCCATATTATAGATATTGAGCTTCTTTATAACATAATTCTTGGTCGTCCTTGGATCCATGAAGTACAGGTAGTTCCATCCACTCTTCACTAATGTCTTAAGTTTCCTCATGATGGGATCGAGGTTACTATTCCCATTGATCAGTAACCATACCAATATTGTAAACATCTTGAAGCAAAGTTTCATAATTATAACTATTGCCTAGGTTTTGAGTTCATTGCAAAGAAGAACAAATCCATCATTTCTCATCCATCTCCATCTAATTATATAAACCCTAGTGATCTATCCTCCACTTTAACTAATCCATTTCTTGTAACTCTGGCCAAATAGGTTATTATTAAATATGTAGGCATTTCCACATACCATCTAAAGGATATCTTCCATATAGAAAAATTACCAAAATCCCCTAAAACATTTGGTAAGCCTAAAAATTCCCAGACTCCTAATAGACCTGATCAAATTTGGAAACCAAAGAAGAAGCAACCAAAACCTCCTATGGTTTTTGTACCTGCAATTGCACCAAAGAAAGATCAAGAAGATTTTATCAAGGGAGATAGGTTATATTCTAAAGGCCTTACTGATTATTTTTAGAATCCAAAGTATCCTATCCCTAACAGGATAATGGATCATCTTGACTATAAAGGGAAAGACCTTGGCCCATAGGCATAGGGAATTTTAGAGCCCTTATTAGTTAGAGTTGTCAATTGGAATCATGGTCTCAGATTTAAACCACTAGAAGATGACCTCATAACATTTGGTAGTGACTCTTCTAAAGTAACTAGTAATGAGACTCTTATCAGTGACATAATATCCCATTATAGCCTTTTTGATGAGCTTGTTGATTCATATTTGTTTGATTCAAGTACCATATTGACCATAACACCTATTGGAGCTTCCCATCCTAAAGCAAAAATTCATCCTAGTGGTGCTTCCCTTCATGAAGTAGGACATTATATCTTTACCATTGGAGCTTCCCATCTTGAAGAAAACACTCACTATAACCTATTCCTTTTCCATCCTAAAGTCATATATTAGGATCAACAAAATTCAGTCATATGCATTGATGAGTTTCAAAATGAAGAATCAATTTTAGAATACATGGGCTTATGAAATTCATTCCCCATTAGTGATCATAAGCAAGGTTTTTATTTTTCATTAAATTTTTCTACCTACTTTGGAGAGCAAGAAAAATTTCTTGGTCATAATAAAGAATAAACATCAAGATCTTCAGGGTGAAAACCTCTTTGAGGCACTTGTTAATCAGGGAAAAAGTAAAGAAAAAGATAAGATTTTGAGTGAAAACTAATTTTAGGCACTCCTAGGTGGGAAAGTTTACACATCCCCTTAGGATGTAAAAAGTCCATCTAGCCTAGGTTCCATAGCTAGTACAGGCATATCTTCAGAACAACATTAAACATTTGAGCATCTTGCTCTTGAGTTTCTAGAGGTTTTTGCCAATTGGCCTTTACCTAAGAAGGAAGATTTTGATTCTTCATATTATCAAGATCTTTGGGAGGAACAACAAGAAGATATAGTAGAATAAAATGATCATTACCATACTCTACCTACCATTCTAGAAGATGGATCCACACTCCTTATGGAGAGCATAACAAAAGTAAATTTGGGAACCCATGAGGATCCTAAAATTGTTTATCTTGGAGCTTCTCTTATTGAGGAAGAATGTGAACATATTATATCCATTATTAAAGATTATAGAAATTTTTGCATGGGCATGCTTCAACATGCTAGACTTGGACCTAGATTTAGTTGTGCATCATCTTGTTTTTCACCCTGATGCTAAACTAGTCAAGCAAAAGTTGAGAAAGATGCATCCATGCATCACCCTTTTTGTTAAGACTGAGTTAGAAAAGTTGTTAGGAGCCAATTTTATCAAACCACTAGATTAATCTAAATGTATTTCTAACATAGTACTAGTAAGTAAAAAGACCCTAGACATACATGTTTGTACTAATTTTCATGATATAAAAAAATCATGCCCTAAAGATGATTTTACTCTGCCCAACATCAACATGATCATCGAATCAATTTCTAGGTATAAGATGTTTTCCTTAATGGATGGATTCTTTGGTTACAATCAGATCAAGATAGCCCCTGAAGATCAGCATAAGACCATGTTCACCACTCCATGGGGGATATTCTATTACCAAGTCATGCCATTTGGTTTAAATAATGTTGTAGCTGTATATCAGCATGTAATGATTATCATCTTCCATGACATGATGCATGAAATTATCAAGGACTATGTTGATGATATACTATAAAAATTAAGAACAAGAACTGGACATCCTGACATTATATGAAGAATATTTAAAAGGCTTCATGCATATAAAATTTGATTGAATCCTAAGAAATGTGTCTTTGGGGTCACATCAAAAAAAAAAATTAGGGTTCATTGTATCACAATGAGGGATTGAATTTGACCCTATAAAGGTAAACGCTATTATGGAAATTCCTCCACCAAACAATCTTAAATAGTTTTAAGGATTACAAGGAAAAATCTAGTCTATACGTAGATTCATTTCTCAATTGGCAGATAAGTACCACCTATTTAACCATCTCTTAAAGAAAGGGGTAATATTTCAATGGGATGAATATTGTTAAATAGCATTTTAAAAGCTTAAAACATACTTGGCCAATCCACCAGTCTTATGACCTCCAACACAAGGAAAGCCACTACTTCTTTATATATCAGCCATGAAACATGCACTGGGGGTACTTTTGGCTCAACATGATGATCATGGTAAGGAACACATGGTTTATTATTTAATCCACACATTGGTATCCTATGAACATAATTATATTCCTATTGAAAAGGCATGTTTAGCTATGGTGTTTACCACTCAAAAATTGTGACATTATATGCTAAATAACAAAACTATTATTATCACCAAGGTATATCCTCTCAAGTTCCTCTTATCTAAATTAAATCTTTAAGGATGCATGGATAAATGGATTATGTTCCTTAGTGAGTTTTATATTGAGTATATAATCAAAATTCAATCAAAGAACAAGCTCTTGAACACAAACTTGCAGAAGCTCCTATTACGACCACTCAACCTCTCAACTTTGACATTCCAGATGATTATATCATGATGATAGAGTAAGCATCACAAGAACCTGAATAGTGTATGCTTTATTTTAATGGATGTTTCACATCTCGAGGGTCTAGATCAGACATATTTTTGATCATGCCATAGGGGAATTTTATCCCCAAATCATTCCATATATAATTTTAATGTACAAACAATATGGTTAAATATGAGGCATTGGTTGTAGGGCTCTATCTTTCCATACAATGGTACATTCAAAGCTTAAAGGTTTAAGGATATTTTTAGCTAATCATAAATTAGACAACTGATCGGTATCAAACAAGAGATGATAAGCTTGTTCCTTAAAAACAGATTGTCAATGACCTCAAAACACATTTTAAATATTTGTAGTTTGATCAAGTTTCATGAGTCAACAATAGATCTACTAATGATATGGCAACAATTGGTTCCATGATTCAAATGCATGATAGTGATAAATAGTATTAGTTCTTAATTGAAAATCTTCTTTAGCCAACACATATTTTATTAGATTCAAAGAGGATATGCACCATTGCTGATCATAATCCCTCACCTGAGCTACCATGGTACCAAGATTTTTATAACTATTTCCATAGTCATGTATTTCCCACCAATCTTTCCAACAACTAACAAAAACTATTCCTTCATCACTTAACACATTATATCCTCCTTGGAAAAATGCTTTATAGAAAAGTCTATGATGGAATGCTTCTTCATTGTTTATCTTTGGGAGAATCCAAGATGGCACTAAAGGAGGTCATGAAGGAATGTGTGGGGCCCATACCAATGGTGTAGTCCTAGTAAAGAAACTTCTCAGAATAAGGTATTCTTAGCCTAAAATGGAGACAAATGCTTATAATTATGTAAATAAGCGTGTTCCTTGTTAGAA